>BFEA01000493.1:756207-769529 GCA_003427395.1 Chara braunii | reverse complement strand
GAGAGAGAGAGAGAGAGAGAGAGAGAGAGAGAGAGAGAGAGAGAGAGAGAGAGAGAGAGAGAGACAGACACAGACAGACAAACAGACAGACAGACACAGACAGACAAACAGACAGACAGACACAGACAGACAGACAGACAGACAGACAGACAGACAAACAGACAGACAGCACACAGACAGCACGCAGACAGCACACAGACAGCACACAGACAGCACACAGACAGACAGACAGATAGACAGACAGACAGACAAACAGACAGACAGACACACAGACAGAGAACAGAAGAAAAGAGAACAGAGGATGAAGAGAGGGGGGAGGAAGATGAGAGACTAGAGGACGCAAGGGGGAAGGCGTCAGACAGAAAAGGGTCATAGAGGAAGAGGACGGCAGCAAGGATTCAGATATGAAATGAGAGGGTGCAACAGAGTGGCAAAGTACCAAACATGAAGCTGAAGCGGAATGCGATAAAGAAACGGAGAAAAGAGAAGACGGCCAGAAATAGAGAGAGAGACAAAGGGACAGTTTTTGGAGTGTAGGGGTAAGAAGGGGTGCGTCGTCCTCTCTGTTTCCCCTTGCAGAAACGGCCAATCTCAAGATGGCTCAAGATGGCTTTTTGAGGCCAGACTCCTGCCAGCCAGAGGGCAAGCATATAATCGCTGACCCTCTCGAAGTTGCCAGAAGCAACAAATGAAGAATTGAGCAAACCAACAAATGTGTTCTTCTCAGAACCTACATATCACCCTCCACCCTGAGGACCAATTCTCAGAGTTAGAGCATTCAATGGGAAAGAACCAGCAAAAAAATTCTCTCTCTCTCTCTCTCTCTCTCTCTCTCTCTCTCTCACACACACACACACACGCACACACACCGCCATTTTCGCTGGAATTTAAGAATTCCTCATGTTGTCCCTACTGCTCCAGCCAACAAACACATTTCTGCACCTGAGCACTTCGGAACTCTCAATCTTAGGACAACAATTTTCGAGCCTCTCTCTCTCTCTCTCTCTCTCTGTGTGTGTGTGTCTGTGTGTGTGTGTGAGTGTGTGTTTCCATGTCTGTGAAACACTTCTTTCCTCTGACACCTATCTGCACATCTACAGGTAACCTGAGAAAGCGGGAGCCTTGGCGTTAGTAGAAGACTCCCCGAGGACCTCACAAGGTCGATGTTGGGAGTGGAATCGTACGTCTGGAACGGGGAAGGTATTCAAGAGGGTAGAAATTTTCGACTCATGTGAAGGGGAATGGACTGGGCCATATCTCAACCCGCAGTTCGATTATGCAAAGCTCAGGACAACGTCAGAAACCTCTGCCAAGACTGGTCGTTAGTGCCGACTGCGAGCATTGTGGGAGTTCACCTAAGATGCCTAGGTTCACAAATCAGAACCTTCCATCATCAAATCCCGCTGCACCTCTACTACTCCATCTTCTCTTCCGTACCGTGGACGTATCTTCCACCCGGCTTTCGTCAGCCACTCCGGAGCCTTCATCTTTGCACACCTCATCATATGTACAGTACATATCTCCTTCGAGAATGATACTTCCACTTCCGTCTCCGTAACACTCCGGCTTGAAACCACTCACCACCTCCCTCTCTCCTCTCCTACACCTCTCCTCGTTTCCATCGTGCACGCAACTTTGCGCATCTTCTATTATGATCGATGGCCGATGCTGTTGCATCTCCCCCGTCGGCATCGTCACTAAATTCACTGCCGTGTTCCCCATCTGGCATTCCCTCTCTCTCACCACCTTCTCCTCTGGAACAAAACAGTGTAATCTCAAGGGCGTCTGTTCCGCCATTGCCAACGGCTCTCCCGATGTGAATCTGAACCCCGCTCCGCCCAAGTCAACTGCCGCCGGGATCGCCCCCTTCGAGTCTCCCATGTACCCCGTGCCCCACACCGTCGGAAAGCCTAAATCTGGCGTTCCTGTCGCCGGAGCAAACCCAAGTCCCAAACCTAGCTGCATCCCTGCAGGATGTTGAGGCCGTTGATTGAAGAACCCCTCCCCTTCCCTCACCGCCTGCCCCAGCCCTAGCCCAATCCCAGGACACTGCACAGGAGGAACATTTACAACGGCCGCCGCTGCTGCTGCTGCTGCCGCCGAGTGTTTCCTTAGAAGTTGCTGCTCTTGCAAGCACGATTTCACACATGTCGATCTCCACCTCTTTAGCGTTGCGAGGCTCACACCGTAGATCCTACTCACCTCCGCCAGCACCTCGTTTGTTGTCGATGCATTCACATACACCTTTGCCGCATTAACCTGAGCTTTCGTTGCACGGTGGCGCTTCCTGCTCCCGAGCTCATCCATCATCTAGGGCCTTGTCACATCACCCCACTGCAATCAGCAGAACCCCCGTCGACAGGCGGGTCCTCCCCCCAATAGACAATCCCTCGCAATTCACAGCTATGTCATGCGGTAGCCTCCAGAAGCCCCGAGACCCCCGACATGTACACCCCAAAACGCCGAAGAATATCAACGATGCACGCATGAGTTGCGACCGGCTTTGATGTCTCCAACGAACCCCCCTCGATGGTACCAGCTCCAATCAATCTCACCACTCCCGTACAAAATCTGCCACCTCTATAATCCCCTCACCAACCGTCGTCACCCGCTAACGAACACCGATGTAGCCCCAGCTTCCAGCTCTCCTAACCCGGTTACCAACAGCGATGTTGCCCCCGCTTCCAAGATCTCCTACGCCGTCAATGTTGCTTAACCTGCAATCAAACAAACACATGGGCATCAGCTACAAAGGTCAGCCAGAAGCATCTCTCACAGAAAATCAAAAAGTGCACCCTACCCTGCAAGGCTTCTGTCGGATCCCATTGTGCCCGCAATAGACCATTTGTTTCAGCACATCACATGTGCACGCGCACATCTTCCTCATCCCCATCTCAATTACCCTGTTGCATGTCCTCCTTTCCTTCGGCACATCCGTTCAAATTGGAACAACACAGAGAAGATTAGCATGGCTCCATCACCCTGTTGGATTACATGCATAAATCGAGAATCGGTCCTAACTCGGAAACAAACAAACAAACAAACCGATAGCATGGCTACCGTGCGAATACCACGCACTCTCCACATTCGTCAAGTTCTATTCGCCGAGATGTGGTCCCAGCTGTTTATCTCCACCTCAATCAATTCCGCTGACGACATTGGCTACAGTGTGCCCTGACAGCGGCTCGTAGGCTTAATATGTGGACGAGGCAAACTGCGACGGGAAGGAGTCCGCGGGGCACACAGAACAGGATTGCCCAAATGGTCAAAGTGCGGAGAGATAGTACCAGATGTGGTTCACATCTGGAACTCCTGCCTTATTGGGCTTCGCTGCACTGCACAACAATCTACAAGCATTTGGACTCTTTCTGGACCAGGTGCATTCCAATACGTCCAACATTCTGTGATTTCCTTGATTCCATGAAAGAGTCTACTTTCCTTCACTGTTGGACTTATCGGAATGTCCATGAAATCTTTCCTTGATTTCCAAGGAAGAGTCCACATGCCTTTACTGTTGAACCAGGTGCATTCCGGAAGAGTCCAAATGCCTTTACTGTTGGACCAGGTGCATTCCGGAAGAGAGTCCAAATGCCTTAACTGTTGGACCAGGTGCATTCCGGAAGAGTCCAAATGCCTTTACTGTTGTACCAGGTGCATTCCGCTATGAATGTCCAAGAAAGAGCATTTACTGCACAAGAATCAAATGGTCCGTCGCACCAAGAGTCCATTAGATGATGACCTAACTGACTGTGATTTCCTTGATTGCAAACACAGATGCCACGTGCTAACCTGCCTGCCAGCCTCCTGCCTGCTTTGCCTGCCTGCATAAGCTTGTCTGATCTCCCGCCTTCCACTCCGGAAGACATCCGCCGCCTGCTATCCTCTCTTCACTGCCGGTTTGCCTACTCTTCTCACGTCATCCCCCTCTCACAGTCTCACTTCCCTCTTCCATCCTCTCGATCCTGCCTTGCAGACCAATCCACGCATTCAAACTTCACAGGTTGAGGACAACACCCTCCATGAGCACAGTATGTGTTCCCCTTAAATCTCTGCTGCATATCAGCTTACCCTCCCTACTTCCTTTCCGGAAGGGATCCGCAGCCTGCTTGCCTACCCTTCCCTTGATCCCCTCCCATTCTTTGCTTTTCCCTCTTCCGTGCTCCAGATCCTGTCTGCATGAGCAGCTCCATCTTCCGCGCTCTGGATCCTGCCTTTGCACGAGCTCATGCAGACCCATCCAGCTTGTCTACTCTTGCCTTCTTCCCCTCCCATTCTTGACTTTCCCTCTTCCGTGCTCTCGATCCTGCCTTGCACTAGTTCATGCAGACCAATCCAGCGCATTCAAACTTCGCAGGTTGACGACAGGACCCTCCACGGGCAGAGTACGTCTGTTCATTATATCCCTGGAAATCAACCTACCCCTGCCTTCAGAGAGAGACAGAAAGAGACACAGAGAGGAGATTAACAAAAGATGACAGTCTGTTGCTCACGATCGACAATGAGCAGCCTAGCCAAGACACCAACATCCTTTCCACAATCAAACACGCTCGTAGGTGTTCCAACAACGCCGAAATAAGCAAACCTAAGCCGAAAATACAATCCGTCCTGTTCACATCCTTTCAAATCTCTCTCTCTCTCTCTCTCTCTCTCTCTCTCTCTCCCCCCAACCATGTGGATGCGTCTGTATGTCTGGAAATTGTACCACTGCCCTCGACGATCAATCATGGAAGAGAACATGCACGAGATTGTCAGGAGAACATACCACACGATGCAAATCCTTTGCTAGGCACGGGAGGCACTACGCCGCCCACTAAGAGAATATCATAGATAAGACGACGGCACAACGTGATACGAGCTCACCCAGCAAAACGAGAAATCACTCATTGGCCGACCTGCATGGCAGAGGTTGTACTCGCATTCCGATTAGGTCCATATCAAAGATAGGGATAAACCACCGGCCCAAGGTATCATACTCCGTCTTCCCACTAGGTACATTTCGAGGAGGATAGGGATAAACCATCGGCCTATATTGTCGGACAACAACCGCTCGCACCCTCTTACGATTCCAAGATTTCACCAATAGAACGGGGAACCCGCTGTGAAGAGCATCAACGTTCTCAGACCGACCATTCGTGGCCGCCAGTGAGCCTGCCTTCCCGCATAGAGCGCATGAGCGTACAGTTTTCAAGTCAGTAATCCACGTACACCAAACATGTCCACTCACGTGTCCTATTAGGACAAAAAAAACACAATAGCAGGCAATCAATCAACCCCATCACCTTAACACTATAGCAGGCAATCAATCAACCCCATCACCTTAACACTAAGGCGGCAATCAATCAACCCCATCACCTTAACACTATAGCAGGTAATCAATCAACCCCATCACCTTAACACTATAGCAGGCAATCAATCAACCATAATCGCCTGTAAGCGCTGCAAATAGTAGACCGATCACCCCATCACAAGGCACTTAAACATCGGATCACAGCATAATTAACATCCTGTTGTACTTCTTTTCGAGGCTGTCCCCCTGAATCATTGGCTGATTGATTGCCTACAGCGCTCCAATCATTGGACTGACAAGCTACTAAACGCCAGCCTGCCATCATCGACCTCCGGCTTCCAGAGATTTTCCCCATTATAGACGTCCTGCACTGCTTTCCCCTGTTGTCCCCTCTGAATATGATAGTCTCCCAGAGCTCCACACATAGCACTGACGACGTAACAACGGCACGCAGCCAGCCATCATCAACGACCCTTCCCCATTTTCCCCATAATACACATCCTGTTGTCCTTTCCCGCTTGTCCCCCCTCAGAAGGACTGCCTCCCAGCACTCCCAAGTAATTGACCGGCGACGTAATAACACCGCCGCATAAGGCGCCATCAGCTGCCCACTTGCGCCGGAAATTCATGTGCCGCATGATTTCCAGCGGCACATGCATTTCTGCGAGAGGGCGACCACAGGCCGCAGCACGGCAGCCGAAGAGGAGCACCCGCGACATCCACCCTCTTCGCTTCGTTGATGCCATGATGATGTGTTGTCGAAAGGCCTCTGGTCTTCGCTGATTGGAAGCGTCATTGGCAAAGCGCACGCCCAACATCTCCTACAGCTTCATTCATTTGCTGAATGTATTACATTGGATCCCTCTCTTTCAATCCTACCGCTTCACAGAAGCAGAGGAAATAGGGAGATGTGAGGGGAGGGGGGAGGGGGGGCGGGGGGGGGAGGGATGAGAGAACGGAGGGAAGCAACCCCAAAGGCAAGTTACGTCAGCACGTCTTCGTCGCTCGTCTCCGGAGACCGATTTACACGAATTCCAAACAATCAATCCACCCACACCAACCTCTCTGGCTCTTCATCCCTAACGTCCTAAACAATAGGCCATGCAGCACACCTCTAATAAACATGCCCCCTATTAAGGTGAATAGTTAGCCTGCCTGAATAGAGTACACCTCCTTCCAGATGAAGTAGAAATCATATGCGGTTCATTTCCCAGGGCAGACAGGGTTGTACTTCATTAAGCAGGGAGGCCCTCAGCCCACGTTGCCTGATCATCTCTCTCTCTCTCTCTCTCTCTCTCTCTCTCTCTCTCTCTCTCTCTCTCTCTCTCTCTCTCTCTTTCCCCCCCGTGCGTGCGTGCATGTCTCTGTTCCGTGTTGCGCTATTTTCGCGACGCGTCTTTTTCTACCACCATTTCCAAACCTCCAGACAAGATACGATAAACACCAGGCGACATGGCAGGGGGCCCTAATCTATTGGCCTATGGAATCTTAGATCACCTCTCTCTCTCTCTCTCTCTCTCTCTCTCTCTCTCCCTCGCGCGGGCGCGTCTGTGCCTCTGTCACTGCTCCGTGTTGCACTCCTTTTGCGACGACTGAACTTCTTTCCCCACGCAGTTACATCATACAGGTACATCCTCTCGCAAAGCGTGACTTCATTAAGCAACCGGGAGACACGGAAAGGGCCCTACACCCACGCTGACCAACGCACTCTTAGATCACCTGCCCCTCTCTCTCAAGACCACATACAGTTTCCTCATGCAACGTTCCTTCCGCGCTGGCCAATTGGATCAGCTACGAACTCCCTCTCTCTCTCTCTCTCTCTGTGCGCGCGTGCGCTACGTGTTGAACTCAAGACAACGTGCCACCACGTCCTCAAACGCAATAATCCCTCGTCACTGGCGGATCCGATCAGCCAAAGATCCTCTCTCTCTCTCTCTCTCTCTCTCTGTGGGCCTGCCTCCATCACTTGCCCCGAAAGGTCGCCCAGCAAGGTGACACCTGCTGCTCTCACAATTAAAAGCCTCCGCGCTTCGAATACTTCCTTCCTCGCGTTACCCACAACCAGATCAAAGCGCTTCCCCTACTATTCCCCGACTGTAATTCCAACAGAGTTGCTCTGTCAGCTGCTACACGAACACCCAGGTAGGGCTACGCCTTCAGGTAATACGCACTTCACAGTGCGAGACTTCCGTGCGGTAGGAGGTCAAGTCATTCCATTTGCTTGCACAGTGCCTCATCATCCCGATACCGATCTCGTCCTGCACTTCGCATCCTGCCTGCCCCGATCACGTCGAGATCCCTACACGCAGCTGCAGGTGCATTCCCTCACTGGCATCCCCTTCTTCAACCCTGCCGCGGTCACAAGTACCATCTCCTCCCCTCATTGCACCACCCCCCCGGCCCCCCGGTACCCGACTACCCGTGCCATCTCATCTACCCGTCGCATCCGACACACCCACAAAACGTGCAGGTAACCACAACTGGTGCCCCCCTACACTACTCCTGCGTATCTGCGCAGGCTCGTACAGAAATCACCCACTCACCAATACTTAGCCTCGATCCGACGACCTCCATCACCAACTCCATACCAACAACCCGAACATCCACCAGTCGTGCACTGGCGCCGATCCACTCCAACCGAGTTTCCCCACCCCGCCCCCCACCCCGCCCCGGCTCACCCCCCGTGGCCGTAATACATCCGCGACCCTCGCACCGACCCTCCCCCAACCTTCTCAACAAAAGCGCCGTTCACCGTCGTTCACCGTCGTTCACCCGTGAATCATAACACTCAGTATTCATGTAGTACGTCGACACCATAGGGAGTCAGGCTACTCCCATCAAGCAGAACCGAATGTCAAATATATCAATGAAAATACTACCGAAGCCTGGCTCTCCATCCGCCTGTTCCTTAGTTCTCTATCTCCTCGTCGACTTAAGCCGTCGTGTGCTCGTTGATCGCCGTCACCTGTTGCTCCCCCTGCTCCCTCGTGCCCACGACGCCACCCAGGTAACACCCCCTCAAACACTTGACTCCTCTCTACCACCCTCCGTTTTCATCCCTATCACCGAACAACTACATGCTCTCTCTCTCTCTCTCTCTCTCTCTCTCTTTCTCTCTCCCCGCCCCCTCCCTTGCAAACACTTGACTCACTTACACCCTCAGTTTTCATCCCTATCACCGAAGCACTACATGCTCTCTCTCTCTCTCTCCCCGCCCCCTCCCTTGCAAACACTGGACTCACTTACACCCTCAGTTTTCATCCCTATCACCGAACCACCACATGCTCTCTCTCTCTCTCTCTCTCTCTCTCTCTCTCTCTCTCTCTCTCTCTCTCTCTCTCTCACACACATCTCTCGCACACACACCACACCCTCACACACATCTTTCTGTCACACACATACGTCTATCTCACACACACCTCCCTCTCACACACACAGCTCTCTCTCTCACATACACACACACGGAGACACGCGCATAAGACATACATCTCTCCCACGCACACACATACATCTCTCGCACACACACACACACACACCACCCTCACACACATCTTTCTCTGACAAACATACGTCTATCTCACACACTGACCTCCCTCTCAGACACACAGCTCTCTCTCAGACACTCGACACTTCTCACACCTCTCACACTCTGATCTCTGACAGACATCTCTCACACACCGCTCTCATCTCTCACCTCTCTCTCTCTCTCTCTCTCTCTCTCTCTCGCATCCCCTCCGTCAGCAGGGTGCATGAAATCCAACTCTCCTGACACATCTCCTCGTTGCTTCTTTTTATACTTCAGCCAAACGGCGATTAGCCCTTCAGCACCCATTACTCCTCACTCCTGCTGTCAGTGATATCACATTTGGAAACACTTCCCAACGGCCCCCCGTTGACGTCGAGTACGAAAACTCCATTCTCTCTTCTTCTCATCGTCAGCCCTTGCAGTCCCTGAAGACTCTGGTAGCCTATTAACACTCCCCCTAAAGAGAAAAGACTATTACACCGTGCGCCTTCCCTTTTATATCCGCCCATCATAGTACCCAAAATCAAGCCCATCATACCAGTCCCCAAAGAGTCAAGGTTTACACTCCCCCTCTGACGTCGATTAATCCCCCAAACAACCAATCAATCAATCAGTCCAAGTAAAAGGCAACCACGCAACAATCCGAGCAATCACCCTACCAATCAACCAACCAGCCCAAGAAAGCATTCCAACCAAGCAACCAATAAGCACCCGATCAGCAGCAATCAGTCAATAAAGAAGAGCAAGTGTCCCTTCCAACAGCCCAAGTGCAAGTCTCCCGACTAGCACCCAATCTCGCCGCCGGGCAGGTCAACTATTCCAGCACACCTGAGCAGCTCCGCCGTTCGGCAGCAGAGCCGTCCAGCAAGCGGGTAACCGAGCATCAACGCAATCAAGACACCTCAACCGATCAATCCATCAATCAAGCAATCAAGCAATCAAGCAATCAAGTCAGCTAGCGATCAAGCCACCAAGCCACCAACCGATCAAACGATCGAGCGGTCGAGCAATCCATCGATCGTACAACCGAGCTGGGAGGCAATCAAACAATCAAGCAATCAAAAACAGCGATCGTGCAACGGAGCTATGAGGCAATCAAACAATCAATCAAACAGACAATCAAGCAAGCAATCAAACAGAGATCGTGCAACCGAGCTATGAGGCAATCAAACAATCAATCAAACAGCGATCGTGCAACCGAGCTACGAGGCAATCAAACAATCAAGCAAGCAATCAAACAGCGATCGTGCAACCGAGCTATGAGGCAATCAAACAATCAAACAAGCAAGCAAGCAATCAAACAAATAAGCAAGCAATCAAACAATCAAACAATCAATCAAGCAATCAAGCGATCAATCGATCGACCAATCTAGCAACCAAGCAACCAAGCAATTAAACGATCACGTCATCAATCAATCAAGCAATCAAGCAATGAGAGCAAAACCGAACAAACCGAAGGTATCACGACCTGCGTAATAGTATATTTCCGCGATCGTCGATCCGCTCTGCAATTGGACATCCGTCCTACCGTCTTCCCCCGAACATAACGCTCCCTCATTTCGGCTGTACCTGACCCGAAATATAGCTTGTATACATCCATTCTCAGGGTGCGTTATGTTCGAGGGAAGGCAGTAGTACCGCCGATAGACTGATAAACACAATAACAAGTTTTCAATATCGACTACACTAACCTGCCAAGATCTATTCCCAGTGGATCGCCAGATGGACCTTTATCCAAATACCTTTCTCCTCTACCGCATACAAATTGGTGGGGATTTTGCTGCAATTGAGTCGATGATGATAGCGATGCGCGCCCGACGAGTTGCCCTTGCTTGTCAATCAATCGAGCAAGATCTACCAACACCGTCTTCTCTCTCCTCTCCAGAACCCTTCCCAAGATCCATTGAAGCCGCGTGATAACTTGCCCTTTGTAATAATACAGATGAATACACAGATTTTGGCCCCCTTTTCTTTGCTTCCAGATGTCCGAGAATCTTTGCCCCAACCAACGCATCGAAACAGTGATTCCGATTCTCCTTCGATTAGACGTGCAGACAACAGTCCCGCCGAATGAAACAAACATGCTGCGAGTGTCATCGATCCATTTCTTTTCAAGCAACACGCGCTGGCCTTCTTCACCTATCATAAATATACACCCACTCCGTACATTGATTGGCCTTCTTCGTCGTCTTCATCCGGAATAAAAACACCCACTCACTCCATGGATTGATTAACTTTCAGCATCTGTCATTAAAACACCCACTCCGATGATTGATAGGCCACCTTCATATATGTCATAAAAGCGCCCGATCTCGAAAGATCTGCCCCGCCTTCCTCCTTCCTTCATTCCCCACCGCACTCTCCTCCTTCTGGGGAATTGCTACAGCAGCCAATCGTAAGGCGTTACCGCTTCTTGTACCTTGTCATAACGACGGAAGCCTGTCGCTTTGCCACACAGGCAACGCCACACCTGTGCGACGGACTGCGGGCTCACCCGCCCAATCACTCCTCTGGGATGTTGTTGTCATCTAATAGACATTCCTCTCCGGTGTGATGCTCTGCCAATATGTGTGGACAGGTCGACACTACATCACCCATCCCAGCCGACGACGGTGCCACAGAGGAGAGACAAGGTCGACTACCACCCTTGATGAGAGAGAGAGAGAGAGAGGACAAGCCCATCGACTCCACTGTCGCTGTAGCATCGGGGTCGGAAGCTGTCCACCCGTCTTGGGGTGGCGCCTTGCTCGTATTGCCAAAGAGACAGCAGTAAAGTACCTGGCAAGAGCATTCAAAGGTGCTCAATAGGGGAATGCCAAGATTTAAATGTTTATATGAAGGTGTCCACCCGTCTACGGGTGGCGCCTTGCTCGTCTTGGGGTGGGGCCTTGCTCAATCGGGGAATTGTATCGGACGAGTAAAACATAAAACAGAGAGGTAGAGAGAAAATGAAAGCAAAGAAAAAGCATATAGATTGGAGAAGAATCAATCATAAGAGGGGAGCAACAAGACCAAGGCAACAAGACAAAGGCAACAAGACAAATGCAAAAAAACAGGCAGAGAGTGGTGTCCAGAGGAAGTGGGGGAAGGGGAGGGAGAGAGGGAGAGGGAGAGGGAAAAAGTCGGATGTTGCGCGCGCAAGAGCGATATAGAGATGCAGAGACAGATGACAGAGGAAAGGGGAGCAGAGAGGACAGTTTTTGTTATGAAGGTGGAAATGGGAGAGTCAGGTTGACAGAGGGGTAGAGAGAGGTAGAAAGACCGGTAAAGAGAATTACAGAAAGATCGAGAGGGTGAGCGACGGACAGACACGGTTGGAGACAGGTAGGAAAAGCTGGTAGTATGGACAAACCGGTGGAGATTATTAGCAAAAAGGCAGGTAGAGAGAGAACGCGAGGAGGAGGAGGTAGAGGGGCGTCGAGAGAGGCATAGAGAGACAGAGAGAGAGCTTAGGTAGAAGAAGAAAGAGGTAAAGATTGAAGGAAAGGACATGAGAACTGCAGAGTGATAGAAACGTGTGAGGGGAGATAGGAGGTCTTATTAATGACAGCAGAGCGAAAGGTACAACTGTAACTGAACAGTTAACGGTATGGACGATGAACCGCAAGAGTAAGAGAACCATGCCTGTAGAGAGACGAAGAGGCATAAGACGGAAAGAGGGCAAGGAGGAGGCGACAAACAAAAAGAGAAGACAAGAGCGGACATGCGAGCGACTTCAGACAGCACTGAGAGGGCATTTTGGAGAACTGCAGGAGAAGGACAATCGAAGGCGGGCGGGTAGAAAGGAAGGAAGGAGACGAGATCCGGCGGGGCATCCGCCAAACAAGCCTAAGCGATCGTCCATCCACCAAACTGAATTGGCAAAATAAGGAATGGAGATGCACCCTCCTATGATCAAGGGAGAAACATGATTTAGACAACGACTCAGAGATAGGAGAAGAGATGAGGAGAAGAGAAGAGGAGAAGAGAAGAGGAGAAGAGAAGAGAGGGGAAGAGTAAAGAAGAGGAAGAGGGTGTTAAGAGAGGACGAAGGCGATGTGAGGAGCGAAACGAGCCCTGAGATGGCATACAGCCATGACAGGGGGGGAGACAGCAAGTGAGATACAGAGCGAAAAAGGAGACAGCGGAAGGCAAAGAGGAGAGATCGGAGTGCATTAGTGACTGTATCTGGAAGTGACTTTTGGGTCCAAAGCCAACGGGTGCCTGCGTCGCTCAAGAGCACGCATACAGAGCGGGAGGCGGGCAACATGGTAGCCAACGAAGGAAAGGACGGACAATCGAAGGACAAGGAACAAGCATTACAACGATGAAAAGAAAAAAGAAGGAGAAAGAGAGAGCGAAATGAGAGAGGGGGAGAGAGAGATTCAGAAACGGAGCACCGAAGACAGATCGCACGGGATGCACACGGGAGTCGATGTCCCGTTATCCTCACGCGACCGTCCAATATGTTCCTGACACTGGACGATTGTCGACTATGGCCCAGATACTGAATAGAACGTTAAAAAGAGG
>BFEA01000493.1:738738-752046 GCA_003427395.1 Chara braunii | reverse complement strand
AGTAGGGGCCGACATTAGTTTTTTTTTTTTTTTTTTTTTTTTTTCGATTTTTTTTTTTCGACATTAGTTTTTGTTTTTGGCAACCGTAGCTTGCCTTCAGGACAAGTCCTCAATGGTCCTTTCCTTTCCTTTGGGCCTCCTTCGCTTCCTTGCCCTGCCCTGCCCTGCCCTGCCCTGCCCGAATGCCACGGGATTACGGCCGTCGTACAAGGCTACTTTGCCCTACCCTTACGGCCCAGTTGCAGTACTACGACCCATTCGCCAAGATTTTGAATGCATCGGGACGGCGAACCGTTTCAGATTCATTACGAAATTTGGCGGATGGCGAGTAGTGCAACTAGGCCCTCACCCTACCGCCATGACATGACTGCCGCCATATAAACGTGGAAACCATTTTTTTTGCGGATTTTTTTGGCTTTCGGATATTCCTGATTCGTGATGACGTGCCTCATTCATTCCGTCAGTAAGACATGCGGGAGTCGTCCCAGTTACATTTTTTCAGAAGGTAGCCTGTTCATTCGTGTCCTGGCTTCGTTCACACACGTTCGCGGGTTTGGTACGTCAGTCGTCCTAGTTGCATGAGAATGAAACGGTAGCCTGTTCGTCCCTGCCTTTATTCACAACCGTCCGCAGGTGTGGTGTTGATGTTGGACCACCAGCGCAACCGAAATTTCCACCGGACCCCCGAGGCTAACAAGAGTCTATGGGAGAAATGGTGCTGGTACTGTTTTCTGCTGGATATGTTAGCAGCCTGTAAGGCTCAATTAATACACTCGAGGTCACTCTTTTTTTTTTTTTTTTTCAAAAAAAAAAAGGTCACTCGTTTTGGTGCTTTGGTCTGCTGGTGGTAGACCCGAGTGGTCATTGAAACGCTGCAGAATTTGGGGGAGGAGTTTGGAGGGGGTGACGGATTGATCCTTGGGCACAGGACCAGATAAACTGCATCATGGGGATGTTAGGCGCCCCGTCCGGCAGAGGCACTCTTGCCCTCGCTATAGGCCTATAGCCGGGATTGACTTACCGTGAGGGCACGGGTGCGCAGCCCGTAGTTTGTTTTGTTTTGACTGTGGCGAGGCCCTGTGTGTGTGTATGCGTGTGTGTGTGTGTGTGTGTGTGTGTGTGTGTGTGTGTGTGTGTGTGTGAGAGAGAGAGAGAGAGAACATCTCTGTTTCTGAATCTGGCTCAGAACTGCTTCCAGATTCAGACAAAATCATCCAGAACAGTGACTAGGCCGATTGGGCCGAAGTGGGTCGGCTGGGCATGAGGCTGTAGGCATGTATCCACGCCGTTTCATATTTGAATTTCAAGGACCTGCGGCCCCCACGCCGTTTCAAAATATTTTGGACCACGGCCACCTACCGGTTCCCAGGAAAATGCCACAGGCAAATACCGGTCCTGCATTTGCTTGAACTGCCGCCCCCCCCTAAATGCCCGTGCCTTTCATTTTACCAGCCTTTCAACGACCAATGGGCCCGAATGAACGACCGGTATAATGAACGACGACGAAAAATGTCTCAGGGGCATAAAACGCACACCTGACGGGCTGCGAACTAGTCTGGCTATGAATCTGTTCGCCCTATGGGACCAGACTGTCAGTCTGTTCCCACAGTTCAGTCCGTCAGTCCACTCAATCGTCTGGGGTATACCCCAGCAGCAGTTTGTTTGCAGCCCATAGGGTTGCTTTTATACACCTGAGTCATTTCATTGTGTTGATGGTTCGTATGGGCCCAATGGTCATTGGAAGGCAGGGGCCTGTCTCTTATACACATCTAGATGTGTATAAGAGACAGGGCCTGGGCCCACCCACTTTTCTCGAATAGAATGGCACTTCGAATATAACATATATGTGTCGTATTTGAATACAAAGCATATGAATTTTATTCGAAATTCGAAAAAAAAAAACTCTTGTTTTCAAATAAAACATTACTTTTTTTTTTTTTTCCGAGGTTAGCACTTACCCTTGTGCTCCCGATCTTTGACACGTTGTCGGTGCGAATACCTTTACAAGGGTATCCGCCCTGTTTTTTGTACGTGACAGAAAATAAGTTTGTTTTAAAGTCTGAGTACACAACGCGAGTCACGGCTGTGTTTCAATTGCGCTGACTAAGTGGTTGACTAGAAATAGAGATTGCGTGGGCGGGCAGACTAAAGGCGCGCGTGATCTTTTCTTATTGATGATTGCAAAGTCGGCGTGGTGGCCGGCCAAATTTATGTCTTTAATGAACTTCGGATTAAAAGATTTTGTTTTTTTATTGGTACGCTTGACCGCGGTATGTGCGCTCGTGCGAAGGACGGCATCGAAGACAATGCGGCTTTGAGTACTGGTCAGAGGATGCGAGGGAATAGACGCGTGGTAGGTGCAGGCGGTCGATGATCGTGAACTAGGTTGATAGGTCAAGGAGCGGCTTTGGAGCGTTTCGTCTGGACTCGCACGCTACGTGTTAACTGTTTATATAGATGTTCGTTGAAGCCAAGCTCAGACTTGGGTCTAACACTATTGGTTACGGCGTCGAACTTTGCCAGAGAGATTCAGGGATCGAGACCAGCAAGCGGTTGCATAGGAGTAATGTAGCAGCGAGAAGGACCGAAGGGTTGAGGGTCAAACGAGACTATCCCCCATAGTTTTATTTGCCTGCAGGGCCAATGTGGTACAAACGATTTTTTTTTTTCATTCGCTTTGCAGTTTTGCCTTATTTTTAGTGATTATTAATTTATTATTTTTATTACTATTATCATCTTAAGTTTTGTTATTAGTGTTATTTTCATTTTGTCTTTCCTTTTGAACCACCTGTTCCCCCGCCAACCGAAAATGAGCTTTCTAGTGAGTACGAGGTGCATTTGGTAGGGGGGTGCTGATCTACAGGCAACCAGCGGGTCCAGTCACACAATTTTTTTGCACTAAATTTGGTGATTTTTCACGCCATTAATAATGCACAGAAAAATCTGAATTTTTGGAATCATGTAGATTAGGTTGAGATCTTTCCGGGAAAAACATCAAAAAAATAAAAAAAAAACAAAATTTAGATAATGAAATAATTGACGCGCCGAATCAACGGATTTTCCATTTTTGTCACTCTGCCACTTATGGTTCACCGAAAAGTGTCATAAATTCAGTGATTTTTCGCGCTCAGAACAAGGTAAAAACAATTCTGAAAATTGATATCCTAATAGATTAGGTCGGTGATCTTTTGAGAATAAATATAAAAAAAATAAAAATATATATATATATATTTTGACAGTGAAATGAATCGCGCCAGCGATTTAGCGCATTTTCTATTTTTGACACTAAGTCGGTCCTTCGCAAGGTCCTACTGGTAGCCCTCATTACCGTGTGCTACCAGTCCCCCCGATCTTTTAACGTCGGGGGGGCTGGTGGTTTAAGCCGGGTGTGGCACCGGGTCTGGGGGGGCGTCCGGATTTCTGCATGTTCGGGGTGTTGGCGGAGTTCCTTGACCTTGCCTGTCTTAAAACACGGACCGGGGAGTTCAGCGTACATGTAAGCAGGTGGGTGAATTGGCCCACGAGGCAAAAAACACCTGGGTGGCGGGGCCCACTGTGGGTGTACCGTCAGTCAACCCACCATCTATTGTGAGAGGTTTAAGTGTGAGCAAGCCCATTGGGGCCGAAAGATGGTGGGTCATACCCAGTTGCAATAGCGAGGAGCATCCCGGGGCATTGTGGGGAGACTGCGGTAGTACCGCGGCAAGCTGCGGGTCACAGGGAACCCTCCCTCCACTTCAGTCTTCAAAGTTCTCATTTGAATATTTACTACTACCACCGAGATCTTCACCGGGCCAAACCCGCCTAGGCTCACAGTTGGGCTTTGTAGCAAGACGCGCCCTCAACTTTGCGATCAACCGTCCATGCGGAAGCTGCCCGTTGGGGCCCAAGGCGTTGTGGCAAGGGCCTGAGTTCGGAACTAGTATCTGTGTCAACCGGCCTATCCCAACTGACCCTGTGCAGTCTCAATCGTGGAACTGCTGATTTGTCCTTCGGGACATCCATTAAAAATGGAACGATATAGAGGAGACTAGCATGACCCTTGTGCAAGGGCGACATGTAAAAAATTAAGTAAAGCCTGAGCGCTTCTATTGGAATCGGGCGCTGTGGAATCAGATGTTGTCCGGGGCTGCGCTAGTGCGGAGCAGGAAGGAGATGAAAACGATGAACGACGAAAGAGACAAGACAACGCAGGCCAGAAAAAAAAGGAAGAATTTGAACGCGTTTTTACGCCAGATGCACTCGGAGTAAAGATGGTGGAGGAGTCGAACCACGGTCTTACGCCGCGTGCCAACCCGATGACGGGGTGACCTGTCTAACTTCCTATGTTCTTACGAGAGACTTATTCTCATTATGCACATCAGCTGGTTAATTCGTACCTTGCCACACGAGCTAGTTCCGAAGGGAGAGCTTCGTTTCGCCTGGTAGCAGTGACAATCATGTGACCTCATTGACGATTGAGCCGGTGGGGCGACCAATTGTATTCGACCTTTGGTAACGCCACAAAGGTACGAGGCCCACATAATATTAAGTTTAAGTTAGTCCCATTAGCAAATGTGTGATTCATGGTCTATATGACTATACAAATTGTCATGTGGATTGCACAACCATTCTATATTAATGCCATGTAATTTATTTTCTAAATTATTATGCTTATGATTTAAAAAAAAGTTATGCTTGGTGAGAACTTGTCTTGTCGCAGAGGACCGCGAGAGATACAATTGACGCACTCACCCGAAGCGGCAACAAAAGAAAAACCCCGTTCGTCTAGACGGCTCACAAGATTACTTTTGAGTTGTGCCTCTTTCTAAAATTCTTGTGTAACGTCGCTGGGGGGGCTTCACTCTTTGCGAAAAAAAAGGGATTCGATGCGCTCGACACCACTCCCCTGCCTGACCCTCTAACATACGTCGACGATGTCAACGACAATGATCTTGACTACAACAGTGAGGACGACAAGAAGAGAAGTTGTCACCATCACTTTCCCTCTCGCCCCCTACATATTTAATCCCCTCTGTCATTCTCCCTCTCCCCACATATTGTCACGTGTGTTAGTCATCAAAACCTATTGTATCTCGTCTTGCCTCACCCTGACACCTCTCTCTCTCCTCCTCTCGTTGTCATTTTCACCCCCCCCAATTGGTACCACCGTTTTGCTCATCCGCTGCCATACACCAACCAACACCGCCTTCTAGCACGCGTTGCTATTTCCCATGTTGCCAAGTATGTCCTTCCACGACACGCCGTTCCTCCCCAAGATATTGTTGCTCCCGCGAGCACATTGTTAATCACGCCCCTGGTGAGCTCCGCTGCAGCTAATATACAGTAGAGCATTGTTAATCACACCCTAGCATTGTGAAGAGGGGACGATGTCAAACTTTCTCACTTGCGTTGCAACCTCCCTAAGAGTGGGCATACCATTATGGTGGGAACAACTTTTATAGTAGTGTGGTGCAACACATGAGCCAAAAAAAAAAAAAAAAAATCCTCAACCCCCTTCCATATAGTTGTATTTGACCGCATTTATGCTTTTCTAAGCCAAGATGAAGGCCAACTCCACCCACACTTAGATCTTCATATATTAATTAAGATCTAAAAAGTTGCAACTATTGGGGTATAAACATTGGTAGTTCGCCACCACAAGCACACATGGCTAATGTGTTGTTGCCACATGCCTTATTTTACCCTCCTCCTCTCCCTACAAAGCAGCCACATACACTTGCAACTATTTACCCTCCTCCCTCCCTGACGTAGTAGTAGCTAGTGCATGCTACTATTTACCTTCCCCCACTTTTCACCCCCCGACATAATAGTTGTCCGCGTGACGACGCGGGCATCAAATATTACCACGCCCCCGTGCCAAATAACATTTTTTAAGACCCTCATAATCGGGTCATACTACACTAGTGAAAATTTTTTTTTTTTTTTTCAAAGCCTTAGGTAATCGAGGATTATTAAAGAGGATCTCCTTTGTCAAAATATTGGTGAGATCCTAACTTTTGCAGATCTAATAAATATGGTCACCTCAACATGGGTTTTGTAGCATCGTTTATTACATTCTCTTCCCTCCCTCCCCCCCCCCTCCTTTAAAATATTGTCCTTTCTACTATCGATCGCGACAGTCCAGTTACTTATCACCGACAAGCATGTAAACAAGGTTTTCAAAAGAAAAGAGAGAGAGAATACAAGGCAAGAGGATTGACCTTACTCATGTAACTCATAACACTATTGCAAGGAGGGGGCTCCGGCGGGTCCCCGCCCTCCCCAACCCATTGTCCTTCGTTGTGAGCCCACGTACCCGTTAGGAAACATGGTGGTAGTACCCAAACGCAGGTGGTAGGGGCAAGGGCGGTAGGGTATGGGAGGAGGTTCCCGCATAGTCTCTCAGGCGGTAATTGAAACCCCGCACGCTCAAGTTTGTTAGATCCCTGACCTCCAAGCCTTATTGGTATCGTTCACCCCCATAACCCTTCCTCACTCTTCCCCATTCCTACCGTTTAATTTAATCCTTGCTACCATACTCTATTATTGTCACACCTCGTTATACTCCGTGCATTATCGTCAAGTTGATCTTAGATGTTCCAACCTCAACCTTGTCCCCACATACTTTGCGCTACTTAGAACCCAACCTTACTTAAACTCACCATATATAGGATCCTCAACCCCAATGTTTTTACTACCTCGTTGGTGGAGTTGTAGGTGGCAAATCCAAGGATTGGCGCACCCACTCCAGATATGCGTTTGCTAAGTGACCTCCACCCCATTTTTCATCACTTTCAGGGCTTTTAAAAACCAATATAACAAAGATTTTGGTAATCTTATTATTCTTTGTTATCCAAAAGTTTTGCACCATCACTTTTCCTTCACAAACATACTCTCTTCTTCATAGTATTTTTCTATTAATCGTTTTTTTTTCTCTTTTACTTATTTTGTGGGTCTTTCGTGAGATGCGGTGATTATCGACTTTCAGTGTTTTTAGGCCTTTAGCAGTTAAGGTCACCTTTTACGGGACTATAGCAGGTAGAGTAAAGTTTCTTTTGTGGGGCCTATAATAGGTAGGGTACCTTTTGTGGACCATAGGTCAGGTACAGTTATCGGAGGAATCGGTTTTTTGTGCCCTCTCGGACCCAAGGACACATATGGGGTACTTTTGGGTTTTCAGCATGAGACTGAAAGTTAACAAAAATGCGCAATAAAGTAGTCAAAAGGTCATAAGGATCAGAAAGGGCATTGTTAATAAGAGTATAAGCAATCACTATGTTCTATACAACCTTTTCATGTATGACGTCTAAGAAAGCTAGCCATCTTCGAAACTAGCTGGAGGTACAAAAACGACAATGGGTTAGCGAACTGACGGAACAGTTTTGGGAAAAGAAGGTTGTTCCCTCTTAAGAAGACTGCGTGGCAGAGGTCTAAACCGGTCGGAGTTGCCATACTTGTCGGGGATACAGTTAGTACGTGATGTTTGTACGCATGAGAATGCTGTTTGCAAATCTATCAATCAATAGAATCTCTGAAAGCACATGTGAACCTACATGGAGACGTGTTGTTGGGCAATATGTGAACATGTGAGATATTCGTTGTCTCGAGCAACTTACAAAGTTGGGAGTCACGAAGGTGGTTCATATACTGAGTGTCATCGACGACTTAACGAAGGTAAGGGTGATGTGAAGATCCATATACACTTGGCGAACACTAGACAAACGCTGACAAGATCGTAGGAAGATGGGCGACCGTAGTTATCGAACATATGGCAGAGAAGCCAGGAACGACCACTATGAAAGGGGACAAGACACCAAGTGGGAAAAACCTAGAGACAGACCACGAGGAAGGAGTCGGGATGACTACCAGGAAGGTAGCGACAAAAGCTATGGTGGTGGTGAATACGTAAGAAGAGGGTCTCCTATATGCTTCGAATGCGGTGAGCCAATACACTATAAGAATCAATGTTGGAAACAAAGTGAGGCAGATACGACAAAAGGCGGAGCAAGCAACTCGGGTGTTCTAGAGCCCGGAAAAGTTGTGGACGAAACAGTGCAGAAACAACTTGAAGATATCAGTAAATCTGTGGCAATTTTTTAAAAATACATCGATAAGGAAAATAGGAAGAAAAAAGCAAACGAATGCATGAAGCAGGAGAAGTTTGAGAGGTAACAACGAGAAAAAGCAAAGCGCCATGCTAAGGAAGAAGCACGCAAAGCAAAGGAAAGTCGGGCGAGTTAACTAAGGCGATGCAGTTGCACATGACAGTGTGTGTAGGAGGTTTGAGATAGCAAATGCAAGGTGAGTTGATGAGGAACATGGAGGCATTCCAGGCGATCATTAAAGGAAAACAGATAGCGGCACCGCCATCGTAATAGAGATCACCGACATCATACACAAGTGATTGGACAACAGGCGAAGTGGAAGAGTTAAGCTAGAAAGCGAAGGATCTTACCATCAAGGAAAAATGTAAAAGGAGTCCGAACATAATTATTGGCAACATTCCTCCGATGGAACTGCCACAAAAACGGACACCCAGTAAAACGACAATGAAACCGGTCAAATTGGCAGCCAAACTACACGCGACGACAACCAAGAAAGCCACAAAGAAGACTAAGCAAGACGAGGGAGGCAACAAGACTCCTAAGCGGTATACACCGAGGAAAGGCACAAAAAAAACGATGATAGCCGCCAAGATTGGATCAACGGGGAAGACGAAGTTTGTTATCAACAACATGCTCGCTGATTTCCATGCTGACGATCTCAAGCGTATATGCCGACGGGAATTCTGGATTACGACAACCAGGTACTTGCCCTCGTCAATGTTGTCGCGAAACGAGCAGAATAAACTTACAGAGAAGAAGATACAATGTGTGCCACCGTGGACGAAGCAGTAGTCGAGAACATAGTGACATCTTACACGTCAAGTGAAGGAGATGACGAGGATTGACTCGAGGATGACGGACCAGTGCTATTGGGAATTTGTCACGGGCTCATCAAACATTGTAAGGAGTCGATGTTTGAGACCACTATTGGGAGGCTATATCGAGTTGTGGAGTTACTCTTGGGGGTTACAAGAAGAGTTAAGTGGTTGTCTAAGTATACAGTATCGTGGATTTGGTTGTACAAGAACTGCAACGCATACTTTTTGGACAAACACAAAGGTGTCTACACGCTTATATCACCACAATGTAAAGCATCATACATCGGGCAAACAAGTAGGGGCGTTAATGTGAGGTGGAAGGAACATGAGGGCGCAAGTATAAGGACTGAGAAGAACACATACTTGTACCGTTGTTGGGGGGTGTACGACGCGGAGTCGTATGTATGAGGTAAAAGTTTTATGTACGGTTTTATAGTAAAGGTAAAAAATAAATATTTTTATCAACTATAATTATGTAATACTTTAATTTTGCCTACTGATGAAAAAGCCATGCACAACTCCGTGGAACTGTGCATGGTGTAAGCAGAGTGTAACGAAAGGAAAAAGTGAACATGAACAAGCAGGGTGTAAGCAGAGGGTAAACAGAGAAGGGAGAGTCGTTGAAACTGTCAAGGTTCATTGAACTGTGGAAGAAGTGTGGCAGTGCAGTGTGTATAAGGTATTAGAGGAGCGGAATGAACGTGTGCGAGGACCTTCCAACTATATTCGTCGGGTGGAAACAACTGGATTGACGGTTGGAAGAAGATAAGGAAAGTATTTGGGGCAGTCATTGTGGAGATTAACGGACAAGTGATGAAGATGACCAAATGTAGGAGTTACATGGAGCAGGGAAATATTGTTCACGGTAAGTACTTCATGAAGTGGAAATCGAAGAGCGGACCGACAAGAAGATGATGATAGCACTTCTACGCAATTTCAAACAAGTTACAATAAGTGAAGCAATCTGATGTGGACATCATGTTTAGGCTATACAAAGAGGCGAAGGAATTTTAGTAGAAGTCAACACGTTTGTATGACGGATTATCGATTGGACGGTCAAGGAGAAGACATGATGGGTGACGGGAGCGGATCTCACCATGAAGGTCAAGTACGATGGCAAATGAAATTAGTAGAGGTCTGGAAAGTCATCAACAATAAGATCGAGAGACTCTTGCTGCCTGAATGTATGACGAAGCGGACACGAAGTAAAGTACGGACGGTCTGGGCTAAGAACCAGTCTGTGGCTGAAATATTGCACAACCAACGAGTATATGCTCGAAAGGTTGTGTCCACCTGCGCTTGCGCATGTCTCCCCTATCCCAGGATATGGGAATATGATTTGAGCTTTCTTCTGCATCAGGTACAAGGAGTATACCCGATGATATGTAACATAAACAACATACCCAAGGCACGACATCCAGACCGTGTGAAATTGCTCTGCCAGAATATTGAGGAAGCGTTCAGACGATGAAGAAACGAAAGTGGGAAGACAGTGCACGTGATGAAAGAAGAAGTTAAAGCTTGTATGATAAGAAGTGATGCACCGAAGGAGAGTTGCTTGGATATCAAAGTGATAAAACAAACAAGGAGGAAATTCGAAGGCTTGGTACTAACACGTTTAGACAGAAACCAATGAGAGACGTTTGTGATATGCCCGTACATATATTATGAGGCAATTATAAACATGTTTTTCACTAATCCCAGATACAAAGTCATGCAACTCCGCGAATAAAAAGTTAAACAAGGAGTGCAAGGTTTGTTCAACGAGGAGGACTTAGCCAGGTTCCCCAGATACGATAAGCGGGGGACGTTCAGCTCAACATACATCCAAAGCATAAAGATGTCGAGAGGTATAATCCCGGATACAAAGTCATGCAACTCCGCGAAGAAAAAGTTAAACAAGGAATGCAAGGTTTGTTCAACGAGGAGGACTTAGCCAGGTTCCCCAGATACGATAAGCGGGGGACGCTCGACTCAACATACATCCAAAGCATAAAGATGTCGAGAGTTACAGTCACATCTGCCCGTTGTACTCTGGTTTTGGAAAACAACGGGTGCATACCACTGGAGGGAGATGAAACTTGAAGAGATCAGAAAATCCATATCAATTTGGAGCATACATTTGTATATGAAACATGAGTGCTTCTACGACTGACTGTGGGCATTCCGATGGGCAAGAGCACAATCTCACTGCTAGCGTGCATATTGTGCGCATACTCTGAATTCAAATTTCTAAACAACCTGGGAATCTTAGGAGTAGAGTACATGGTTTGTAATTGATGGATGACGTTAGCCTTATCATCAATGTGGGAAGGGGACGAGATGCGAAGATGGAGGAGAAAATCAAAGATAGTTTCAAAGTATGCTATCCGGATAACCTGACTCTGAAGAGGACTGATGAGGGCGAAAAAAATTGAGACTCCCTTGGACTGGAGATGTGCATGAGGGGAGTACCACCTCATGTTTTCAGTGTTTAGGTGTCAAGGAACGAGAAGTTAGTGTGGGAGAATGAGTTATTGGAATTCATGAATGGTCAGAGCTACCAATCATGGGGTAGCAAACATCGAAAAAGTGCAGTAATGGCTAGCTACCTGCACTGCATCGACAACAACATGACCATACGGTTAGAAATATCACGGTGAATGCTTACACTCAGCAGGGAGCCGAGGCTCAAAAACATTCTTGATGAATTCGTGAAAAGGATGCTAAAGTATTTTAGCACCGGAA
This sequence comes from Chara braunii, assembly GCA_003427395.1. Classification (NCBI taxonomy): domain Eukaryota; kingdom Viridiplantae; phylum Streptophyta; class Charophyceae; order Charales; family Characeae; genus Chara; species Chara braunii. Next base: position 740,414 of record BFEA01000493.1, on the reverse strand, counting down.
GAGAGCAGATGTGGGGATTTACACACGACTTGATATCTAATGCTTAGGTGTTGTATGAAAGATTAGAGGATAATCATTGAAAGGAATGCACGTACAATAGTTGATGGATTGTTGATGTATCATATATGTATAGTGATAGGGTAACGCACAACAAGTGACAAATGAAGATTAATCTATTCGCAATCAGAAAAAAAAAATGATATTTGAATTTCAGATATACCCGGATTAACAATTATTTTTATGATAATCTGATTTGCGATCCGAAGGATCCTTGCAGTACGATACAACTGTACAGAATAAGTAAAGGACATTGTGTGTGTGTGGTATGTATGATACTTGTACACAATAAGTTGTATGTGATTAGAGACTATTTTGGAATATTTAGGTTATGAGCCAAGGGTTCAATGGTATACGGGCCTTTCGTGAGATGCGGTGATTGACGATTTTCAGTGTTTTTCAAGTTAGGCCTATAGCAGTTAAGGTAACGTTTTACGACCCTTTCGTGAGATGCGGTGACTGATGATTTTCGGTGTTTTTAGGCCTATAGTAATTAAGATTACCTTTTACGGGCCTATACCAGGTACAGTGTAGTTTCTTTTGTGGGGCCTATAACAAGTAGGGTACCTTTTGTGGACCGTAGGTCAGGTACAGTTACCGAAGGAACCGGTTTTCCGTGCCCTCTCGGATCCAAGGACACATATGTTGTACTTTCGGGTTTTTAGTATGAGACTGGAAGTTAACAGGAAAGGTATTAGAGCAAAAATGTAGTCAGAAGGTCGCGAGGAACAAAAGGGATATTATTAATAGGAATATATGCAATCACTTTGTTCTATACTACCTTTTTGGGTCTGGCGTATACAGAAGTTAGTCATCATAGGAAATGATTGGAGGTACGAAGAGGACGGTGGGTTAGCAGAGTGACGAAACAGTTTTTGGAAAAGAAGGTTGTTCCCCTTGAAGACGACCGCGTGACGGTCAAAACTGGTCGAGGTTGTCATACCTACCGGGGACACAATTAGTACCTAATGTTTGTACGCATGAGAACGTTACTTGAGTTTTGCGATCAACTTTTATATTTGTTTTGTACACTTGTGTTTGCAACTCTCTCAATCAAATACTCGACAATCTATTTTGTGACTAATTTAAATCTTTCTCCCACCTTTTCTTTCAATTTTTTATTATTATTATTTTGTGTTTCTCTTATCTCTGAACTTACCTCCGTACTATGTGTTTTTTTTATTTTCGCATTATTTTTTTACTTGTCTCTCAACTCTCTCTCGAAAACCAACCCAATAATTTTTCCCCACCCTTAGCTCAATATTTTCTTATTTTCGTTTCCTTTCCGGATATTCTTGTTCCTCCCCTGTTGCTCTCCTTGGTTATTTCAGAAAACAAATTCCCATAATGTTTTGCTATATAGGCATTAACTACCTCTATAGTAGTCTATACTAACAATTTATACTCATTACTCAATTTTTTTATTATTTTTTTAATTTAAATTATATTTTTGCTATCCCCTCATTTATTTTGTTAATAACTTGTTGACTTTCTTATTTATTATTTATTTTTTTTTCCAACCTTGTTATTTTTTATTTGTTTACTATCTAGGCTACCAGCCGGGCCGCCCGGGTCCCGGGTGGCCAGCCCGTGCAAGGATCAGGAAAGGCCCCAGAAAA
>BFEA01000493.1:709696-728148 GCA_003427395.1 Chara braunii | reverse complement strand
CCGCCGGGATGGCGGTCCGTTAGGATGGAGACGAAGAAGGAGGTAGAGATGGAGCTGGAGGGGACAGCGCAGCTCCGACGCAGACTCCACACGCAAGTACTCCAAGATCTGCGAAAGTGAAGAATGACGAAAAAACAGACTGCAGCTGGGGTATACCCCCAGCGGACTGACTGGACTGGACTGGACTGGACTGGCCTGGTACCGACCGTGGTACCGGGCGGGACTGGACTGGACTGAAACAATATACGGCCTGTGGGGTCAGGCCACGGCCTGGTCCCACAGGCCGAACTGGCAAATAGCCAAATAGGCCCTGGCTGTAGGCCGGGGCAGATGAAGGCCCGCTGCACTTTTTGACTCGTAACAATTGTTGACTCATTGGTCAACGTCGCCACTAACATTGATATCTTTGAATTCTTCATCATTCCCACCAACTCGTCCTTAGCTGGGGCACATTCAACTATGGACTCCTTAAGAGTGATAAGAATAGACATTTTCATCACTCTCCTTAACTGTTCTCTTAAGTCAATGTTATATAGAGAGTTTTCCAATTGAAACTTTTTAGGCACTTTCTTCCCTAACAATAAGGAAGACTTAAAAGACTTTACTGTTCGTCTATGATGGGTTGATCATTATCATCTTTCTTTCTTGACTTGACTCGCCAGAGACCCCTTGAGCGCATATAAGCGCTATATCGTCTACCCCATTCTCAAATCAAATAGATGAAACTCATATCCTTGGACTTTTAAGTCTTTCATCGCTTTCGTCCTCAAATTTCACTTTGGAAACCATTGTGGACGTAGTCCACTGTTTTCCTTGCGCTCCACCTTTATCCTCATGCTCTGAATGTCAGCGGTTACTTCCGTCATCAGCCCATATCACGCATTTTCTTTCGTCGAAGTCAATGATTCCTTCCTTCAACGCATCTAGCATTGTTTGACAATCTCTCTTTCCGTGGTCCTCATTTCCACAATACATGCATGTTTTATCGGTCCATGTTCGTTTATGACTCAGATCCCCCTTTTCTCGTGTCTCGTATGGTGGAGTGGGTTTTAAAGATACTTTATCTCTACACGTTGTATCGTTCGTCATTTTTTCCATTTCAGCTCTTAATGTCCGAATATCTTTTGCCATCCCTTTTTCACGTTTTTTTGCCTCTACCTCGTCCTTGGATCTCCTACAATTATCTAGCGTATTGAACCATTCAGAGGTTTTCGACTCACCATCATTCCTTCTCCAATCGCCTCGATCCCCCCTTCTTCATTTTCCTTCACTTCTATTTGACTCTCATTGTCTAAGAGAATCAGTTTCTTTCCGTTCTATATGAACTTTCCTTTCGTTAACTAAACCTCTCATGCCTCCTCTTCTTAATGATATTCATATTCCAAGGTTAAATAGAAAAAAAATTCAGAATAAAATAATCATTCCATAATAAAATTACATTCTAAATTTTAAATTTTCATTCCATTTTAAAAAATTTCATTCTAATTTTAAAATTTTTCGTCTTACTTGAAAAAATTTCATTCCAAGAATGGGTATCCCCTTCTTATTTGAACTTGATGCTAGAGATGGAATGAAAGTCTGGATGAGCTCATGAAATATTTTAATTGGACTGTCATTCTAAGTAAGGATTTTCAGTCATAAATAGGTTAATCCAATTTAAATTAGAATATATTTATTGTAGTAGAATACAAATTTAATTAAAATATTTTATAAACTCGTCCAGACTTTCATTCCATCTTGAACAAATAGATGTAGTTGGAAGGGAAAACTTATATTTAGACCAGAACTTATCAAATAAAACTGAAAATTTTGAAATTGGACGAATATTGGAATAACAATTCATAAATATGAAGATTTTTTTTTTTTGAATGTTTTTTCAACTTTTATTTCTCGTGGGAATTTTTCTATTGTTGTCGAAAACCTTCATCATGTAGGATGTGATATTTAGTCTTTCTGTTTCGTGAGCTAACACTTTCATATGAGCGAAAAATAATTTTTTAGAAGGAAGTTTTCTTACGACCATCTCGCGTTTTTCATGTTGTAGGGTACCAAAAAATATTATTCATCTCTCTATCTCTCTTATAAACCCTCCTTCCACTGACGGAGTTGATTCTTTCTCATACCTTTTCACAAACGCTACCAGAATCTCGTTTTCTTCTTTTTTTATCTCTCTTAGGTATTCTACCGAATAAGACACATCCTCACAAGCAAAGACTCGTGAAACCCTCTCCCTGAACGATACTCACCTGCTATCCTCTGGTATACCAACTCTAACCTCGTGGTCTATTTTTGGTGCAGTATGTTAGAGAAAATTTGTAATAATTCCTGCTCAGTCCATTCCCCCCTCAATCATAAACTTTCCAGTCGTCGATAACTTTTGTCACATTCTGTCAAGTAAAAACCATAGGAGCTCCCACAAAAGGCAGCGACTGTTATAAAGCTGGTTAATAAAGTGGCAACACATAAGGGCCGGACGCATGCCCCATCGGATAGGAACTCCTGTAAGGTTGGGAAAACCTTTCCCTCCAGGCTTCCCTGACTACAAATTCGGTGAATTTTGTCCTCCTTGACCTTGCCAAGGTTTTCCTTCCAAAACTATCTATATGGTTTTCTCGATTCTCGAGTTTCTTTGCTTGGTTTTGAGTTGTTTCAAGGTTTTTTGTAACTTTTATCCGTCGTTCACGGTGTCCATACCCGTTTTTCTCTCTGGGCTATTTGTTCTAGACTCCTGTGCCTTAATTTTGCCTCCTATCGGAGGTAGATAGTTTTCTTGAACGTCCATTTCTCTTACGAACCTGAATCTTCCGATACTTGAGTTAGGTCTGTGATGATTCTTCCGGCCGAGCTTTCTAGGATTTCAAGTAATACCTCAAAACCGACCTCCTCACATGCTTCTTTTAGAACCTGTGTTATGCGTAAAACTTCTTTGCTAAAACGCGAGTTACCTTCCAACATTTTCATAGAGACTTCCTCCACTATAGCCTTCGAAAACTCTCCAAACTCTTTCACTTGATCTATCGGTTTTGTCTTAGTTTCCCTCAACATTTCTCTCCAAGAATGGTTAACAGTCTCCCTTTAAAATGAGGTCGTAAAAATCTCTATCTTGACTAGGTGAATCTCCTCAGCCACTTTTTCTCACCTCCACTAATGCCCGTATCGAGCGCTCCGCTTCTCAGCTTCCTCCAACCTAGCTTTATGTAGCAGTTGGACTCTAGGATGCACAAGTGACCCCTCTACCTTCCCTTCGACAATACCTTAATAGTTTTCATCCCCAGACTCAGCGTTACACATCGTTTTCACTTGCCATCATTGGACCCTTCACGGCTCCGTTCCCAGATTCTCGCCAAGGACTCGTTTCCCCACTTCATTACCATCTCCTTCTCTTCCTTGTAGAGAGTCGCAAATTCCTCCACTCTTTTCTCCAATGCAAGAAGAGTCTCTTCATTTGTGGAGCGCCACCACGCTTGATATCCGTCCACAAATTCTCTATGAGTTACCTTAGCATTAATAAACATTAAAGTTAGGTCATTTTGAGCCTTACCAATTCTCTCATCCCTCACTTCTACATGTGTGCCCTCGCCTCTCGAACTATTTTTTTTCCCCTCGTTTCGCACCTTATCTATCCTTGCGACCACACATCGCATCATAGATTATATTGCTTTCAGACACAACAATCTCAAATACCTGGGATCGGTCTCCATCTATAATATTTTGGCTAATCGTCGGCAACCGCGAATATCGAAGTTTCAAGTTGTTCTCAATCGAATTATAGATGTTCCCACTCGATGAAATGACACCTTGTTCATTTCCACTTCTTCTGTTATCAAACCCTACATTGATTTTTAGTTCGTTTCAACCTTATCACAATCTTTTATCTTTCGACATATAACGTCGATCACTGAAGCCCACCCGTGTCTTGATAACTGAACACCATTCAGAGGACGTTTTCATAGCCCATCAAATAGAACAACGTCTAGACTCTAAGTGAAGGTCTTTCCTTCCCCTCCTAATGTAGTTTTTTCTCTCATTACTATTCTGACGGCACGTTCTCAACAACGACCATATTCGCAGTCATTACGTCTTTCTCTCGGTATGTAGATCCTGATATCATACTTGCCAAGCTCAAGAAAACAATGATTAGACTTCATGCCACAGTAATATCGATAGCCGAAACCTGTTAACTTTTCTCATGTTTAGCCTCTCGATCTCTTTCCCCTATAGTGTAAATTCTACCCAGCCTTCTCCAACAAACTTTGGCTCTTCATAAAAAAATTGATGCAGTCGAACTGAGAATTCCTCAGCGTATCACAACATCTAGTCTTCAACCGGGTCGACGTCGAACACTCTACCCCGATCTATCTCACCTGACACTGCCGACTTGCGTATCTCTCCCTTAATTCTAAAGACAATACGCCTCATCTCCCTAGGAGAAGGAATGGCCTTGTCCAGACATTAAGTGAGCAACTAGGACAGTTCTTCCACATACGGGCGGAACTGGAAAGCCCAGGCTACGGAGTGCTGCGACCAACCGTGGATGATGGTCTGCACCCTCGAACAGTGTTCTAACCACAAAACTCGGTACTACAGTAGCTCTCACTTATGTGGTCATAGGCGACTCTCAATCGTAGGTGTATCTAACTAGGTAGTGAGCAATGACTTCAGTGTCTTTAAAAAAATATGCAAAGAGGTGAGCTCCGTACCTGAAGCTAAGAGCCGTTAGGTTCGGTAACGCTCTACAATGCCAAACAATGTTAATTGCTAAATATTTCCACTCGTCCTTTGATAGTTATATTCAGACGTTCACCTCTCCGACTAACAGTGTATACTCCCTACCTATTCTGACACATCTCCTAGGCTCACACAAAATCCTTACCCATATAAAAATCCCTCGCTCACAATTAACCCCTACTCTCTAGTCCGTTGATATTTGCTCCTTCCTTCCAGGGGTAGGTTTACTAGCTCATAAGGCCACGTAACTCGTCCTGCATGGACCTCAGTATGTGACTCGATAAATACCATTCCTACTCTCGACTGAATCAAGCCCAGTGTGCCCACTCTCATACTTATAGGGTCATTGACCCGCATGATAGACCCCCGTCGAACATTCCTGTAACCCCTCAAGATGTCAATAAGCCTAAGGAAAGATCCGCCTTCTGGCGTATTTCGCTCTACCCTTGTGTCGAGAAGGAGGATGGTTCAATGTACCATCGTCGCTGGCCTGCCCTTTCCACCACGACCTGGACGCGAGCTGGCCAACTTATGCGTTTTAGGGTGGACCGAAGTCACACGCGAACACCCTACTCCATGCCTCTACTCGACCCACCTCACACGTGGTCCCACACTGGCATGTATGGTGAGTCAAACCCCAACTATCCATCATGATCGACTGCCCTATCTAATTCCCCAAAGCTCCTTGCAAATTCAAGACGCTTTTCCCCTTCCCTTCCGACCCTCTTATTTTCTTACCCTTCTCTCAATTTCTTTCAAAGAATATCAAATCGGGGTAGAGTGACCAAAGGGTAGGAAAATAATATAATATCTCCCTCAATCACAGTCATGGAGAGAAATAAAAGGTATCGTTAAATTCAGAATGCGAAAAGAATGTGTTGAATCGAAATGCATAAACGACAATCTCACCAGACGTCGAGATAAGTCGGGACCGCCTGTTGTGGACTCTCGCTTAGTGTCGCACCTGTATGCATTAAGGAAAAAAATAAACACCGTGAGTAACGAAGTCGAAGGCCACCTTAGTCACTAACACCTACCACGCCTCAACGGCTACAGGCGGACTGAAGTCCCGAGAGGCAACCTTCCTAGACAATGGAGCCACTGTTGACTAGAGAAAGAGATCTGCCGGCCGACGGAATTAACCCTGTGTCAACCTCGTGTCTCTCATCCACGGGGAGGGCCAAATTTGGGCTCATGTAACCCCACAACAGAAACATTGGCAAAGGAAGGAATCACTAATATGAGAATGAATAATATAAGCATTTTTGAATTTTTTGTTTAGTCAATAACGATAATTTTAGGTGTATCAGGGGAAGTTCCCAATGTCCTAGTTTCGAGTGAATGTCCCTCCTCCGTCTGAGTCCCGACGCTTTGAAAAGAAAGTCTTACTCGGATTCGATGCCCGATGGCGTGTCGTCTCTATTGAACCCGTCTGTCCCAAGACACCGCGAGAGAACCCTTGGAATCTGAGGCGTGGTCCCAAACCCAATGCGGCTACAATTCTAATTCTATTTTAACTATTCCAAGACAAAAGTAAAGAATAAGTTGGTCCGAGAGTGAGCCCAATCTCAATGATTAAGTCAAATACTGGCCCTTTTTGTCCAGTCTGAAAATCCTCAGTCCCGGTCCTCGTTCGGTCCGAAAATTCTTAGTCCCAGTCCGCACTCATTCTTAAATTTTCTAGTTCCAGTCCATAACCAGTCGGGAAAACTTCGGTTCCGGTCCGAGTTCCGCCCGAAAGTTATCGGTCTCTTTCTTTTCTCAGTCCCCCTGACAATCTCGAGACCCTTGCGACGATGATCTTGATGGCCTACCCCCAATTTCGGTGGTCTGAGGCGGGGGCCAGCACGGTGGCTGTCGGGCAACAATAGTGTTTTGCATCGTCACATCGAGTTCTGGTTAATGATGATGATCTGCGTAGGAGATTAGACTCCGCTATTGGTGATGATCCGCGTGGTAAGTCGTGCTTCCACTCGCTAAGTTGACTTGCGCGGTAAGTCGCGCTCCCCCTCCTAGTGATAATCCGCACCCACGCTGGAGATGATGATTTGCGCGGTGAGCTGAGCACCCGCTGGTGATGATGATCGTGAGGTGAGACGTGCTCCCACAAACGGCGATGATCTGTCTGGCAAGTTCATGCTCCACCCGCAATGGTCCACGTGTCACTTCTACATGCAAACAAAGCTCGCTTCTTTTCACGATGATCTGTCGCTTCCCGCACAAAGTTTCGTCGTTTTGGATGATTGACCCGCTAGTGAGGATCCACATGTTGTTGATGATCCGCGCGCTGGCGATGATCCACCGCCATCGCCGTAGATGATCCGCACTACGATGCCCTCGTTCTCACCGATGACGACAACCTACACGCTCACGATGATCTGCATCATTGGTGCAGATCTGCGCCGTTGCTGGTGATGACCCGCACGCTAGCTATGATCTACCCGGTGACGATGATCCACACATTAGATATGATTCGCTACAGATGATCCGCGCGCTGATGTCCACGTTCTCCCTGATGACGAAAACCTGCACGCCAAACTCCCACTTCACATGGTGGTAACGATCTACACAGCAAGCTCGCGCTCCACTTACAATGATCCTTGTGGCACCTTCTCTTCTACTCGCACATAAAGCTCGCTTTTTTCACGCCGATTAGTCGCTCCCGGCTCAAACTCTCTTCTTTGCTGATCGGTTGTGTGCAGGTTCGCTCTGCCCGTCCCCAGTGTCGGTCTGAGCGTCAATCCACACGTGTTATCTGATGGTGATCTGCGCGTTCATCGACACTCTTTCCTTGTCGATGATGTATGCCCTGAACTCGCTCTCAGCTTGATGATGCCGAACTGCGCGCCAATCCACACCCTCTCACCGTCGATGGTGTTGTACGCAATAAGTTGCGCACCCGGCTTGATGATGTCGAACTGCACGTCCACCCACGCCCTTACACTGTCGATGATGATATACACACCGAGTTGCGCGTCGAAATTGATGATGTCTAATGGCGCGCCAACCTGCGCCCTCTCACTGTCGATAATGATGTATGCACTGAGTTGTACGCCTACATGCCTTGGTGATGAACCGCGTGGTGATTACCATACGTTAATGACGTTGTCGTTCACCCGATGTTCGTGTCTCTTCGGTGTGCAACGTACTTGTTCATCAATATGCACATCTGTGAAGTGATTGCCCCTGTACGCTACAAGAATCAACCCCCGTGCGCTTGAAGGCCAACACACTTCATGTGCTAGCTCGTGTGCAAGTCCTGATTATCCCCCAAGAAGAGCCCACTTGGACTTAGAAAGTTTATCGGGCCCAGCGGTACCAGCCTCCAACAACTTAGTCCGATCAGAAGATCCACGAGCTGTGGAGAGCCTTGCAGCGCCCTGGTACCGACAACTTGGTCCGATCGGAAGATCCGCCAGCTGTCGGGAGCCTTGCAGCGCCCTGGTATCGAAGCCTTGGTGAGGCCTAGTCCCGAGCCTGTTTCGATTTAGAAAGGTCACGAGTGGCACCAAGCAGAACATGGCCTGGTACCGCACCTCCTTTCCAACCCAATTCTGGGAGTTCCAAACCCAAAAAATCAATCCCTCCCAAGAGGTTGCGGAAAACAAGGCAACCGCACAACCGCTTTCGGCTTTTAGTCGACCACTACGAAATTTCGCCTCTTAACCCAAATTTTTAGCATAGGCGTGATGTTTTCATATTCCCGTCTTTCTCGACACTCCGACCTCAATTTCCACCAAAAAGGAATACTTTCTTTACCGTTTACACGTGTGATCTTAAGGCAGTTGAACAGTTTCCTAACTCACATACCCATGCTATCCAGGCTGTTCTTGCTCCAAGCGAAATTATTATTTATTTTCATACTTTTTGGTAATTTTACCCGCACCAGTTTTTGACTTTTATTTTGTTGTTGCCGACCATTCGACCCATCCGAATATCCATTATAACACAGAAGGTGTTCCTCCTTCAATCGCTTAGTTTGACAGTCGACTATAGATTCCGCTCATTCATCAGTCTTTCATATGCCGCCGTCAAAATCCATATTTCATGTAGGTCTCACAAAATTTCAGTTTTTTCTGAGTAGTGTAAATTTCATTTACTCTCGAAAGTGTCTCATCATAGTCTTATCCGGACTTGGCACCTTGGATATTTCTATCCAACATTTACAAATTTCATCTTGTCGGTCCAGGTCACAAAATAAAATGTGGTCGAAGTCAGTCGTACAACGAAATTCGATTCTCGACGCTTGTCCTTTCCAAGGAAGTAAAGGGTGTCGGAAGGCATGAGTTGTACGACACCAATGGCGAAGATGTTTAAATTCTATGTTTATTGAATTTTTTAGGTCGAGCGTGCGCCAGGTGAAAAAACCCTAACTGAATGGTTTAATTAGTTTTTGAAACGCTAGGTACCCTAGGTGTGTGTAGGGTGATTACCCTCTCGTTGAGTGTTATTTAAGTTTCTCAAAAGTCAGGTATATGTAAGGTAATGACTCCTTAGTTGAATGTTCATTGATTCTTAAAGGTTAGTAGGAAAAAAATCAAATAGAGGACATTGAGTGACTTTTACACACAAAGCCAAGATGAATCTTCGGTGAATTAACTTTTGTAATGCTTAAATAACTTTGTTTTATATTTTGATATTGTTTTAACTTGTTTTTTCATTGCGTACTTTTATTTAGTAGCTTTGTTTATTAGCATTCATTACGTGTTTGAACGATAGGTAGTTTAAATGTTTGAATTATATTTTTCTGTGATTTATTTTGGTGCCCTTTGTGTTTAACTATAGAAATTTGTTTATCTTATGGACTTATTTCTGTAGGGAATGTGTTGTCGAAATTTTTACTGATGCTACAAGATTATTCGAACTCCTTTAGTATCTTATCTGATTTGGATGGTCTTTGGGGCTAAAAAAAAAATTAACAATTTAGTTTCTTATGAGAGATATGTCATAACTTAGGCCAAAACGAAAGAGTTAGTCTATTTTTAGATGTCTTAAGGTTATGAATCACATCCTAGCCTATTTTTAGATGTCATATGAATCCAACTCTCTTCTTTATGGTTCCGATCTAGTACGAATTTTCAAGGCTTACTTCGCTATGGGAGATGCTGTGAGATTTGCTTTATAATCTGGATGGTTAGTGACCGATAATGCTAGTAATGCAGGTTATACGGCGGAGTTAATCTATGTTTAATATTGAGATAATGCATGTGTTTGTTTAATGATGTAGTAATCTTTTAGTTGTGAGTGTTAGCGAATCACTCAATGCAAGTTGGGATGATCTTTAATTTTTTTATCAATTAATATGAGGTTCATTTGCTATTGAACTTTCACTTACTCTTGAAGCTCACCTTAAAGTTGTAGCCCTGTGAGTTTTTTTTAATTTACTTGGGTTTTCACCTTATCGTTTTTAATGGTAATTCAAAGACACTTTGTATCTTATTGGGAAACTTGACATGTTTTAAGGGGGCTTGAGCTACAAAAAATGATGAGGTTGATCCCATTAGTGTATGGCAATGTGGCTTTCGACTACATGTGCATATGCATTATGTAGGTTTGCTTTTTTAAGATTTATATGATATTTCATTGTGTTCTGGATAGGTGTTTCTAGAGTATGTTGGACAAGCCACATGTGGAAACAGCGAGGGTGACTACCGGATGCCGCACGATCCTCTTGCTTCATGAATTTACCATATTTCACTAATTATATTTTACCTCAAGTTCTAAAAAGTATGTGTGTATGAAGATGTTTGCCTTAGTCTATCGTTCACCTGAAATATAAGTCGCATAGAAGACTTGTTGCCCGGCGGCATCCTTCTCCATTGTCTAAGGATTCTGCGCTTCAAGATACTATGGAAGGGAATGGTCACCATGAAGGAGCACTTCGACTAGATACAAGCCAAGAAGGAGGAGAAGGCTCGACGAAAACTTGAAAAGGAACATGCTAAGGAAGAGGAAAGATTGAAGCAAAAAAAAGAAGTAGCCCGACGAGCGTTGGAGGAAGCTCGCCGGGAGGAAAAGTGACGTAAGAAGGAAGCGAAGGCTAAACAGGAGGCCACCTTAAGAGCGGAGATGAAGAAAGATGTCACTATGCATGCTGCTATGGTAATGAGTGAAATCAAGGACGATTGGCTTCAATAGTGGAAGAGTGTCGTGTTACCGGCCCTAGCGGGTGAGAAAGTTGACCGCAAAGGAAAGGGACAAGCCAAGTATGAGACGGAGGAGGGAAGTGAGTCAGACTATGACACCGAGGGAAGCGAGACAAGCGTGACTCAAGAGTTGAGTGAGAAGACCGAAAAGTTGTGTTTAACCGAAAAGAGGAAGCGTACCGAGGATACACCGATTGGAGACAGTCCACCGTTGGAGGCACCTCCAAAACGAACCCCAAGGCGGGGTGGCGCTGTAATCGGTGAACGTAGCCAACGACTGACACATGCCAGAACCAAGAAGATCACTCCGATTCCAACAAAGAAGCGCTCCCCGATCAGGACCCCGCTATCGAAGTTTACCAAGAACCGAAAGCAATCACCTCCAAGCGGGAAGTTGACACCGACGAGTAAATCCCTCACACGGTTACGCTTTCGGGACTCCATCATGAGGGAGTTGAAAGATTGTAACGCCGAAGAACTGTGGCGCCTTTGCAAGGACGAAGGCATTTCATACGTCGGCAAGATCGATGCCATTTTTTATTTGGTTGAGTATCGCTCGCAGGCTCGGTTCCCATGTATTGTGCCTGCTACTAAAGTCATCCGTATCAGTGAATTTAATGACAGCGAGGTTGGCGCCTCCACGGATAAGGTAGAGTGAAGTGTTATCCCTCGTACTCGCTGGTTTGAACTCTGTAGGTACATTACAAGCTTGCGATGTTCCCAAGCAGTTGTCAATAGGAAGTGAGAGAAGTTGCTGCGCCTGATTATTTTGATTTTAGCTATGAGCCAACAAACTAAGTGGTTGACTAAGTATATTGGCATTTGGTTTCAGTTGTACGGACAGTTTGGATCAAAATTTTTAGACAAGGAAGGGATAGTCTACGTGGCCATCTCCCCTTATTGTAGACACTGCTACGTCGGAAAAACGTCTCCTACTGTTGATGTTAGATGGCGACAGCATTTGTACGCGGTTCGGAAGCGCACACAGTCCCATTTCCATCGATGGATTTCATCCTTTGGTGTTGGCAACTATATTCTTCTCCCATTCGATGTTTTCGAGGGTCGAGATTTGAAGAAGTTGGAGGACTTGTACATAGCTAGGTGGTCACCTTTCCTTAATTCCGCTGGTACTAAGACTTTCAAAAAGCATGGAAAGAGGAAACTAGGCAAGAAGGAACACAATCGGAAGACGATTGAGCCGTATCATGTTCGTGGGGTCTTGCCGATACGTTTTCATTCCCTGGAGAAAGACTTTGTTTTCCTCGATCTATTCGACTTTTTGGATGTCTTTACTGGTTTGGAGAATTCTCCGTGCCGGATCGGATAAGAGGGGGGAACTGACTGGACGCCTTCCTGAAAAAAACTAACTCGTATGTTTGGTGAAAGTAAAATCAGACATGATTCGGTTTGTCGACCACTTAAGGAGTGTAAAACTGTGTTGAAAAAGGGTGGTGTTTTTAAGATACTACATGTGGTAAAATAAATCACATATGTAAGTATCTTAAGAAGCTGTTGATCGGGATCCTGAAGAATCCCAACAAGCTGAACGATTTGTACCAATGGGGGATGCAGTCCCTTCTAAGATTGTACCGTGTGATCAAGGATTTTTCCAGGAAGTCTACCAGGAAGTATCTCCGAAGATTAATTTCTAAATGTTTTCGGGATCGGTTTAACCTTAGTCTGGCATCTGATTTTACTTTTCGAATTAAATTTGACGACATAATCGTTTTGTCTGAAGTCAGGAAGGTCATTAATGATGCATTTATGCGTTGTCATCTTCTGCAGTGCTTTGTTCTTCTCGCAAGAAGAAAGATTCGCATCGTGGGGACAAAAAATTCCACGATAGCTGATTTGTTGCACAATCACAGAAATGTTTCTTCTGAGAACGTGCTTACATGTAGCTGTCCAGGTATGGATTTCCCCCGCATGAATGACCACGTGTTGTTTCGGCTTAGCGAGGTAGCTGATTTGCACCCGCTTTTGTCGAACGTCAAGAATATCCCTGTTGTAGAATGCGCTGACCGTCTATGACTTTTACGTCAAGAAATCGTTAGTGGCTTTTTGAAAGAATTTGAATGGATGGGTGTCGGATTTTTCTGATTTGGACTTGATCGCATGTATCTCGGTTGTTGACTCTCAAACGAAGTGCATATCTGTTGCCGAAGTTTTGTCGTTGAAGGATCGTTTGAAAGGATTGGTTATTTCTCCTATCGATAGGAACCTTGAGGAGACTGTGGTTATGTGCCCTGACTTTTACCACATGGCCATGATGCAGACCTTTGTCTGCAATTCCGACTACCAAATCATGAAGTACTCGAAAGCAGAAGCTGTAAGAGAATTGAGAGAGGATGTGCGACGTAATGATCTTAATAAATTTGTACAATAGGACACCAAGGGGACATTTGGTTCCGCCTACGTTATCCCTAAGCACAAAGACATGTGTCGGTTCCGACTAATTTGTCCTTCTTTTATGGAACCCATGGTTTGAACCTCCCGTTTGGTGAGCAAAGCGATATATCATCTATTGTACAGCTTACCGAAGAGTTGACATTTTAACCTTCAATCGGTTTCGGACTTGACGACGAACCTCGACAATATCAGAAAGTTGGGTAAGTTGGGGGGTAAACGATACATTTTCTCCTATTCCTTCGATGTGAAGGAAATGTTCAGCAAACTGCCACATGACACATTGTTGCAAGCCATTGATTGGATTATCGACCATTTCAGGACGAAGGGAATAAACCACATTCTGGTCAATACTCGCGGGAAGAGTGCATCGTTTGGACTTACCACATGTGCTGATCATTGGAAGAATTTCTTTCTCTCCGACATTGTTAAATTTGTCTATATTGAAGCGGAGCACACCTATTGTTATGAGACAGGTGTGCTGCTGAGACAGGAACAGGGTGTCCTGATGGGAAAAAGTATAAGTCCTCTCATTGCTTGTATTATGTGTGTTTATTCTGAGTACCAGATGTCCTGCAAGCTGGGACGTTTTTGTCACTACTTCGGAGCTTTGAGGTTGACTGATAATGTTCTGCTCGTTATTTCAAGCAAAGGTGAGTCAACGAAGACAATCATTCTCGAAGCCCTGTTGCGCTGTTACCTGAGCAATCTGACTCTGAAGAGGATAAACGACGGGTCAGGGAATTTGGAATTACTGGGCTGTCAAATTCGCACAAAACAGGATTTTCCGTATGTAGGCAATATACAGTTGTCCAAGAATGAGCCGAGTAGTTGGTCCGATGAACCTTTGAGAATCCAGAATGGACAATCCTTTCATTCATGGGGAAGCAAAAAGAAGAAAAGCGCAGTGATAGGTAGTCATTTGCATCGTATTGAACTGAACACTTTGATACGTTATGAGATACCGAACAAAGCCTTGGGTCTCCAACAAGAATTGTTGGAAAAAAAATTCCCGAAAAAATTTGTGAATCGAGTGTTTCAACGTTTTGGCTGGAGGAAAGACAAACTCCGGAGAAGGACGATGGACCTGATCTGTAACTATGGATTCTCTTAAATAAGTTTTGGGGCTTCTGGCTGCTTTTTTCCGTTGTATACTGACAGGGTTATGGTAATCTGTGCTCCTTTTAGTATTGACACTCATATTTGAAGCCCTGTGTGATTTCTCGGACCATTTACTTTGTTATTTGATTTTGTACATTTGTGAGCCTTGGGACTCGAACCAACGTCAGTCAGATAGTTGGACTTGCTTAGGATTCTTTTGCGGATATCAGGGTTCGAACCCACACTGGTGGGGTTAGGCGAAATCTAGCTTTGGGTTTACCACCTGCCTCGAACTGGTTTTATTTTGAGACTGTAGTTTGCAAGTTGGTACCGAATTTTGAGCCGATGTGAATCAGGTGTCAATTGCTCTGAACCTGCGGTCACTTGTGTTTTTGACTCGTAACTTCTAGATAGTGAGTCTGTACTTAGAAGTTTTGTGAATTGGTACTCCGGTATCGGGTAGATACAACGGACAACCCAACCTCAACAGAGGCGGAGTCTGTCCTATTCGTTTTTTGGGATTATAAGAAGGTAGACATTAGCGATTCTCGACCTTTTGGGTTCCCGCTGCGTTTAGTTGACCGTGACGGCGGTACGCTAATGCCCGGGTAGTTTAGTGGAAGATGGTGGATTCGGGGTGTGTTGGTTTGATGATGTGGAAACTCATTGGTTTAACGATTTTCCTTCTGGTTGAATTTGTTCTGTCTACTGTCACTACGGTGACCTGTGTTTCTTCTCATGGTACATCCACTTTGTGTGTGTAATCTGTGTTTGGAACAACCATTATATCTATAACCTTTAGATTGTATAACAGAGATGATTAGGTTGTGGACATCCTCGTTCATAACAACAAATTGTAAGTATGACGATACTTCAAATTGAATTAGTACACCAATCGTTTATCTCTTAGTATTGTCACAACAATGTACAACAAAATATTGTTATTCTTTGTTTTTGCATCATAAACAAATTTTATATTGCCTTCTTTATTTTTTGTTTTAATCCCCTTTTTACTTTTATTCAACTTCAGCGGTCCTCAATTTCTCTGACAAAATGTTTTGTGTAATCGTATTTAATCTTCCAAGTAAGGTAATAAAGTGAGGGTTTTTATCAAACTCCTTTGCAATCAACATTGACTGAATTTTTATGTTTGTCTTAATTTTGAGGTCTCATATTTACCCCTTGATATATTTGAACCTTCTCCTATTTTTTCATTGCCTTAGCCTCTTTAGATGGTACATCTATCTTAGTTGATTATCTTTGCTTCACTACTTGAGCTATGCTTACTACATAATCCATCTTTCGCTTTTACTCCCCTCCCCTCTCATTTTATATCTCACTTTGACTTTTTCGGTTGCATCAGATTAATATATTCTTATTGTTTCGTCTTCTTTTACCATTCCCAGAAGTACATTCATTCTACCTCCATTTATGTCATATTTTTTTAAAGGTTGATCATCTCCTTTTAAAATTAACCTACTTCATATTTTCTTACCCAACGATTTCCTCCACATGTGGGAGCTCCTCCTACCAAACATATTGTCATGGTGTCTTTCATTTATTGGTATCCTTGTGGTTTGCATACGAGTTCGATTCGGATTTTAACTGCACGTACCTTATAACATACGGGAACATCCTTGGCTGGTTCACCTCTACGGTTGTCTATAAAACCTTTTGAATGTGGGTTAATAGCTCGATGGGGATACGTCTATCTAAGGATGGTGACATCCCGTTTAATAGACATAAGTTGTACCTCATTGGATCCTCTCATATCATAGAGACTCGTGAGAGATATAGTTGGAACGCTCGACTACAGTGATGAAACTCCTTGTGTACTCTACGATATGAGGAATCTTGCATGATGTGGACAAGAGAGTCCTCTTTACTTGATCGATGAACTCGACACTGGTACTGGTACCCTCCTCAATTTTTCAAAGAGAATCGCCGATCATTTTCAAGCTTAGCAAAAATATATTTTTTCGTTCATCAAAACAAATTGCAGTGGAGTCAGTTGAGGTAGATGGCCAATTCGAATTGAATTTTCGATCTCGATGCGGACATTGGTTGGCATAATGTCCCGTTTCGTCGCAATTGAAGCATTTCACGAACGAACGGTACGGCCTCCTGTCTCGCTCGTCATTGTAACGATCCGAATTCGACATCTTCAACAATCATCTCCCGTTGCCGCTTCCTCTCGTATTTTCCTCACTGCTTGGGAGCTTGAAAGGAACTTCTCCTCGCCCTTGTAAGTTGGACTCGCGTCAGTTAATTGCACTACGGTCTCAACTTTACTTCCAATATCAACACACTGCAAACGAACACATTACACTCACGTAAATCCGGTACGCTTCCACATACAAGTTCACGCACGCTGTAATAGATATGATGGTTGTTCCAAACACAGATTACACACACAAAGTAGATGTACCATGAGAAGAAACACAGGTCACCGTAGTGACAGTAGACAAAACGAAGTCAACCAGAAGGAAGATCGTTAAGCCAATGGGTTTCCATATCATCAAACCAACACACCCCGAACTCACCATCTTCCACTAAGCAACCCGGGCGTTAGCGTACCGCCGTCACGATCAACTAAACGCCGCGGGAACCCAAGAGGTCGAGGATCGCTAATGTCTACCTTCTTATAGTCCCAAAAAACGAATAGGGCAGACTCCGCCTCTGCTCAGGTCAGGTTGTCCGTTGTATCTACTCGATACCGGAGTACCAATTCACAAAACTTCTAAGTACAGGCTCACTATCCAGAAGTTACGAGTCAAAAACACAACTGACCGCAGGTTCAGAGCAATTGACACCTGACCCACATCAGTTCGAAACTCGGTACTAACTGGCAAACTACAGTCTCAAAATAAAACCAGTTCGAGACAGGTGGTGAACCCAAAGCTAGATTCCGCCTAACCCCACCGGTGTGGGTTCGAAGCCTGATATCCACAAAAGATCCTAAGCAAGTCCAACTATCTGACTGACGTTGGTTTGAGTCAAAAGACTCACAAATGTGCAAAATCAAATAATAAAGTAAACGGTCCAAGAAATCACACAGGGCTTCAAATATGAGCGTCAATACTAAAAGGAGCACAAATTACCACAACCCTGTCAGTATACACACATGAATTATTAGCACAATATGGATTAATGTGGTCGACACAGTAACATGAAATTATATCGTAGTGATGTTCGAGCGTGTAACATTGAGATTTTTATCCTTATACAAGATATATCTACGATATAATTTTTATCACTACGTAGTGATGATCGAAGTGATATCGACACAGTGATGTTCGTAGTGATAGCAATTATATCGTGTTTTAATGTTGCACTATCGATATCCTGTATAAGGATATAAATCTCAAGGGACATCACTAAAACAACCCGTACGTTCGAGCGTTCAACCCGTCCGGAACGCCGATTACTGTGCTCATATGATTGTGCTAAAAAAAATAAAATTCAAAGATATATAGATTAGGTCATCGACCTTGCTATAAAAAATGCTACGCTGCCACTTGTCTGATCGCAACACGTCTTCGAAAGACGGTCGAAGAAGAGTTGTTCGGGATCCCAAACAACGATTTTTTTAGACATTGTATATAAAAAAAAAACAAAAAAGTTGGGGGTGTCTACACACCTTTCGCTGACCCTGTGAAAAACAAGTTAGTTCATTTGGAACTAAACACAAATGTCCAACACAATGTGGGGGTTGGGTGGGTGGAGTGTCTATACACACATGCACGAACGCACACACATATACAACCATACACACACACATACATACACACACACACACACACACACACACACATACACACACAAACATACACAAACACACACATGCACACACGAATCAATTGAATCGATACAATCGATTTAAATTTAATCGATTCGAATAAATCAGATTGATTGAATTGATTCATTCTATGAAATCAAATCTAATTGGTTCGATCCGTTCGAATTTATTGGATTCGAATCAATCGAATTTGTGTATGTTTGTGTGTAAGAGAGAGAGAGAGAGAGAGAGAGAGAGAGAGAGAGAGAGAGAGAGAGAGAGAGAGAGAGAAA
>BFEA01000493.1:682936-705344 GCA_003427395.1 Chara braunii | reverse complement strand
GGGAGCGGGTTACAACTTGCTACCAAGGAGTATCTTTCGGTCGTTCCCACCTTACTTTCCTTCCTTTCCAGTGGTTTTTTTTTTTTACATATCATGTTTGTCGATGACAAGCAATTGAACTGGTTACCCCAAGAATACAGGGGATTATGTTTGTTTGGTGTAAAATAAAATCTAATAAAAACAAATAGAGCACTAAATCATGGTGTAAGTAAACATAAGCTATTTGAAAGTTTGTTCTATTTAACATTAATAATTGTTTTGGTAAATCCAGTTTTTTCTTTGTCAAACAGACTACCAATATTTTTCTGGAAAGAGTTAACGGTAAACCTTGAAAAATTTTATATTTTATATTCAACAAGTAAATTGAATTTATTATCAAATGAAAAAACAGATAATGTTGTGACCGACATGTAATTATTTGATTGTTTTATTTATCCATAACGACAATACGTTTATGAATAAGATAAAAATTATTTGCATTAAGTAATGTAATTTTATAATTTTGTTTAATTTAGTTTTTGACTAATGAAGGGGATTAACGTTGATATTTCTTACAATCTATGAGGAAACCCTTTGTAATTCAATGCTTTCCCATTATACGAAATCAATAACCACCATGAAGAAATGATATACCATTTTTCTCGTTCTTCAAGACTACACATTATTCTTAATTGAGGTCTTGAAAATAAGTGTACAAAATAAGTTATTCAATTATATATAATATCATTACACCTTTGCACAATGAACTATGTTTTATAATGCTTAGAAATAAGATTTCAAAAGTGGGTCATTGAACCCGTTTATTTTTTTAAGGTTTGTAAAGTTTATTCGCAAAAAAGAATCATTGTAAATTATCAAAAATGTTTTGCGCTATATTTGTCTTTTGTGGAAAGTTTCATGAATATATAACCAATATATTCCTTGCATTGAATTTTGATTAGATACCGGAAAATGTAGTACTAATTCACTTCCACAACTACAGAGTTCAAACCCATGTTCAAGCAAAGTATATTTTGTTTCACGCTAGAGAAGATTGTCAACGAATTTGGGTTAGAGAGCTTGAATCAAGAAGATGAATATTTGAAACTATTGCAACGGACCTGTGAAATAAGTCAACATCTCGCAAGAGGATAAAATATGAGCAATTGAGATGTTCCTCGTATCAAGAAAAAAGTTCGAATACCAAGTAAGAACATTAAAAAATATAAAATAAAAACAATCGAGATAAAGTAAATAAATCAAACAATAACTCAAATTAAAAAAATATTTCTCGGAAGAGAATTGAATAAATAAAAAATGCATCAGAAAGATGAAAATTAATTGTACTATCATCCTGCATTGTAGAAGGTACAAAATCATAATTATATTTAGGTAAAGAGTAGTTCCAAAAAAATATTTTCAATTATAGATTGTAGTACATGTGTGATTAACTGAGACTATCGTTTTTAACTTTTAGTCAATGGATCTAACACTTATATTATGGTTATTTTTTTTACTTATTTTTATTTTAAATTAAGACACTTAAATTAAGGTTATTTTTTTTTCCTCTTTTTGTTTTAGATTGAGGCTATTGTATACAAAATTTGATATGTTTTATACTATTAAAGATACTTGTGTAACATATTCAATTACTATTTTTATTTTTCGTTGCGTAAGATTTTGTGAATGTTTCATGATTATGCATACTTGCAAAAACAAATTATGGTTTTCTTTTGGTTATCACGTGTATATTTTATAGATTAGTAAGATGTATGGTTAAAATTGTCATCAACTTTTTGTTATGAATGACAAAACAAATCATAAAAAATATATATTTTCACTAGTCATCTTGTCAACAAATATTACATTAAATATGCCCGTTGAACCATTTGACAAAAGTTTTGATCAACTTTGTCAGTGTGCATGTTTGACAAATATTATTATTTGAAAGTTAAAAAATATGCAAAACGTAGTTATGAGAATTAAGTTACTCAACAAAGAAAGATTAAAGTTACTTTGAGGAACACACAAAAAAATTATGAGAAAAACAAACAAATAAAAATATGACGAATCACAGTGAAAGGAAGTACATTTTTCAGGTTGTGAATTGTTGGTCTCCGATGATCGATCATACGTGAAATAAGAATATAAGGTAAAACATTTGGATGCAACTTGGGATGAAGGCAAGGTATTGTGTCATACGATGTACAATTTAATGAACTTGCATATGATATTAAAATGCATTGCGATATGAACTTATAAAAACTGTCTTTGATATGACTTGAAGAAAAATGAAAAAAATAAATTTTATCATATATTTTGAATAAAACATTTAATGTATCTGTTGTTGAATGTGACTCCAAACTCCAAAATAAAAACATGAGTTACTAGAACGTGTTAAAGCAAATGAGTCAGAATAACAAAATGAAATTATGAATGAAAACTGGAGAGAGAGAAAAACAATGTCAAAGCGGATGGAAATTATCCTTTATATATGCATACAAATTATACAATATAAAAATTGTATTAGTAAGACAACAAGTGAGGACATGATCAAAAATATAATGAAATTGAGAACGACAATGGGATGTGAGCTGAATCGAAATAGAGCGAAGAAAATATGTAAAAAAAAACAATAAAATGTACTTACTAATAGTTTTAAGAAATAAAATGGAAATAAAGTGATATACTATAAAATGTTTAAAAGCAAAAAGCAACATAGTTGGTAAGTGATAGAGTTATAGATTGAACATGCTGTTTTCTTCAAGGAAGGTCCTTAGTAATACATTCATGGCATTCATATTATCTGAGGGCATATTCACATTCATATCTTTTTGACTTAACTTCAAATCTGATTGAAGTTGAATGCTTCCAAGCGCCACCTAGAACGTGGTCATATATATTTAGTAAAGATTTCGTGTCAGTACCGAAAAGTCTCGTGTGAGCATTCCTTCCCTGAGTTTGGCACTTCTTAGGGGCTAACAGACATCTCGACCTCCTCACGATATGTACTATTTTTTCACCCTACCATCTCCACTATCATCCATTCCTCATGTGATGGGCATCTTGCCAAGGTATACTCATTACACCTCACGACATTTGACTAACAAATAATATAAATTCACACGGTTGCACGGACAAATCTCCTGTTTTTTTAGTCATGTGTCGTCGATGCTTAAGCACAAACTTAATAACGAGAAAACTAAAATAAAAATAAATATATATATTTTTCATCATGATATATGATTGAACCTATTGCTCAAATAATAGTCTTAGAATTGAATTCATGAACGGACAGGCATGAGACTTAAGCTATACTCACATGAGCATTCCTTCGACCTAATTATGAGCGTGATTACAGTCACGTATCGAGATAAAGGTTGTGATTGCATGCAAATATACTTTCAAAAGTGTTAGTGCGAGCAAACTTCACAACGACTAATACGAATATCAAAATTTGCTTGGACTTTTAACATGTACTTGTTTATTGTGTACTTGGCTATGATCACAACCAGTACTCAAAGAGAAAGTTAAAAGATGAAAAACATAATAAAAATCAGAGAACTTTAAAATAGGTATACGATGTATCTACCCCTATCTTCGGGCAGATGCATTTATAATTATGACAGCTAGCAAGGATCATTAGAAAAAACTATATAAAACAAAAAAGCAAAAAATTAGTAAAAAAAAAAAAAACTTAGTTGTGGGAATAGGGACTGCATACATTTCCATGACATCACAAATGGTTAACGACTTACTGAAATTTCAGAATGAAAGATTATGAAGTTCGTAAGCAAAAGTTCGAAATCGTTGAAATGACCAGAAGACATTTCATGTCATTTTAGAAGTTTCAGGTGTATTGAAGGTCGTTTTTTTTTTTTTTTTTTGCCTGTTTTTGTTTTGGTTCAACGTTGTTGTGTGCCACTTCAGATCCTTTCATGAGTTTCGGGTAGGGAGACCTTAAACCTCTGAAATAACCTGAAATGGCTAGAAATTTTAAAAGTGGTTTGAGATTCCCCTATCCAATTGGTTGGATTATGGCATATGAAGCCGCTTTCAGGTTATTCCATGAGTTTCAGGTGGAAAGACTTGAAACCTTTGAAATGATGTGAAGTGGCTGAAGCTCTTGAAATCGGTTTCAGGTTCCCCCATTTGAATGTTTGGATAGGGGAACCTGAACCGCTTTCAAAAGTTCAAGCGCTTCACGTCATTTGAGGAGTTTCCGATGGGGACCTGAAACCTCTTAAATGGCATGAAGTGGTTGAAGCTCCTGAAAGCGGTTTTAGGTTTCCCAATCCGACTATCTAACACCCGTCCGAAGCACCTGAAAATAAAACGAAAATATATGCATTTATTAATCTTCTCTCCATAACGTGTGCATGTAGCGTCATCTTTTCTCTATCGTTAGAATTAACACAAATGTCATGAAGGTCTTTCACTGCACGGTAGGGATTAGGTCCTTGCCAAACCATGAAATTTTGCAGGGTTATTGCCCATACAGTCCTAAGTCAGTGTTCCACCAAGACAACACTTTGTTTTTGGGCGACGTTTTTTTTTCAATCTATTCAACACTATTCATTACGTCCTTGATCTTACACATTGAGTTGGCCTACGAAAAATAATTATCATCGGTTTAATTGTTTGAACCTTGTATTGATCGTTTACTCTCTTCAATGAAGCAACTATGTTTATTTAAAAACCAACTATTTCGACGAACGGATTAAGGTTGTTTAAGTATCCTATAATTAAATCTTTATAATGAACTTGGCCCAGAGGTTGGGTTTTTTAATGCCTTGAAACTGCTCTTATGCGGTTAACTCAATAATGTGGATCCCTTATGCTTTCACCCGCTGTCGGGCAGCTCTAGCCTTTCGCCGCCCTTTACTTCCTTTGTGATTACACTTGGCGGGCACCGGATCCACATGTTTTACCGGGTGGGACCACGATCTACATCGAAGGAGTATGATACCAGATCCACGCCACGGGCATCAGGGCCGAGGCGTCAGGAAAAGGCGGACCACGAAGCTCTGAGTGAGCATTATTTTATGGACACTATCGAGGTTATTGTGGTCAAGATACAAAAGCACGACAACAACGAAGGAAACGCCGAAGGCTCCGGATGATGGACAAGAACGAGAGGGATGGGTTTACATTAAAAGTCGGACGATGTGCTTGGTAAGAGATAGCGCCAGACTCTTGAGACAAGCCTTCAGGCAGACTAGAGGGCAACAACACTCGAGGTCTGTTGCGGGATCGGAAAAAAGGGAAACTGTTACGCAGGCAGCCTTGAAGCCTTGACATTTGACCCATGAGAGGAACCAAAAAAGGGGCCTCGGGCCTAAGGCGGAGCAAGGACCCCTCGGACCATGAACTTATTAATTTTGAACTGGACTCTGTGGAATTTGGCAAGGCCCTGGTACTTTTTCGTGTGGGGACCACAAGAGCCTGGGCAAACTCAGACTTAGGTTCGGAATGAGCCTCGGTACCAAGGCGCTGCAAAAGGCCCGGTGCCCGACAAAAAAACTCCCTTCACTAAAAACCCTTTGGGGGCCCAAATAGGCCGAGGCATAGCCTCGGTGGAGCCATGGTACCGGGGTACTGCAACTTGTCGAAAACCCTGGAATATGCGAAGGCTTAGGCTCACTCTGAAAAGGGCCCGACAAACTATAAAATCCCAACCGGGCCCAAAATCGGGACACTTCCCACTTACGCACGTGCAGGCGCACAAGAGGAGCTTGGGGGGAGACTTGGGGAGGCGCACGTGTAGGCGTACGACGGAAGCACGGGAGACAGACACACTGGGACCAACGGAGTAACTGGGGGCGAGGGAGAAGCGGGAGACAAGAGGTAAGGCGGATGAGCAAGTGCACGCCATAGCTGAGCATGATCATTCTCGTGCGCTCGACACCTGCGCGCAAAGTCACGTTCGAGTGCAATTGCATGTGCACGTACGTGTACTAGCCGGAACACACTTGCAGACCCGCGCCCACACAAGTCATCGAGCGCGCAGCCCGTCCACAATGCGGATCACCTCACACATGGGGCCATGACTCGCACTGATGGATCAAAGAGGAGTTGTGGACGCCCGCCAACGCCCAAACGGGCATAAGCGGGAGTGAACAGTGTGCGCAGATGCACGTGATCGGGCGTGCGCGCAAGCGTGCAAACGTGAGCGAGACCACGCTATGACCAATCAATCGCACCCAAGGTCGCGCAAGAACGAACCAGGGGCACGCACAAGCGCGCAATCATGTACAAGGCCGCGCACGAGCGAACTAGGGGCGCGCGAGGCCGCGCTCGAACGAATCAAAGGCGCGCATAACCACGTAAGTGCGTGCAAGCTACGCACGGGGGAATTGGGAAGTTCAATGTGCACTAGCGTGAGATCTCGTGCGAAGGCTGGGCACGGACAAATGGAACTGCGGGGCCCACGCGAGCACAAGCGAGTGCGAGCGTACTAACGGAAGGGACTGCGCGACCACATACACACGCGCGCACTAACGAAAGGGACTGCGCGACCACACACACACGCGTTGTCGCACTTTCTCTAGTTAGCCCACTTTAGGCGACCAGAAAGCCAACAGGATGTCACGCAGGATTTGGATGATATTTGCAATAAATAAAATAAATTAATTAAAGTAAATCCCTTCATGTTGTGTGCGTCCGGCTTCGAGCGAGACTCTTCAATTCTGGTCTTCATCGATCCCCGGTCTTAGGAATCCTTTATTTTGATTCGAAGCAACAAAAATCATGCAAGTATTCATTATAAAATTCTGGTATGTCATGCATGCATCAATTTTGCCAAATTTTTAATTTTGAGAACTGTGACGAGATCATCAAGACGCATCATCATTAAGCAGAGTCAATGCAAATGAAGTAGGACTGACTGACTCGAGTGATGACAAAGATAAGTGAGGGAAGAATAAAAACTCATAATAATCTCAAAAAGTACACATAAAGAGCATAGCCAGTACTAGTCAAGAGTCCTCACTGATCCCTCTCAGTCATACACTCAATTTCTCATTTTGTTGTGCGTTTCCTATGCCTTGAACCACGCCTCTGTACCTCCTGAGATTGTGGCCTCTTAATATAGAACCACCTAAAGCCTATAAGCTCAGAACACTTTCATCCAAGTCCCATGATACGGAAGTTAACCATAGCACAAAACTCCTCCCACAGTGTAGGAAGATATGAATGTGAGAAGATCTCTCGTTTGAGATGTCGAAACTCTGAAGGCTCAGTCATTGCCTCATAATGAATCGCTGCAGGGAAGATGTACCTCTTAGCCAAATCCACCAGTTCACCCAATAAGAATCATCTGTGAGAGTGAAAGGTACTGGAGGCTTGGGACAGTTAGTGTAGAGCTTTGGTCCGAAACTGCAAATCAGTTTGACACCACTCTCATCCAACTCCCTCTCTTTCTCCTAAAAAAATCTTGTTGTTGAGATCCAGACTGAGTCAAAGAGATCATGAGTGTCATTGCGTTTCTTCAGGTAGATTCTCAAATCATGAATAGTACCCTCTTAGAACTCAGTGTGAACTACAAAGATAGATAGTTTTCCTTGCTTGAAACCAGTTGAAATGATATACTGAGACTGAAAGGCATCTTTGGAAGCAATCCTGTTGAGCGTAGTCAAAATTGACCCCTCGACGGGGGATGACTGGACTGTACTCATGTGCCGAGTAGGATGTTGAAACTGGTCTTGTGTCTTCTGACGGGAACACAATCCGGTTGATACTAATAGCAGTGTCTTTTGGTAAAAGTATTATGCATAATGACAAGTTCAAAGCCTTTGCCATTTTTTTGCTCAGAGAATTCGTAGGCTTTGCTGAATGTTAAGCAAATTGGGCAGAACATCGATAAGTGCGTTTTTTTTTTAATAATGTAGCTCGCTTATATTTCCCGTCTACCTTCCATTTTTCAAAGTAACAAAGTCCTTTACCAATGAACTCCTTGTCATTTTCTTTCAAATATATTCCTCCTCAAGCATCAAAACGAACTCAAATCCCACATTTCGAACGAACAAGCTGTATCCCTTCATAATACATGTATATACATATGATCACAATTTTCTCTGGGTTATGATCAGTAGGTGTAAACACTAACCCTTCAGACCCTTTTTTTACTCTCGACATCCTCAATTTTTATTTTTTGACTCTTTATTTTTATTTTATTCACACAAACATTTGCTTCCTTCATTTCGATTTTCATCCTCCTGTTTTTTTCAAATTCCAATTAAGAAATTCCTCTTCAACTTTCTCCTGCAATTGTTTCCTTTTTCGCTTGTCAAACTCCCGAAATATATTTTACGCATTCGTCACCGGAATAAGAATAAGCATATGAGACTATGCTCCAAACTTTCGTAACTAATGATAAAAGTAAATCCACCATCAACATCATACCCACTTTTCGTCGAATATTTCGTCCATTGTACGTCAATATTTATATAAGTCCGACTAATATATATTGATCTATATATCGAAAAAAAAACACATGTAAACACACGCTTTTGATTTTTCAATAAGGTTTAATCAACGGAATATAAGTTCACCTAATCGAATACAAAGTTTTTCGCTTAAGGTACACATCTTCTCAGAGTCAACACTATCACCATAATTCTAAACTTTGTTCTTTAATGTCTACAAATCGCAAATTGTTGTTTTCGCTCGTTTACTAATTTCTTGCATTGAATTAAAAATAGATGGAAAGATGTCGTGTACTCTCCTTATTGCATAAGAATACTGGTCGTTGCCACAACCATCATCACAGACTCGAGGAGTTAACATATATGTGATTCCATATGTGCGTAGGGAGAAAAAAACTATGTGGCGAGTACATTCGTCTTGTACTTACACGTGTTGGGATGATGGTGAAAGCCTTCTATCTTGCTCATCCTTACATAAGCACAAAGAGGTTTAACATGCTTGTAGATCATGAGTGTGTGGCCACATGGTGGAACTATTGTGTCACATTTAGTCAGCAAAGTGCAAGAAACAAAACGAGTAAAAAAAACAAAAACAAAAAGGAGGAAGTTGGATAATAAAAGGAAGGAGGACTCATTAATTTTATCAAACTAAAACGTTGTAACGATCTGAATAAATGTTGTAGAAATGCGATTTTTGCCCCATACTTGGAATATCAAAGTGCGAAGATTTGACGAAGCTCAAGTGAATGTGAGAATAATTATTTCTATTAAGATAACCAAAGGTCGCATCATCTAGTTAACGAAGCATATGAATGGACTAATGAGATTCTCACTATCCCTATCTACCATCTTTCAAAATTAAAGTCGAGAGAACAAACTCGGAAGCATCGACAAAAAAAAACACTACGCTACTTTATTCATTAACATACAAGTTCACTTTATTCAAATAACTGTTATTTATCTAAGTAGCAAACTTGTATAACCACGTGCTATGTTTATTCGTTTTATCCCGAAAAAAAATTAGGACGAGAGAAAACAACATATAGATTGACATGGTCTGCGCAAAATAGGCTTACAATCCATTTTTTGTTTCAGAGTTACACGAAGTTTCTTAAGCTTAACTGCATACTATTATTTAAAAACATCCGAGCAGAGTTTTTCAAAGAGTCGGAATCTCAATTCAAAAGCCAAACCTTATTTGGACCGTTGATAACCCTTATCAGACCTTCCAAATTCGCACTTACTGTCACGCGATGGGGGTGGGGAAGGGGTGTAGGGGAAGGGGTGAATCGAGCGGCAAGGCATGTTTCTCTCTCTCTCATATGATGTAAGGCGTACATATCTTTCACTTTTTACTTTTTTTTTCCTTTTTCCCTTTCTCTGTCACTTAGTCACTCACGCACTCCCTCCCTCCCTCCATCCCTCTCTCTCTCCTTCTCTCTCTCTCCCTCTCTCTCTCCCTCCCTCCCTTCCTCTATCCCTCCTTCCCTCCCTCTCTTTCTCTCTCCCTCACTCTATCTATCAATTATCTTTAATGTGAGAAAAAAAATATTTATTTATCTATCTATCTATCTATCTATCTATCTATATATTTTTTTATCGATCTATGTATTTATCTTTTTATCTATCTATTATCTTTAATGTAAGAAGGGTGCCCCATCACAGCCTCTCTCTTACTCGCACCTCCTCCCTTCTATGTTACTCCTCACTTTGTCTGATTGTAGTACTTTAGCATAACTAGCAAGAAAACGAGGTAAGTTACCCAGTGAACAACCTAATAAGTAAAAACACTTGTGAGGTAGTATTTGATAATTTTTATTATGAGAATAATTTGATCCGTCCTTTCACTTTTCATGGTGATTTAAATAAATATAATTTTGATTATTATATATATATACGTAATAATTATCAATTAAATAAAATCGGGTGATCCAAAACCAAAATACCAATCACAAAATGATGTCATGTTTTTATAATTACCAAGGGTGACTAAAAGTAGTATTTCCCGTCTTCAATTATTCTATAAGAATCATATTAACTATTAGTAAACAAAAACTGGAAGCTTAATCAATAAAAGCATGAAAGCATTACCTTTTGCCTTGCATATAATAATTAATACAAAATTATGTATACATTTTTCAGAATTTTTGTTTTGACAATGTCTATGTGTACTCACATGTCTCTTCATTTTTACTATATAAATTTTCTTTCTTCAAACCAATGTTATTGTCTCCAAAATTACTATAACAACTTCAACATCACTAGTAAAATTGTTTGCAACAATTTTATTTTTCTCGCTTTCAACAACTTCAAAAACGTGCTACTAAAACATTTTTTAACAACCACGTAATTTACATTTTTTTTCAAAATCAATTTCTCTCCCGTTTGCTAATTAAAATTATTTAAGCATTTGCACTCACGAAAAAAATTACTATGGTGAAGTCTCTTTCATGGAACTGGTTGTTGACCCCACTGTTTTGGACTTCATCATCATTTATTTTTCGCTCACACAAATTAACGTCATAAGATTTGTTGAATATGGATTGCTCAACCTATGGACCTCTAAAGAGTTTGTTACCCTTCATCCCGAAGAATGTCGAACCATCGAAGATATATATTGTTGGGAACACATATTTATAAATAAACTTCATTCTCTGCAAGAGACAATGAACCTCGTTCATTGTAACAATTTTTTTTTTATGCTGATTGTTACACTTGTAGTCATTGAACTAAAGAGAGTAGCCCTTTGAGATGCACATCTTCTAAAACCCTTTGAAAGTCACGTGTTTGAAAATGTTCATTTTTATATTTCAGCAGAGATGTTTTGAATCGTCTGATTCCGTAGGCTGTGAGATAACAAATCGAGGTAGGTTGGCGTCTTAAGAGGGGAGGGGAGGGAAAGAAGGGGGGGGGGGGGCATCATGAACTTGGTTGTATTATCTAGGTCCTTTATAATTGTTTTTAGCTTAACAGCTCGAAGACTCTCAACTTCAAGCGTGTTTTCTTTTTTCTAGGTTTGATTTATTTTTTTGTATGAGCTATCGTCTCTTTAATATCATCAAGGATTTTGAAGAATTATGGTTGGTTGACCGTACTGGACAAGTGATGGTTCATATGTTGATAAAGTCTCATATCGAGTGTTTCCTACTAGAAAACAGACAGTTTAAACGAACACACTGGTTGTTTTTTTTCAAGAAAGAGAGAAGTCCATTTACACTCTATTTTATTTAATTGACAGAGAACTTTGAAATTATCTTTTCTTTCTATTTGTGCCCATATAGGAAGTAGCTTATTACTATGATATTAGTGAAGTCACCATATCACTAACAAAGAATTTGAGAAAATCGGGTATGCACTCTATTCTCTGATTCTAGCAAATTCGTTGAAAGTTTAAAAAAAGCAAGAGTCATGTCAATATGTGCTGGTCAATCATGTTTATTGACTAAAAAGGTAATTGGTAAAAATTATCATCTCATCACAACTAGTTATAAGTATGGTATTTAGCAGTAATATCACTCTAAAATTTGGCTTGCTGTAACGTCATGAACACCAAAAACTTTTCAATTAATCTGTAACCAAACCTTCAATGATATGTTGATAACGATCATTTGAATTTACACTTTGATATTTTTGTCAATATATTTGGTTGCAATTAATATTTTTATTGCTCTTATTATCTGGATTAGTTGAGATTTCAAAGTGATGATTGCTTATTAACTGTCTGTGTATATATCTTAAAGTTTGTGATGATAACGACGATAATAAATCCCAAAAGATAAGAAATAATGATTTTTATGCTCAAGGACAATATTCCACAAGTCGGCAACATAACTTGTTTTTCAATATGAACAATATAGACTTTTGCTTTAACATACGCTACAAATACCATAAATTGAGCGTCTACAATTTGAGTTTCTCACCCTTCGTCGCAAAGTGGACTAATATTTTGTCCGTACTTGAAAGGTGGCTATGCAGTCGTGAGTCTGTAACCCTACGGTAGTGTCAACTTATTGTAAGTTCTTCAAGCATCACTATTGTTTTCTCAACATCATACCCCAACATATCAGACTTATGCATTTTGCAATTGTGGTTTACATGCGGAAAAGAAAAGATTTAAAAAAATATTATTACGTTGAGTTAGTAATATGTAATAATGTTAACGAAGGTCTTACTATGAATTACCATCTGCATGTTTGCTAGTATAACGCATGAATACATGTACATAACCCGTGTGGTCTTCAAAAAATGACCTCTTATATATAACTGAAGCATAAAATATCATTAGTTCGTTGCCTCGCCATCATTTGAACATGTGTGCGCTACTTAAAATTTAACTACCGTTTTCCCCTCAATGCATAAAATGTGTTATGTTTGAGTCCGCTTGAAAGACATTATTTGAACGAGGGAAAACGATATAGGTAGATCAAAATCAGTTTCCTATCACTTGACATGTACCCTTGGGTTTTAGGCCTACGACCAGTTGGGTTTTCCTGCACCCTTATTATAAATGTACCGAACCGAAAAAAAAACTTCATTCATTTATTATGTGTGTGTGTGATGTTTGACGAAAGATGTTAGTTATTTCATAATACTCTTGCAAAAATGTGACGTGGGTCTTACGACCCTACTTATACAATAGTAAGAAAGCAAGTAAGTTGTCTCTCTTCAAAGGGCAGGATGCACCTGCTCATGTAAACAATAAAATAATGTATCTTGTTGCCTTTTGTGGGATAATGCACTCATGTTATTTTTGTTTTATGTTGTGTGGAGATGCTAACAAAATAATGAGTCGTCAAAACTAATAGCAAAAGCTCTAGTTTGTCGTCTTCACCAAAGATAAAAAACGCTCTAGGATGGCGGTTGGAATTAATGATCAAGTCGTTAAAGGAAAAAAAGAAACCTCTGAGTTGCAATTTCATCAAAGACAAAAAAAAACTAATGGTGAAAGTCTTAAAATAAAACCAAGTTATAAAATAATTAAGGCAACAATCTTCAGTGAAAATATTAAAACCTTAAACAAAAACGTGCGAAAACGATAGTAAGTCAACAAAGAAAAACTAGAAACCTTTGGGGAACAATTTTCATCAAACGCACAAATGTTTCAGAGGTAGAAATGCAAAAATGATACAAAATCACCAAAGAAGAAAAGAAACCTTTGAGATATAATTTTCACATAAGACAAAGAAGGCTTTAGAGGTAGGATTGTGAAAACGAGGAGAAGTCATCAATGAAAATTTCAATGAAACCAAAGAAGGCCTCGCAGACAAAGCTTAAAAAACTAAACCAAGTCATTAAAAAAAATTCTCTATGATACAACTTTTACCGAGGTAAAATAAAGTTTTGCGGGTAGATGTTTGAAAAAAAAAGTGAGTCTTAAAAGAAGGAAAAAAAACCCTCCATATTGCAGTCTCCAAGAACACAAACGACACCCTTGAGGTAGAAGTGCAAAAATGAGACTAAAATCAAAGCTTCAATCTTCACTAAAGACAATGGAGATCCTAAAGGTAGAAGTGCGAAAACGACAAATTCATGGAAAGGGAAAAAATCATGTGTAATTCATGAAAGAGAAAAACTATGTGTAGTGAAAACAAACTAACCTTAGTATATATGTTTTATGATGATATTATTTTTGATCAGTTTCAGTATTTTTCCTTTGAATATTTCTACGTACGTAACCTATTTATAATTTTGTTTCCTCCATAATTATAGATAGAAAACATATACATTATACTCTAGTACAACCCATATACTTTTCATTCAGAGTGTTGTTTTGTAAAAGATAAAATAAAAAACTCAAATAGAATGCATACGCATTATGTTTGGAGGAAAAAAATACTTCGAGGTACACGATTAATCCTCACTTTCTCTCTATGAAAGAAGTTGGGTAGCACTGCGTACGCGTACACGTGCGCGTACGTATGCTCGCGTGCTCGTACGTACCCGAAAACGTGCGTACGCATACATATATATATATATATAATTATATATATATTACATGGCATATATATAATAAATTATTAAAGGCAACCGGGAGGAGGAGGAGGAAGTCAGCATTGGGGAGGGGAGGAAAAGGCAGATCAGGAGGAGCATGAGCAAGAGGACGATGGGGAGGGGAGGAAGAGGCAGATCGGGAGGAGGAGGAGGAGGAAGAGGACGATGGGGAGGAGGAGGACGAAGAGGGTGATGGGGAAAAGGAGGACGACAAAGGTGATTGGGAGGAGGAGGCGGAAGTCAGTGATGGGGACGAAGAGGCGGAAGTCAGCGATGGGGAGGAAGTCGACGATGAGGAGAAGAAGGAGGAAGACGACTGGGAGGAGGACGTGGCAAGGGAGGAGGAGGAAGTCGACTCTTCCTCCTCCATCGTCATCTTCCTCCTTCCCTCGTCGTCACGAACTTCAATGCGAATTAAAAAAAAAAAAAAAAAAAAAAAAAAAAAAAAACCACTAATGTGGCAGGGAGGACAGTCGACGATGGGGAGGAGGAGGAGGAAGAGGATGACAGGGGGGAGGATGACGAAGATGGCAATGGGGAGGAGTAGGAGAAAGATGACGATGCATCGTCCTCCTCCTCCTCCCCGTCGCCCTCTTCGTCTTCGTTTTCCCCGTTGTCCTTTTTCCTTCTCCTCTTCCTTCCCATTGCCGTGACCATCCTCCTCCTCCTCCCCGTTATCATTTTTCTCTACCTCCTCCGCCCACTCCTTCCCAGGGCGATGGCGGCAGCTCCACGGCAGCTCCACGATGATGATACGGCAGATGGCGATGGCGACGCCTAGGATGACCAAGACGGACTGCAGCAGGGTGGTGGGGTGACGCGGCTTGGGGGGTAGCCCTTCCCGACATGAATTCGAAAATCGTGCGGAAGCAACACTCTTCCCCCCACCCCGCGTTACCCCTCCACCCCACTTTGGGCCCCAGCGGGCTACCCCCCCCACCCCCCTAGGCCTACGGGGCTAAAACCGCCCCCCCAAGTGGCCCGCTACCATTATGTACACGGTCCCTGAAACGAGGTACGCGCGTACACGTACGCACGTACGGGCATACACGTATGTGTGTATGTGGAGCATGCGTACGTATACGCCGTGCTACCCAGGAAAGAAGGATGCTTATTATTTTTTTCCAATAATACTTTTTAGTAGCAGCTTGCTGCCCATAAAATAATTCGTTTCTGATAATATAATTACTTGTTTTTTTAGAGACTTGTATTTATAAGTGGGAAGCAATATTTATTAGCAACGGGGCTTAATACCCCTTGTTATCAAAGACCAATCTGCTGAAAAATGACTCCCTTATTGAATAAAACAAGATTTATTACCATATTAGTGATTGAGGGATTAACTATTCTAAATAAATGTTTGAATGTGAAAAGTCATAATATGCTCCTTTATATTGAACACACACGATCTGCAAAGTTAAGAAAGACGGGAAAAGTGACTCTTACCCTCCTTAAATTGTTGATGATCGAGATGTAGTCTCATCTCTTACTGTGCAGAATATTTATGAAACATTTTATAAAATAATAATAATAATTATAATAAAATAAATTAAAAATGTAAAAGAAAATCAAATAGTTATATAAAAGTTATATGTTCTCAATCCAACTTAATCACCCATGCCCTTGTTGATATCAGAAGGCGGATGAAGATGAGTCTGCCCTTCTGGTTTGAGATGCCCCAACATTGGTCATTTCTCTATGCTTTATTAAAATCTTCCTCTTTGTTTTCTCCTTTGATGCTCTACAATGAGAGATTTCTCTTCATTTGACTTGGATCACTTCCTTTGTGCCTTGCATCATTTTACCTAGAATTTTTTGTAGGGAACATTGGTCATGGGAGAATCAGACTCTGTTTTTTTTCCAACCAAAGAAACCAAACACCCAATAATATGAAGATAAAGAGGGGTACAGGAAGGGATATGCTTATTCTTTCCAAAACCAATCATTCATTTTACTTCACGTCTTTTGATGTGTGTCTGTATCCTGGGGACTAGAGGTTCTTGTACTAGACGTAAAGTCTATGAGCCCTAAGGCATGACCACCATAGG
The DNA here is from genome assembly GCA_003427395.1 of Chara braunii. NCBI lineage: Eukaryota > Viridiplantae > Streptophyta > Charophyceae > Charales > Characeae > Chara > Chara braunii. The sequence continues at coordinate 688,900 of BFEA01000493.1, read as the reverse complement.
TGATCATAACTTCTACCGGAAGATCCTCTAAGTGGGCATTAGAGAGACCCACATTTATCATTTTAATCACACACCATTTATCAGTCAGTACGCTCTGAAAAATCATGAATCATTCCAAACTGACCAACTTCATTATTGGGTATTTTTTCAGTTTTTCCCTTGATCCTGAACCCATGTGAAGTGTTTGTTGGGTTTTATATAGTGATTCTTTAACCTTGCGGGGTTACCGTTTTTGTGGTCATGAAGAGTATTCTCCATTGTTGATGAGTGGCTTGGCATACTGTTGCAACTTTGTTAAAGAACCTCATTGGATCCCTCCACAACGCTTTTTTTTACTTATTTTTAATTCAGAGGAAACCAGGGCGAGGTCATGGTTTGAGTTTAAAAATGCACTCCGAACAGGTTTTATGCAGTTTAGTCAGGGCCCGAATATCAGATGCAGTTGAAACTCCGCTTTGTTGAAAAGTCGCACCATGCACTTTGTAACTGCACTTCAGTCATATGCGCGTGGCTTTTTTTTTTTTTTTTTTTTTTTTTTTTTTTTTTTTTTTTTTTTTTTTTTTTTTTTTTTTTTTTTTTTTTTTTTTTTTTTTTTTTTTTTTCCCTCGTGGCCTAGGCGAAGACGCCTCGGCCACGACCAACATTTAAGAAAAATAAAAAACTAACAGGCTCCTAGGATATTATATTAATTTCTAAGGAAAATTTGGCAGACCTGTGGAACAACTACTTAGTAAAGTTCTAACGACTTTTGCAATTTGGGTGAAAGTAAAGGGAGTTGTACTATATGACAGAGAACTGATAATAAACAATGCTGTTTTTTTTAGGATTTGGTACAAACACATGCTTTGCGCTCTGACAATTGTAGCTTACAAGAAGATCGAAGAAGTGACAACTAACTATTTGTGAAAAAACAATATTGGTGAAAGAAACTTCACGTCGAAAAATGGTTGGAAAAAACTCATAAAACAAAACAACGTGGGGAAGGGGTGTTAGATCCTGCCATGCAGATCCAAGCTTGGCTCACCAGATGACCAATTGGACTGATTTTTGCAGACGAGACAACCATATGGAAGTCTTTAACGCTGTGTTTGTTAGCAAGAGACTTTAATCTTCCAAACAATAAAAAGCTGGTTTATTTTTTCCTTTTCATGAATGCTTGTTGACAAAAGCATCTTACATCTCAGATCTTGAGAGACGTGTTGAAAGCTTGGAGGAAGATGATGCTACAGAAAGTGGCACGGGTGTGTCAGTATGATAGGATCCTCACGTAACCGCTCTTTGGGAATTTGTGCCTTCTAGACTCGTAGGACCTACTGCTTTCATCAACCACGACTGTCGGCTTTGGCTGCTCCTGGATGGTGAGAGGGGTGACAACTTTGACTCACCAGTGAAATAAGTCTGACCAAAGGTGAAAAACTGAGATGGATATCGAATACACAATGGGTGAGTTGCACAATTGGAGACACTATTCGCATGATGTTGACAACAATTCCCACAGAGTGGAGATCAGCAGTTCAATCCAACACCTATTTACTAGGAGTCTGGTTGAAAGAGATGGAGAGTTTCTTAATCCGGATAGACTCTGAAGACTTGAGAAACACTTCAGAAATGATGAGTGAGAAATGACATGTTGAGAAGTTTCAGATAGCTATGAAGGACTGTGATTACCTCTGAAAAAACTTTATACAACCCTGATTTGTATTGACCTGCAAAAATTATTACCGGTTTGTGTGTTGGAATAGGCCAAAGGGAGACATATAAAATGCCTCCCTTTCAGATTGAGCAGAAAGTCGTCCGAGCTACTACCGGACCTAAAGGGCTTGTACTAGCAAGGTTCGAGAAAAAAAGGATGTCTGCAAACTTTACCACATTAGAAAGTGAGGTTAGCATATGCACTTTTTTTTAGATCCACCGATGTGCATTGGGCCACTGTAGTTAAATGGAGGCAACGAGGATATGTCTTAGATATCGGAAGACTGATTTTTTTTTGAAAGATTTTGTCTTCACTTACAATTTCAAAACATGTTGTCCTATCTTGGCTGACTGTTCAAAATCCAGTTCCCACAACAACATTGCTATATCGCAAACGAAAGTACAAACTCCTCTTTTGTGAGGTTTGAAACAACAACTACACAATAAAAGATCAACAATACCTTTTAAGTATATGTAAGTATGTAGAGCGTGTGTGGGCACAATGGAGAGATGCAAACATTTTACCTTTCAATGAGAGATTCGTTGACATAAGCAGGTATACTACTCGGGGTTATTCTCATATCTCTCCCGAAACAGAAAACCTACATCTACGAATCGTTGAGAGCAACAATATGATGGATCATATGGAGACACAAAAATGATGTCATTAGGAACGGGGATACACCATCTACTCAAAAAGTGTTTAATTGTATTTGAAAGAATCTGAAATACATCATTCTGTTGAGCGGAACAAAGAGACTACTTGATTCGACTACCCTCACGACAGGTGTGCGCTGGTTTAAACAGCGATGGGCAGAGGTGAGCATTTTTAGCTTATTTTCTTAGAGTACCTATTGAGGGGTTAGAATAAAATTAAAAAATCTTCAATAGAAATGAAAACAAAATACAAGAATATCGAAATATTGATAATTCAATTTCTTCTTTATTTATTATATTAGGCACACATTCAATCTAATGAAACATTTTTTTTTGAAAAATAAAAATATATACTATAAAAGAAATGGACGCTGCAGAGCCTTGGCAATACGGATTTCAAGATGCAGCCACTCCTATGATGCAAGGAATTATTGAGTGCGCCCAGGTCGCAGATCTCGATTGCAGGGCGGCTCCAACTCTCTACTCGGTAGTTTAGTAGCAGGCGTGTTTGGTCGCTTTCTTGGTTCACGAGGGGCTGCCTTGGTAACAACCACTTGTGTTTCAATTTCTTCAGGTCTGTGTTTCATAGCTTTTTATGAGGTTGCACTGGGAGCCAGTGCTTCTATCTTTTCGAGAAGGATAATCAACTCCACAAATATCGATTAAAACTCGAAATCTTGTGTTCGTATGATTTTTTAAAAAAATGAACATTTGAAAAAGATTGTCTGGGTTGGTATATATACAAATTTCCTTTTTTGATATTTTATATTTGTTAATCCATTTTGGTAAAGTAGCTATCAAAGATTTCAACTACTACTCCTTTGCGGCTCCCCTGGCGGGCCTGAGTCGTATTATACACTTATTGTGGTCTTCATGTGGTCTTACGTTATCAACTAAATACAAACTTAGGTCTTTACCTACGCATGACCCGCCCGATTTTTTTCTAATTTGACCCACCCTTGCCCAACCATTTTTCTTTTCGGCTCACCTCAACCCGACCCGCCGAGGTATTTTTCGAAATTTCCCACCTTCACCCGACACGCACGACACCCGAAAAAAGGCCGCACCCAGACCCACCCGCACTTGTGGCTGCACCCAGACCCGCCCGAACCCATGACCTAATTAAACCTCATCCGCACCCGCCCACACCCGCCCGCACCCATCCACACCTGCTTAGATATTGTTGTTGCACACGTGGTTACCAATTCCCATACGCACCATGTTATTGCAACATTATGAAATATAACACTTCATTATTGACATGGCAATAGTTTACCTTGAACATAACCAACAGTCGGAGAAACTTGAAAAAAATTCACAATGAGTATTCCATCTCAGCAAATGTCATCACAACAATCCTCGCTTAGTATTCAGGGCAAGTCCTTGTTAGATCTAACAAACAAAACGTCATTCACTGTCGAACCACCTATCGCATTCCTTTTCTTTGTCACTGTGTTGCCTGCATCCGAAAAATTGCACTCGCTCTTCGAGCTCGATGATGACACACATAAAATTGCACGAGCGGCTCGAGCCATGATAGGCAAAGGAGGACGCAATATGTGTTGATCAGTCGTTGTAATGACCATCCCTTTTGCTTTCCACCATGAAAGAAGATCAAAGGTTCGTTTTTCTTCCTTCGTCAACTTCAAAGTGAAATAATGGTCTAACTCCGTTTGGATCTTCTCTTATATGCTCATCATTGATGTTTCATTCCTTCTCGGTGCCCCTTTCTCCTCCTCGTCAGAGCTGCACAAACCTGGACTTCCCCGTCTTCTTTGTGTTGGACACTCTTTCACCGTCTCCGCCTCCAACACCTCCAACTCATTTTCAGCACCGGCCGCAACATCTTGCATGATTGCCTTCAACTGGGCCTTCCCTCGTTTAACTTGCATAAACGGAACTTCGAAGAGTTCCAACCTGTCTTTTTGACGAGGGTCAAGCAAAGCTGCAATGACATGAAGATCCTCCAAGGTCCATTTCTGTGTTAGGGTATCTCTGATCAACTTCTTGATCGCAATGATACTCGTCGAATCAACTGGAATAACGAGTTCTTTTCCCGACTCGTCTACATCCTTCAAGACCTGCGAGCGGGGTTCACAATGTTGGAGTAACTTGTGGCGCTCGAAGACGACCAGATGGACAGTAGGTTGGAGGTAACTCTCAAGTTTAAGAGTGGATTCTTCAAAACGTTGAAGGAATCGAACAAGTTCCTGCAACAAGTCTCTATTGATTTCTGCAATCAATATAGCCTTTTGCCCACCTCGACTCATCAACACGCTTGAAACATCCTCATAGTTTTTTTCAACACTACTCAACATTCTCAATAACGAATTCCATCGAGTCGCATTCTCCTGCTTCAGTGTGGTTTTCAACATCCGCTGCAAGTTGGATTGCTTCATATAGCGCACAAGTTCTTTACAATTCTCGATCAACTCGAACAGCTCCCGCGCCACATCCTCGAACTTGTAGAACGGTGTTGACCTCACCGAATTCGTTGTCGTCGTGGTCTTATTGAGCACGGGGGTCAACACTGTGGCAATCTTGTGATCGCCACATCGTAGCTATCTGAAATTGCTACGAATTCCCTCGCCCCCTCTCATGTTCGATCCACTATCCGAACATACAATATACCTTTCAAAATCAACACAACCAAACTCGCGGAAACAATCTTGAAAAACTTTTAAAACACAAACCGCGGTGTGTGATTCATCTAACAATAGGTGTACTTGAAGTGTCCGCACATAGAGTTTGAAAGTTGTGTCGATGTAGTGGACTATAATCAACATGAAAGGCGTCTTCTTAATAGAGTCCGTCCAAAGGTCGACTGTAAACCCTGCATACATTTCATTAGCGAAGTGTTCTTTCAACTTCGCGATGACAACAGTGCGGAGGGACTTTGCACTTGAGATCACATAACGCTTCACTGTGAAGCGTGGTGAGGAAACCCGGAAAGGTGGACGCCTGCCACTCGCTGAAGCCAAGGGCAACAACGTCTGTCACCCGCTGCGCCCGCTTCGGAGGTCCTCAGCGATCGACAGGGAGTGAGATTCAAACTTGCCTATCAAATTCCCACTCGGAGACTGAGCTCTGAGATCTTTTGCAATCGGACCGATAATGATGATAATAAAAAAATAATAATGAAGTAATAATAACAATAATAATTATACTCCCTCCTATTCCCATGTCTCTGCACTGCAAACACTAGAAGTGGTTCGAGGACACTATGCCATCCGATTCAAGCTGTAGAGTAGAAACCACTTTCGCTATTCAGCCGCATTGAAGCGACCAAATAGTAAGGCGTCAACAGTTGTTCGAAGATCCCGACGGTCAATATGTCTGCCTTGATGTAACCCTGCTGATGAACAGCTAATGCCTGATCTGTCAATAATCAGCCAGTGCATGTTCTGCTAACAAACTGTTAGTGCCTCATCGGCCAATGAGCGACACATAACTGGTCGGTTAAYRAGGAATGAGTGTTTGATCCGCTGATGAGCAGCAAATGCTTGATCTGCCAATCAGCAGCCCGTGCTTGATCTGTCAATGAGGAGTAAGTGTTTGATCTGCCGATGAGCAGCCAAATCCTGATCTGCCAATAAGCAGCCCGTGCTTGATCTG
>BFEA01000493.1:649348-659348 GCA_003427395.1 Chara braunii | reverse complement strand
TCACTGCACTGCATGGGCTGCCATGACCGTTTTTTTTTTTCATCGGGATTTGGGAACTGCACATTCGGCCGTAGCCTCTGGATCTGGACTGTATGAAACGTTTTTTTTCGCATCAGGAACTGTAGATTCCAACGAAGCCTGCGAAGTTCTAAAGGAGGGCCGATTTTTTTTTTGGGGTAAATTCGGCGCAGTCACGAAAAATAGTTTGTAATTGCACTTTGCGAATACAACACACCCCCAAGCGACCGGACCCGAAACGTAGGTCATGTACATTCAGCATTACCGGCCCTTTTGCCTCAAGTGCAATTACAAAGTCAAACCCTGACTGCGCCGTAGTTTTCTCTTTTTTTTTTTTTGCTGTTGGTGGACATGCCGGTGGTATGTTGGTGGTGGTTGTGGGAGGGGGGGGGGGAKGCGGAATGTTCCAGGGTGCCCTGGGTCTGTCTGGGTCGGGKGACCCGGACCAAGGCATGACCCACCCAACACCCMCCCAGGCCTGTGCCTGGGTGACCCAACACCCGCCCGTTGGGTGACCCACGCCAATGTCTCATACGCCCACCACCCACCCAGGGAGGCTTGGCTACACCAAGCCGTGACCCGCCCAAGTCGGCTTCAGCTAGACCCACACTCGACCCATCACGGCGTTGTCGGGGTATTCGCTTACAAGGGTATCCGCCCTGTTTTTTTGCAGATGGCAGAAAATAAGGTTGGTTTAAAGTATACCGCACGAGACGCGACAGTGTCAGTAATTTATGCTAGCTGAAGGTTGACTAGGAGTAGAGAGTGCGTGGGTGCGCAGATTTAAGGCGCGCGTAATTCCCTCTCTTTGATCATGATGGTGGGACCGACATGGATGCCGGTCATTTTGTGTTACTATAATATTATTTATTTTTGATTAAACCATGATGTAGGAATACTTCTTTCCTCTCTTCTGTTTAGTACGATTGACGGCTCAGCAAGCATATACAGGTATATGGTGGATCCAGATGATGGGACCTGATGGATACGGCCAAATGGGGGTATCCGCGGCACGACCGGTGGACCGGCGCGAGTTTTCGGCGGCCGTGCGTACAGGCGCGGGCCGAGAAGCGGCCCAGGGTGGTTCCTTGGCCCTAAGAGTCGGGGACTACCTCTTTATTACGGGGTATGTGCCTATTGGTACCAGGCTTGGGCTTAGCCCTATAGGTTACGACATTGGACTGACATTGCGACAGTACGAGGATCGAGGCCAGCAGGCGGCGGTATAGGAGTGTTCGAGCGCTGAAGGAGGCTGAGGGGTTGAGGGTCCCGCGGGACTATCCCCCTTAGTTTTTATCGCGGGATTTCGGTCGCGGACCCACGCTGCACAGCCAACGAAGAGTAGTGGTAAGTCTGGCGGCCCAGTTCCCCAAGTTTTTCTCGCCTCTCCTTGAGGGATGACTTAAATTTTATTGCTTTTTGGGCCGGCGCAGGTTTCGAGACTAGCCGTGGACCCAAAAGGCCCAGCATAGTGGGCGCACTGTCGAACTGATGAAAAACAGGGTTGCGTGCGAACTCAGATGGTGAAACCTGCTAAGTGGTAGTGACGGGGTGTTCGGAGCCGCCTAGGGAGCCGCTGGAGTCCCGGAAAGATCGTGTGGCTGATGCCTGCGGTAAGGTCTCTTGGGACATCCGTAAAAATTGGGATGGGGCGGAGGAGGTTGGCAGGGGCCCTGCGCCAAGGCAAAAACATATAAATTAGTGTAAGACCCGACAACGGTTTTCTTGATAGATTGTTGTCGGACCATGCGAAGTGGAGGAGGCCGGGAGCAGGGCGGTGTAGCTTGGGAGTGCGAATGGCGACGGATGCCTCGATCGGAGTAGACAGCGCAGCGAGATAGCACTGTCGCGGCAGTGGACGGAGCGAAACGCAGCACGGGAAGCCGACGGGAGAGCACGGTGGGGCAAAGCGGGGAGACTGGCTGACGGACCAGGAGCCAGACGGGCGCTGAGTCGGGTAACTGACAGTGAGAGGGGGAAAAGGGAGCCCGTGAATGAATACGGACCCGAGCCTGCACCACAGCACGCAGGGGGTGATGAGCGCTAGCACGATCAGCCCGGGCGGAAAGGCGACGGGCAGAAGGCTGGGGGAGACTCCCTGTGAAAGTCGCAAAACAGCACCGCGTGCAAATCGTAGTCGGACTTGGGTATAGGGGCGAAAGACTAATCGAACCGTCTAGTTGCTGGTTCACTCCGAAGTTCCTCTCAGGCGGCAGACGCGGTCGGGCAGTGCTCTGCGACGGGGCCGCGGACGGGCATTAGGGAGGAGACGGTGGAAAGGTCAGGCTGCACTAGGCACTGGCGGAGCACGCGCGAAGCAGCGAGGGAGCGAGTGAACCAGGACGGGGGGGGCGCGCTAGATGCATTCGGAAGTGGAGGCGACGGGAGATGGCTATGGCAAGAGGTGGAAAACGCCCACCTCCCTCGTTCCTTGATGGTCTTGAGCGAGGTAGGAGGCAGTCTTGGGGTTTTAGGCCCGGGCGACCACAATGGCAATGTTAGTTTTAAGAGAAAGGTAATGGATGATGAGGTCAGTGAGACAGGGGGTGCGCAGAGGAATGGCGGAGATGGGAATGACGGGCTGTGAAACGGAGAAGTTCTCCCGTTGCCTGATCGAGTCGAAAGGAAGAAGACCGTATTTTGGGGTTTTGACGTGAGGCGAGTCGTTTGGGAGAGTTAGTTTGGGGAGTAGATTAGTGGGTAAGGAGCTAAAAGAGGAAGGGGTTGAGTTGGGATATGGCGGGGACGAAGTAGCGAGGTGGTGGATATGGAAGGCCGGTGACGAAAGGAGTAGGAGGTTGTGCGAGCTATCGAAACGAGGGAGAGAGGAAGAAGCCAACTGCTGGTTAGAGACTTACCTGTTGACCGATGCGATGCTCGATTTATTGGATGGCAGTAGCCTCCCTTCACCTCTCGACGTGCATGGTTGAAAGGGGCGAGGTGTATACTGCCGCGTTCTAGAGGAAGGTTCATTTGAATTTGCTCATTCTATCGTAGGAGAAAGAAAAGGGGGGGGAAATACGTACCTGGCTTACTGTTGGTCTAGAGTTGCGCTGGGCGTTGTCTCGGTCGTGTGCCCGCCCGCAGCAAGGGACAAGTGAACCTAGCCGCACCAACAACCAGGTGCCCTCATACTGAAGGAGCGACTACAGAGAGAGAGAGAGAGTGCTCACCGGGCCTGCTGATACGATAAAATCTGAAGTTGTGCCCGGTGTGTTGGCTAGGATGCAGTTAAGCCTGGTCGTGGTGCTGGTCAAGTGCTCTCACACTAGGCCATACTGCGGGCCTGAGGAATCGCTACTAGCCAATGTGCTCTCCGTCCGAGCGATGAGAATGATAAGGGAGTAACCCCAAACTTTGGGGATTGGTTGATAACTGAAACTGCGAGAGGTCGACAGCAGAGGTTTTGACATTCTCTCGAACTAGCTGGAGCACCGCCTGCCACGAGGCACAGAGCAATAGGAAGCGGAGGCTGGGACTGAAACTTTACCTGTGGGATACTGCACTACGGTATCCATCGTTGGAGGCGGAAAGGGYAGCATGCTAYAARATTAGMCTGCGACTYAGGAGGARAGGGYTCGYCGTTGCCTTCGAGCTTGMGGYKRCGCCAYTACCRGTTGCCCGCCACTCGTACTGACTKTTTSAACAGGTTRTAGYTGCGGATGGTTGTTGGCCATCKCTGCRGTTTTACCTGTTGTATACTGTTGCAATAAGTTGTTYGGGTAGTTGTTGTTGYCAAGGTTGCTGYTGGRMTCCACGAGATYTTGCTRGTGGGCATGGTTGTTCTKCAAACAACATTTCTGTAAGGTCTGTTGCATCCTAAATGGAGGGAGAAACCTATTTTGTTYACGCTGCATGCTCTGGTAGAATGGCGAMCTGCGRGYTAGTAGRTGCGGCGCTKTAACCTGGRGGAGTAGTCAAACTGTGAAGGGGTTTATCGCTGCGACTCGAGGTTTTGTMAAGATACTRGTTGCTGRCRGGTAGACTTCAAGCTGACCAAGYGTCTGAGCAMCTTGRCTGCCATTGCGGSGCCCTCAGGCGTACCAAGATAACAAGGCCCTCTCCTGCGAGTTTGTGCGCACCACCCTTGTATCTGAGAGTCTCAAACCATCTTCCTCTGTCCTTCTCACTCTCAGTCTAGTCCTTGGTTACGAGAGGAAGGCGGCAGGCRGGATTGCAACCCGTAAATCCGCGTCAAGGCTCTGTGGGGAGTTCACCCACCGATTGCGRGAGCTCTGCCGGAACTCAGGAGGAGTTMTGGAGGCAAGGAACCTTCAGGTATATACCCTCYATCTGTATAACCCACTACTACGCATGTTTGCCTACCTCCCTGTAATATGACTGCTGTATGCATGAGATTGTCCCTATGGTTTTTTGTTTTCTCTTCAKGACCTAATCAGGCTGAATGGAAGGAACGTGTGAGAGTGAAGYTTAAGTTMTRYTTTGTTTTGATTRRAAGCAGACTAAGGAATGAACTGRGGRAAGATGGGAGGAAGGCAGGCTRCATGCGTTTTGACCGGGTCAACMAAAACCTGAGCATTGTTTCCATGGTGAATGGCTMAGGGCTGTGTTTATTTGRCTGTTTTYTGAAGGACCAGRCATTGTTTCTACYGTGAATGGCATGACTGCTATGTTTATTWAGTTGTTTYTKRGARGACCGGRCATTGTTTCCATGGTGAATGRCCTGGTTACTGTAGTTAACATTGAGGGTTTGCATGGTTGAAAGGGTTTAAGTTCWTGTTTTRTTTTGAGGKAGGATTTCTGGTCTAAAGGCTAAGCATTGTTTCTWCTGTRAATGGTTTMGCCTGAAGACCACACATATAAGTCAAACWGAGTATAAAGGGGAAATACTTTATATATATTTGCAWGCAAACTGMCAGYTGGRCATTGTTTCCAAGGTGAATGGTCCAGCGCTAAGCCATAGYATTAAGAAGAGAAAAGGRAAAMGTGTAAAGTATAAATGGAAATAKYYTGGGCAAGCTGAACATTGTTTCCATGGTGAATGGTTTAGTCCCCTRCCCATATTTGCCTTTTCTTTTGAAAACAAARTCAGAGAAATACTAARTTTTGGTTAYTARACAGTTCAKGGCGGTTAGGCATTGTTTCCATGGCGAATSRCCTARCYATATRCCCAAAAGAAGAGAGAAGTAGTTGTGCAACMTGTTCGTGTATACCTTAAAGACAARCTGGGCATTGTTTCTACTGTGAATGGTCCARCTTTATGTCTTATGTAAGATGGATACAAGGGTTSAAGGACTTAAAAGATTCATAAAYTATCTWTWTGGAATGRACTTGGGCTGGTGAGAKTACTTACYTTTSTGGTTTGKCTTGCATGTGACTGAGTGRGRCCACTACTTAKTCTGARYTTCAGGTTGATAGGTAGTTSTTKTAGTTGCTCRCCATGTGCTASAGCCATAKGAGTTAGTGTCAGTTCCTGCATTTTCAGTAGTATCTTTTTTTTTACTTAGGTCAATTCCTKCATTTTCTGAGATYTSTTYTTATACTTGGCTTTGTATAAATCTTGGCAARCTACTTTYTCTACGGGAAGCGCTGCCGAAATTTTTACAAATCCAAGGAKTTAGTTGAAYTTTGACTTGTCAAAAAGTTCAACTTYGTCTTTTMTCTTATCTRACTTAGTTAAAATCTGGGAARTCTCCTTTCCTAAAGRRAGTGCTRCCCAAAWTTTTGCTAATTCAGGGAGTTAGACAAAATTRAACTTTGGGAGGTCAAASTTACTTTCAAATTCTGRAYTTGGCCTTGTATAAATTTTGGCATASYACTTTTCTAGARGGAGTGCTGCCGAAATTTTTACAAAATYAAGCAGTKAGTTAAATTCGGTCTAAAGTTGAGCTCGAACTGCCTTTTGARTTCAWATCTRACTTAGTATGAATCTGGRGAGTCTCCCTTTCYAARGRGAATGYTGCCMWAATTTCTAYTATTTCAGGGRGTTAKACARAATTTGAYTTTCCARAGYTAGAKATTATTTTTRCCTTTATATCYKACTTAGTATAAATCTGGAAAGCCTCCCTTTCTAASGGRAATRMTRCCCRAATTTCTGYTATTTCAGGAAGTTRGACATAGTTTTGACTTTCCAGAGTTAGAAATTATTTMTGTTTTCATATTTTGACTTATATAAATTTTGGAAAGGCACTTTCCCTGTGGGAAGCATTGCCAAAATTTTCTTAGATTAAAAGAGGTCGAATATGTTTTGACAAGTGAGGATTTTTGATAAATTGACTCTAACTAAAGGAAGATTTTGCTATATTGCTTAGAGGTAGGCTTAGACATAGTTAACTAGGATGATTTGGGTAAGGTTACGATGTGGGGATTGTCCTCCATGAACTTCTAAGTTCAGCCTGGGGCTTTGACYTGTCATGTGTTACATGCCCCTTTTGATCGATTGATTCAAGATCCGGGGTTAGATTCAGGTTGATTTCTTGAGGATCATCATCTGTTATCACTGATAACAGGTCGGTTGCCGATTCGTGGGCTTACGACTCAATTCCAACTCACCCTCCACGCCCAACCTAAAAGGCTTTAGCCTTGGTGATTTTCTTTGTTTCATCATGGTTTCACCCAGACTTTTATTGAATCGTCATTTAACAAAGGTATTGAGTATTTAATTAAGGTTGGTTGGACTGAAGGTTTGGGGTTTGCATGGCTAAAGCGAGGGGTATGAGTGTCGAAGATGGTTGGGGTTGACCTTGTGTAGTGCGTAGGCTGTTGATTTGACTCGTTGATGTGATTGCAGGTATGTGCTGTGAATCAGATTCTGGATTTGGTTGTCTACGATCGCATATATACGTATAATTGTGAGGGACCACAGTGAGACTGTGAGAAGTGATCGTCACATACTTAGCCCATTATATATGTGTATATGGGTGTACTTGGGGTGAATGTCTGCATGAGCAAGGCGCGCCATACTAAGAGCCTACTCAGAGGTTAGAAATGAGAGGCATAGGGAAGACCCTTCCTGGTATTTTGCTTTGCTTCTTGAGGATTCTCTTAGTCGGACGTTGGTCCAGGGCCGCGATTCAAGGTTGTTGTCCATAACATCCCAAGCCCTGGGCTCTGCAGGGGAGGGATTTTCCCTCGCGCAGAACCTACTCGTTTTGCCCATCGAGGCACTCCACCTTGAAGCCGAAAATGTCGCGAGGGCCGAACGGCATGTCCTTCAGCCGTTCAATATCGTGTGGGGTAACCCCTCTCGATATATCCATTCAACCATTCAATATCGCGAGGCCGAAGCCGCGATTACCACATAAGGTTGGCATTGTTGGTTGGTATGGGATCGGTCCGCGGCTGCGCGGCTTTATACTAGAATCCCGCGTGCAACGTTTCGCCGCCCTAGTGTGTAAAAGTTATGGGATCAAAAAGAGTCCGATACATATGGACGAATCTTTAGGATTACTATAGGTCGCCGACACCACGGGAAAAGAGGAGAGTACCCCAGAGTTATGATTTTTATTAGGCAGGGGAACCGTCGGCCTATTCCTTATCCTTTACTTTTTAGAGATTTTTATGGTTGGACGTTGTAGTCCGTGGCAACCGTCAAAGTCAAACCCCTTGACTTTCGTCCAGGCCCAAGGAGGACTTACCCCTAGGGCCGCGAGAGACGACTACCACCACAGGTATAAACCTGTGTACCACCCCCTCTGCATAAGGGTGCAGAAGAGGGTGTGTGGTCCTCAACCTCACATGACGATTGTCCAACGTCGAGAGATCAACCCTCAAGGCGCGTGTCAGCCGACACTTGAGTGTCGAATGTGACCCTCGAGATTAACGAGGACCGCATAGTACGCCATCTTTGCGACTGCTTGCGTACGATTGCATTGCGAGTCGATATAAGTCAGCCCTGCGTCTGCGCAGTTTTATACACAGTCCCGCGTGCGACGCCTGTTCGATTTCTGCATCAGAGAGTTATGGGACGGCTACCGAGGGGCTAGGAGAGTTGTCGCGTTGTTTGCGTTGTGTCGTTTCGTGTGTGTGTGGGTGTGTTGTTGTCTTGTGGTGGTTAGAGTGGTGTGCGCGTGGTGTGTGGGATGCGTCCTAGTTGACCGACATCGAATCGCACTTGGGACCTCAGCCCCCCAAGCTGTCGGTTCGCGTGCGGGTCCAATAGAGGTGTATTACCGCGCGTACCCCCTATGCTACAGGGAACGAGAAATGCCCTCGACTGATCCACCTCTGCGATTGCAACTGATTAACTTTCGTACTGTGGACTGGTAACTCGGTGGGGATACGCCCACCGAAGGGAGGTGACAGCTCTCGTAAGGTGTAGGTAAGTCGTGCCTCGCGTAGGCCCTATCCTGTCGTAGGGGCTTGCGAGAGATATGGCTAGCACACTCGGCTGGAGCGGCTTAAGGAAGCTCCACATGTATTATCTACGACGAAGGATTTGAACCAACTCCTGCGTGATGCGGCCGGGAGGGTCCCACGCTGCCCTGGTGCGGTGCCGGACTGATGCGCTCGACCGGTGAAAAAAAAAAAAAAAAAAAANAAGAGGACAACAAACGAGGGGCTGTGACAAACTGTTTCGTCGGAGTTTCACCGACTCATCAGGAGGCTGAACCATATATATATATATATATATATATATGGGGTTGTAAGGAATCTTGAGCCCTACAACCCCATATATATATTTTTTGAATCCGACTTTATTTAGGATTTTTGAAAAATCAAAAACGAAATTGGATTTAAAGAAAATTAAAAAATATCCCTCTCTGCCTACGTTTTACCGGGCAGTTCTATTTGACGATATATAAAGAAAAGCAGGAATTGTTTTTGGTCATTTTTTATCATGAGATATATGGTCCGTGAGTTTACCTGTATTTTTTTGGAAATGAATTCATGTTTTTTGCAGAAGTGTGAGGCGTTTTCAAAAAATGCGGATGCCAAAAAAAAAAAAAAAAAAAAGGGGTTTGATTGATTGATTGATTGATTGATTGATTGGTGGTGGGGTTGGTTGATTGATTGATTGATTGATTGATTGATTGGTTGATTGATTGATTGATTGATGATTGATTGATTGATTGATTGATTGATTGATTGATTGGTGGTGGGGGAGGAGTCGCCCCCCCCCCCGCCCCCCACCACGTGCACACACACACAGACACACACACACACACACACACACACACACACACACACCTGTCTCTTATACACATCTAGATGTGTATAAGAGACAGGTCCCACGCTGCCCTGGTGCGGTGCCGGACTGATGCGCCCGACCGGGGAAAAAAAAAAAAAAAAAAAAAGGCCCTCTCTCTCAATTCTGCGTGGCGCAGCCAACCTCACCCTGCTGACGTCGCTTTGCAAGATCAAAAGCTATCAATTCAACCCCATCCCCAAAAGTGCTGACGAGCAGGGTGCCAACCCGATTAACCGACAGGCCCAGGGTTGAGGTCTCCAATAATCCATGCCAAACACAACTTTACGCTGCCAGAATTCCAACCTGGGTCTCCGCCATCTTGACACTCGGACGTCGGGGTACTCCTCATTGTACTGAGTAGGCTCTTAGTATGGGGCCCCTTGCTCATGCAGACATTCACCCCAAGTACACCCCATTCACCCCAAGTATGTGACGATCACTTATCACAGTTTCACTATGGTCCCTCACAATTATACGTATATATGTGATCGCAGGCAACCAAATCCAGAATCTGATTCACAACACATACCTGCAATCACATCAACGAGTCAAATCAACAGCCCACGCACTACACGGAGTCTGTCTCTTATACACATCTAGATGTGTATAAGAGACAGGATTATGTCTCAGGATCCAATGGTAGCCTTCTATTGACGGGCAACAGTCGGAGAAACTTGAAAAGCATGACACCTCAGCTAATCCACTCCTGTCTATTCATCAGGGCATACTCACACCAGAACGTTTTCTACTAGGCTCTGGTCGTCATCTAGATGTGTATAAGAGACAGGTGTATATGTGTGTGTGTGTGTGTGTGTGTGTGTGTGTGTGTGT
>BFEA01000493.1:602091-632131 GCA_003427395.1 Chara braunii | reverse complement strand
GATCTTTTTTTTTTTTTTTTTTGTGGTGGGGGGGGGCCGGGGATGCACCGCCAAGTGGCATCTCCCGAATGTCGAAACCTGCTCCCCTGCGGCCGCCACGTGGCTCCAAAGCCGCGGGTCCGCGCGGACGCGTCCGCGGGGTCAGCGGACTTGCCGCGTCCACGAATTCAGTCGGGCATGGCCACCGCCGAGGGGGATTCGTAGGGCTCAAGCAGACTGAGCCTGTTGACCACAAGATGAGAGGCTCGATGGGCACCTGTTTTCACGGGAGTCACATTTGGTTTTTGGAAGTTTTTGTTCTCACGTTTTTTTTTTTTTTTTTTTTTTTTGTTAGGCCTGCTCCGCGATCCCCTGGAATTGGGAAAGCTGGTACCACTCGTGAAAGCATGAGGTAATGCGTCTCCCCGTGTTTTAGGAGGAGGTGCATTCCCGTTGTGCACCCTAAAAGAGTGAAGAAAACTTGTTGTTTTTGGATTCAATCTTGCGTCTGTATTTCGAACGGGTGTGGGAGGAAGGGAAAATGAATGTGTTTCCATCTCTGCCTGTGGATTCGATGTGGAGTATGTATTTCGACAGTTCAATGTTGCACGAATGAACCGCGAGGGTGAAGTGACCATTTGCTGAGGCCAGCCAAAGCGAGGGTGAAGTGACCATTTGCTAAGGCCAGCCAAAAAAAAAAAAAAAAATCACAAAGAAAAATGAAAGGAGAGTCTAGTTTTTTTGAATTTTTTGTTGAACGAATTGTTTATTAAAAATCGGCAAAGACAGGCTACTTTTCGCACCTCATCTCATCCTGTCGGAACTTGAATTCGTGAATATCACGAGTTGATTGTTCCCCTACCAGCCTCAGTACTTAGCTGACACCTGTCAGAATGGGCGCATGGCAAGAAAAAAACAGCCAATGGCTGCCAGAAAACTTAGCAGCAGCCATTGGCTGCTGATTTTTTTTTATATGGGGAGCATAGTCGTGGGCATGATTCCTTGAATTGACGGCATGGAAGGACCAAATGAAGACCCAACTCCATAAAGACTAAGCTAGCCTCAAATTTTGAAAGAGAGGCTACTTTGAACCATTGCTCCAAAACCTGGTGAGGCTGCTTGAAGCCATCACTATGGTATGCATAGGCCTGCAGAGAGCTCTGTGTATATATGCATGAGGTCAACCAGATCTTAAAAAAATGAAAGTTATGAGTGTCAATACGAAGCTATAACAACTTGAGCTCCAGGATTTCAGTGAAGGAAGTATGCAAAAGGTGACAAGCGACAATCATAAAGCGATTTTCGGACTGAACAGCAAGAGTTAAAATGGAGAAAGAAAGACATCAACCCATAACTAAAGCAACGCAGGTTTCTCTCCTCCATGACAATATCAACTTGAAGAGGGGTTAGCCTAGGTAGAGGCACACTGAAGCGGTTGCCTAGCATGAGGTCAGGGGTATATAGTCATCCTTGAAGGAGCTTTGAGGCAGCGATGAGGCAGCTGGAGGAGTGTTGGAGGTCTGTTGGAAAAGGGCTTGGAAAAGCAAGTTGGAGGAGGCCTGCAAGTTGGAGAACAAGTTGGAGGAGGTCTGCAAGTTGGAGAACAACCTAGAGGAGTTGGACAGTTGAGACGAGGCGATGTTGCTCTGGGTGGACTCAAAGCCCTGAGCCAGTTTGCGGCAATGTGGCAGACCTCATTTCCGTCTTAGTGGGGTTGTGCCGACGAAGTGCTGTTACGTTGACGCTGTGTTTATTCAGTGGGATTGTGTCGTCAGAGTGCTGACCCGATGGAACTGGTTTACTTCAAGGGGAAGGTGTTGTTCGATTGGTCGCACGACAACGATGACATTTTCAGTAGGGACATGCTGCAAAATTTTGGGTGCGTCGACACTACTGTTTTTTAAAGGTAGTGCTGCCAAACAATTTGCGACACAGTGGGCCCTTCCGCTGTGGTGTGTGAGCTAGTGGCAGAGCTGCTGGACAACTTTGGTACCAGTTTTGACGGCACAGTGAGCGGGAGTCCCGCATTTATTTTTGGAGGTGCGCAGCTAAGTGTTTTTTTTTACTGCAATGTTTCGGCACGATGTTGGTAACATTATGGCGGCGCGACATTGGTGGTGTGGCAGTTGAGGTGTTGACACTTACAACATTTGGCTCCGAAAGGCCGCTATTATTTTTTTTGGGATCAACTGCGGGAATTTTTTATTTTTGGCAAGGACCATTCGACGGTGTGGCAACGACAAGAGATCACCTAGGGCCGATTGTGGGACCAGATGAGACTGATTTTGAAATCGGAACGCGCATGTTGGTGTGGCTATTGTGATTGGACAAGGTGTCGTTGAGGGTGTGTTAAGACCGCATTAGACTTGTACGTGAGAGCATCCTCTTAGAGGGTTATCTGACTTGTGTTTTTTTTGTTGCCCGACTTTTGTCCATTCGAGCATTCAAGAGAGGGCGTGGACTGCCTTTAGGTGGGAAGGCCAGAACTCGTGGAGTTGTGCGACCAATTTTTTTCATATATTACTTGACTTTCTTAAGTGAGTCACTTACTGCTTCACTCAAAGTCAGTTGATTAATTCAGACTTCCCTTCACACCTCTGTGAACCCGCACTTGCTTGACCTTGTTCATCGAATGTTCCTTGAAAAAGTAAAGGAGATCAGTGTTTGCATGTGAATGGGAATGTCTGACTCAAGTATGGGATTGAAGTTGTTGTTTGGCTTGGTGTGCAGGTAGGTACAAGGATGCTTGCAAAGGAGATTGATCATGCCTATTTGAAAAAAAGAAAAATGATTGTCTTCTTTTTACATCTCACATGCCTGTATGTCAAAAATGACTCGTTGTTTTGAAGAATGTTAATTTTGTGCATACCGTAGAATGAATTTGATTAAAATATAGCAGATAAGTTCAGATGGACTTAGCTTTTATCAAGGCTTCACCTTCTCTATCCTGAATGACTATATTTACCTACACATGTCCAAATGATTCTCATTCTCTAACACCTCTGACTATTTTCGTCTAAATTACCTTAGGCAGGGGAGGATGAGAACAACTAAAAAATACTTGCGGTGAACACGTTCTCTCTTTCAAGGAAGCATCTGGGGCGGGCGTTTGTTGCTTTAGGAGTTGGCCCTGTTATCGAACCAGAGTGGACCTTTCTACAGGGGGTACTTTGTTGATTCGGTGGAGACAGCCCGACTTCTGAGATCCGAGTCTTGTGCTCGGCCAAGGAGGAGGAGTAACTCAAACCACTTCCTAGAGGTAGAGGCATGCAACACTTCAAGCAATGCACCTGATCAAGAATCATCCGCTATCATCCAAAAATATTAGAAACGTATGAAGACGGATACATCGGTCTAGTCTTAAGTCGGCGGTGGGTTAAAATTAATAACTTTGACAGTCTATCTAATCAAGTTAAAACGAAGGTTGTCCGACTTCTTTGTCGGCTGCATCTATGTTATTGTCCGAAGCCAACTCATCGTTCACAGCTGTAGGACTTTTTAAAAGTTGGACCCAGGGTGGTCGAATTTTATTTTGATATTGTGTTTTTGAATTTTACGATATGATGATTCAAATTCTTTCGCTTATCATTTGAAATGAGATGTACATTCATATCGACTAAGAATGATTCCTTTTGATATAACTATGGGTGGTTGTTATAACTTTCTCTTTTGGTGTCATCGGATGAACCACCTATGCAATTGCATTTAAAAGTTTTCGCAAGTGGGTCAGTGGCTCGGTAGGGATACGCCCCTAAGGGTAATGACAACCCCTTAGGGAAGCACGTTGTGCCCCGCGGGAACCTATCATGTCGTAGGGGAGCGTGGGAAGTACAGATGGCGCACCCGGCGCACCCGGCGCACCCGACTAGTGCCGTGACGGAACGACGAGACGTCATCCGTCTCGTTGGTTTGCGGGTTTATGAATGCGTAGTCACCAAGTTGTCTCTTTGCTTTGCTTTTGTTTAACTTTTGCGTGACATGGTTGGGAGGGATCCCGCCTCTTTGCGAGAAAACGTGGGGGCCGATGCACTCGACAACGTTATCAGGGCACATAACGTTGGCAACACAAGGCAGTTTCTGTGATAGCAACGACACGTTGGTTGCAGTGAGAGGTCCTAGTAGTAGCAACGGAGGCGTTGGTCACAACGAACATTTTTGTAACAACAGCCGTAGTGCTGACCATAGCGGAAGGCCCCGGTGGTAGCAGTCATAAAGTTTATCACAATAGGCAATCCCGGTGATAGCAACAATAATGCTAATTATAGCGGGTTCTCCTGCTGATGGCAGCAACAATTCATATCACATCTAGTACAGTTGGTGACATTTATGTTTAAAAAGACAAATTAGACGATAAGAGAGTAATTTTAAAACCAACAAGTTCGCTAGTACAATAGACTCATGGAGAGACTTTGTTGAGCATGACAGGTATCAAACTCAAGACATGAGCACAGCCATCAGATACAAGCCACAACAAACTTTCTCGCAAGTACAGGTCAACACTGTGTGGAATCGTTGAAGGATCACTGAACAACAAACTAACCATTGTCTAATCTCTGAGTATGGCATGATTTTATGAGGGGAGAGAGAGAACTGACTGTAGAGACAATGATTTTATGTTTTGTTTGTTTGTTTTATGATCTTGATGCGATAAACAACTCTCCTCTTTGGTTTTTATTTTTAATGTGCTATTTGATTATTCAGTTCTTATTTTTACATTAAGTGTATCTGTTGTTCCGAATCATCATTGAAGATTCGTAAGACTGGAGACCGACGTACTGTAATTGAAGGGTCTAGCTCGAAGTCGGATGCACACAACAGGAAGAGATTTAAATTAATCTATTTATTGCAAAATCATCCAAATTCCTGCATAACATCTTGTTGTCTTTTCGATCGCCAGAACTGACTTGATTGGAAAAACTGCAACAAAAATGGTACCGTTGCCGGAGATATGAAACATTTTCTTGTTTGAAACGAGTCTGGGTCAACATCAACTTTTAACTTTGATTAAAATATGCGAACTGTTGACAGTGTCTTAATCCTCATATTAAATTTACTATCCTTGTTAAGTTTCGATTCTCTTGAAGGTCGCAGTCGCTAACTGTGTTTAATCTCTTCATGTGTGAGGTACTATCATGGACTGGAGAAGAAGATTGACACTGATTGATGAAGATGGTCAGTCTTAGTCAAAAGTATGTCTTATGAACTTTTGACACCCTTGAGAAATCGAGAAAGAAGAGAGCAAGTTAGAAACAGAAAATTCCTTCATCGGAGGTGATGGACAAAGATACACTAAATGAACTTTCAAAATTCACCACTAAAGAGATACTCCCCTATCAATACGAGCATTATTGAACCTGTCATTCTGACAGTTCAACTACTTATGTAGTACTAATTTACTTCTTGAAATGAGATATCTATGAAATTCGTGCTTATGTCAAAAAGGGAGTTTGCAATGATTGTTATTCAATCTATCTATGATGACAAGGAAAATTTTACCAGACAAAGGAAGAGAGTGAAATGAGTGTCGGTGGCCTATGGGACAATTTTGATTCCTCCTATCCCTGAGAGTTATTGTGATGGAAGTAATAGGCTACCGATTATCAACATGGTACTGAAGTGAGATTAATGAATAAACTGTCATGAGAATAGAGGAAATCAGATAACGGATGCCGAAATTTGGAAAAATTTCAGGTCCAAGTAAGGTGAAGGTTGAGTGTCTCTTGCAGTCACTGGATACTTTGAGTAAGAAAAAAGTGTTCTCATATAAGGTTGTCAAATATAAGATTGCCGAAAGCGGGTGAGAACAAAATCGGTTTTATATTCTGACATCCACTTCATCAAGTTCGACAGATATGACGTGAGGACTTATGTTCCCAGAGAGAGAAGTATTAATACCGCTTATGGGAGATTTTGAGGATTTGTTGAGGAAGTTGTGGTGAAAGAGAAGAGAGACTCGAAAAGAGAAATAATTGATTCATTGGGTTCACTCACTTTGCTGTCTTTTAGGGATTTTTAACTCCTTCTTTATTTGATATCAGTCTGTCAAGGAACAACCAGTTTGCTGTAGTTGAATTTGTTTTGAAAGCGAGAAGAGATCAGAGGCATTGATAACTCTACAACACTTACGTCCAAGATAAAAACCTTGGTTGAGATTAGGAACATGAGAAAGGAGGTTGGGCGAAGAGAGAACATAAAAATTGTTTTTCCTTACTTTTTAAAAGAAAAAAAGTATTTCCCTATAAGATTGTGAGGTATGAAGCAGTGGAAAAGAGAGGATGGGATCACATTAACCTATATGTTATCACCTGATGGTTCATTGAGCTTGACGAATATGATGTCAGAATTTATGTACCACAAGAGAGGTTTGAAGGTTGTGGACATGATAAATGTTAGCAACGAGCAGTCCACGTTATGCTAGAAGAGGAAAAAAAACTTGAACAAGAGAATAAAAGTTCCAGTTATAGTACTCATGTCAAACCCTTCTCTGAAATACCTTATACTCCTCTAAAAACTCTCATCTTCCAATAAATAATTGATCAACTATGGTGAATTTTGTATGGAAGATTGAGGGGTCTCATGAATGTTGTCAGTAGCAAGGATATTTATTGTGAGAGGTTGACTGGACAAAGTAACTGAGTCTAATAATTCTTTCTCTATTTTGAGACATGAGACTTGTAGGAGGGGTCATATGATATTTTATATTCTAGTAATTAAAATTTTTAATATTGGTAGTTTGAATGTCAGAATCTACGCTTCAACAAGTCTAGAGAAGGATGCTAGTTATTTGAAATTATTAAGAGGGACTCACATCGATCTTGTAAAAATGAGAGAATGACTTGAGAAATTGCACAAGAATGTAACTTGGGGGACGAAAGTGAGATAATTTGCGAGACTTCCTAATTTACTAACTACTAATGACTTTGAGGACATAAGAGACTGGATGCCTCTTCTGGAGACAATTACAGTGGTAGAAAAAACAAGAGAGAATTATTGAATTGTGAGGTCAAAGTTTTTTCTCCATAATACTTTTGAGCACAGATTCGATATTGTTGATCTTATTCACCCTTAGATCGACGTCTCCTGGTGTTGGTTATCATATTGAGAAAATAAGTGATAATGTCTGGTTCTGTTGAGAAACTCACCTTTAGGGTTACAATAGAAGTGAGCAGTCAAGATTGAAGGTACTGTTCAAATCTCTGATAGGAATCTTTGTACTCTGGATGAGTTTGGGTACTTATAACCCTTTCTTGATCGAATGAGAGACTGTGCCTTGAGAATTGTTACTGACCAGATTGAGATGTGTTATTTACTAAAAGTAGTAAGAGTGAGAACTGTTGAGAGAGTGTCATATCACATCTCTAGGGAACGAGTCTCTCTTTCCTGAAAAGCTCGTTGTGGTCTGTAAACGATGCAAATTGATTTTGAGATTATTGATATAACAAGGTATTTATGATTCGAGGTACTGCAAAAAGAATAAAATAGAAGACCGAGCAGAGACAGTGAAACAAAATTAATTGATAATTATATTAGAACGTTGAGAAAAATTGTTTTGCCTCCAATCATTACACATACTATTATCTCATATACTCTATGCCTACAAAGTTGTCAAGGGGTGGAGAGGAAAGAAACAAGTCAGTATCTCTTGCAAGAAGAGTAAGGGATTGAAAGCAAGAAGGGAGAGGTCAAAAAGTGACAAAAGAAGAGAGAAAAATATGTATTAAGAGAAATTGATGGTCAAAATGTGTGGGAGAGGAAGACCTAGCTCGTCCACGAAGACTCATGAAGAGACTTTAGTGGGTGCTATACGAGAACTGATTGAGAGAGTTGATACTATGAAAGACGAATCAGACATTGCAACAGCAAAACGACCCGATGAGAGAATTCGATGTTTCAGAGGAGCACAAATCAATGATTTGTTGGACGAGTATAAATTGCTTGGACTTAGTTATGGCTGGACTGATAGACAACGACTTAAGCATTTTCTGTCATACAGTAATTCTGACTCAAGATTGATAGTTCAACAGTT
This sequence comes from Chara braunii, assembly GCA_003427395.1. Classification (NCBI taxonomy): domain Eukaryota; kingdom Viridiplantae; phylum Streptophyta; class Charophyceae; order Charales; family Characeae; genus Chara; species Chara braunii. Next base: position 624,126 of record BFEA01000493.1, on the reverse strand, counting down.
GATGGAATAAACTACTACTTGGGAAGAAGTCAAAGACAAAATGGGAAGAGAGTTTGGGAAATATTTTATTCCGACTACCACCAAAGACCTTCTTAACATCAGAACAGATAAATACAATACATTCAATGTTTTCCTTCAAACTTTGATTCGAACAACCATAAGAATTTCATACTTGGATCAGACTCAGAATGTCACATATTTTTTATGAATTTCACGTACAGTGGAAGAGAGACGATTTTAAACAAGACTCGACATTAGCCTCTCAGATGGGATGGGATGGTAGCAATAGTCACGTCTTTGTCAACAGTTTCCCTTAAGAAGTGGTCACTATACCATATTAGTACTCCAACTAAGGATTGAGAAACAAGAATGACATGAATATAGAGAGTAATGTAAGAACAGAGAACATTCTTCAACAAGTTATGACAAATTATACGTATGTTATCCCTACTTCGGATGAAAAAGTGAAAAAGAAAGTGAAAAGTGAGGATTAGGAAGATGGTGATGATAATGACAATGAAAAACACGGAACACACCTAGATCCAGGAGGAACGAAAATAATGGTGGTATACATAATAGAGAAAAAAACAAATATGAAGATCGACCAAAGAAAAACTTCAATTGCTGTTATTGTTGTGAGGGAGGTCATACCACAACTTATTATAAATGTCTAGAGGAGGATGTGAAGAGTAGAGTTCCAGAAGGATGCAATGAGTCATGTTTGTGACAATTCTTGGAACAAATTGGATCTCAGACATGCTAGAGGTATGAGACTGTTTGCCCTTAAACACAAAGAGAAGATAAAGAGGGAAAAAAAAATAAAGGCTAACGTGAATGTTCATTCTACCAGAATTACTTGGGTAGAAACTTAATGTCTTTTCAACTACAATTGGTTTGCCCTTACGATCCTTGATGTTAGTGGAAACTTTTTCCGATGAAGTTTCCTCAAGTAGTTGTCTACTAGAAGAAAACCATACTTCTCATAATCCTTCTAAGTTAGTAGAATTTTCCTATTGTCAACCTATTTGTTCAGTTAACACGATAAGTTTTGAGGGTGTCCTACCATATGAAGTCGTCATGAAACCTGGTATGGTGATTGACGAAGTAAGGAAACTTTTAGCAAATATGACATCTCAGATAATCGAGGAAAAGAGATGAGGAAAAATTGAAAAAAACATGAATGAACCTTGGACAACATTCTTGATGATCGAGAATAACACCCCTCACCTCGAAAGAATAAACAAGGGAAGAAAATAAAATTCATTATCAAAAGTGAGTTAAAAGATGAGATGGTAATCAACGACGTGATCACAAAGATGTTGGAGGAAGTTGATGTAACTCTATCTTTCAAGGAGGCAATGACTTTAACACCTAAGTTGAGAGAAAAACTTAAAATATTGAAGAAAAAAAAAAAAGGGGAAGTCGACTACTTGAGATCAAATTTTTCTGTTCAAGTGGATAGGTTTCTGTGAGATTGCAAAATAAGATTTGCAACCATAGGTTGTTGATACCGTTATATCTATATCAATCAAGTGAAGATCAGAGTCTTTATATATTCTGGTCCAGAAATGATTCTTCTTTTCCAAAGGACTATAGGGTTTTATGATATGACAATTGATAGAAGCTGAAAACATATATTAAGTAATATTGTTGAAACTCTCTTCTTATCAGGCTTCATTGATAATGGCTGAAACTGTTTATGTTGAGTTGTTGAGATTCGTGGTTTCAAAATTAGATCCTGATTGTATTTTTGGTATTTCATTCTTGCATACAATTAAAGCTACCAAATTTTTCAGTCATAAATGATCATCTTGGATTACTCTTCAATACATAGAGACATGCCAGAAACAGACCTTTATGGTCTGTACTTCAAAACATCATAAACATCAAATGTCAATCAACTCAATTAAAAGGGAAGAATTTGTTGAGAAACCTATGAAATTAAAAGAAAAAAGTAAACAAGATATCATTTTTTTTTTTTCAGTGGACATTAATCAAATCTAAAAAATGATGAAAATTTTTTGCCGACTAAAAAATGATGATGGATAGATTAATGCATTCAAGAAGGCTGTTGAATCTGCCAAGAGTGGTGAAATGAAATTGAGCTTTGCGCCAACTCATCCTTTTCTAAAAAGACAGTCACTGGGTCAAAGAGAAAGTACAAACCCAAGAGGATGAAGAAGAACTCGTTGGTCGTTTTAATATAAAATGATTATGATAAAGCATTGAAAAATAAAAAGAGAATAATCAAAGCACTAAGAGAGTCTACAAATTAGGGGACAGAGTCACTAGAGAAAGATTCGACACAATGGTGAAGCGAGAGAGCGACTAGATGTGGATATAATTAAAATGACAAAAATTTGAACAGTCGATCATATCTTTTGGAATGATAAACCAACTAAATATGTACAAAGAAGAGGTGGAGAAAATGAAATACTTTGATAAAAATATTGTTTCCAATGTTGCTGAATCTGTTGACGAGTAATGTGTTAATCACTAGTCTTGCTTTTAGAAACCAAATGGTGGTTTGAAATGGATACAAAATCTTTAAAAATTCAGCTAAATGAAGGTACGTGATCGAAGTAGCCTCCCTAATGTCGATCTCCTTGCTGAGTCGTTTGCTGGTCAATGTATTTCTTCATGAATTGATTTCTATTTTGCTTATGATCACTTTTTCATTGATCCCACTAGTTGACCAATGATTGACATGCACACACCAAAAAAACTTATTCAGATGTATGTGGTACCACAAAGATGGACTAATGGTGTGGTGGTGGTATAGAAGGATATGATCCAAGTCATGCAATATATTTTTCATTAAATAACCAATCCCTATATTGATGATCACCTAGTGAAAGGGTTTGTAGTAAAAAATAAAATATTCGTCGGGAAGGTTGTTAGAAAGTTTGTTTGGAAACATGTCGAGGGTGTAAAACTCGTCCTAGAAAGACTTCAAAAACACAATCTGACTGTCAACGGACCAATGTCCCTTCTCTTTCAAGCAGAAGTAACAATTTTATGCTTCAGATGATTCTCTAAGGGTAAAAGACTAGACCCCGAAAAGATAGAAAACAAATTGAGTTGAACCTTGCCTCTTAACCGAGTGACAAACGTCAGGAACTTTTCGACTGTCTGTGGATTTTGTATAGTCTTTATTCCTCATTCTGCTACCCTTGCATAGCCTTTGAGACAGATGGTGAGGCAAGGGGTTGACCCGTCATGGACAAAAAAAAAAACAAATTGTTGTTGAAGACTTACAATAAAAATTGAAGGATGAAGATGTAGTGTTGAGAGTGTCTTTTTATAATGATGAGGAGAGAAGATCATTCATCATCGAGGCTGATGAAAGACCAGTTGCTCTTGGTGGTGTACTCATATAGAAAGATGAGAATGACAGAGAGAGACCTCTAAGATTTGAAAGCATGATTCATAATTTTACTTAAAAAGGTTGAACTCAATTTAGAAAAGAGTTACTTACAATCATTCACTACCTCAGGTCCTTCAGGCATTATGTGCTTAGAAGAAGATTCATTCTGACGACTGATGCATTTGCAGTGATTGGTGTCATAAAAAATCACAAAAAATTAGATCCAATAGTAAACAAATGAATTGTTTTTATTTAAACCTTCGACCTTCAATTGGAAAAAATTTCAAATGAAAAAGAATTTAGCAAATGGCGTAAATGAAATTGAGTAGAGAACAGATGATGATGAAGATATTGATGGAAATACTAAAGAGCCTACTTATGTCGATAATTTTCTGAATGAAGAACATGAATAATGAATGAGACTAATTGGGTGGTTCCGGAGATTCTGATATAAAGTACAAAACTCTTATAGGAAGAGTTAATAACCTGAAGGAAAAAAAAAAAGATTGTTGGAGAGAAATTATTGAGGGTGACATTTTTGAGTTGAATCTTGAAAAGGAGAAAGAAGAACACAAGAATGTCTGGTATGCAAGAATCAACGCACCAACTATGAATGTTCACGAAGTAGAATGTTATAGTTCAAAAAATGGGGAAGAGATTGAAAAGAAAGAGAAAAAAATATATGTTTTTTTTATTAAGAATACAAAAGAAGTTATCAAAAAATTAAGAAAATAATTGAAAAAGTGAATATTAAGGAATACTACTGTAAAAGATCAAAGAATAAATTTGGACTTAAAAAAGGTCACCTTTTGTGGATGGTAAGAGTGGTTTGCCTCTATTAAGAATGGTTTGTGGGAAAGAAACGCAGCTAAAAATAATTGTTGTTTTACACGAAGGGGTTGCTAGAGGTGATAAAATTGTCGAAACAACCTCTGCTAAGAATGTTAAACTTTTTTTTTTGTCACGTATTAGAGACATGATTTATAGATTTTGTAGATCATATGTAGTGTGTTAGAAAATGTCTATAACAAGAATGATTGAGTTTTTATTTCTCACTATCTTACTAAAGTCGAAAAATCGAATTTATTTGAATCTCATCAACATACCTCCAGGGAAATAAGGGATGAGGTACATACGAACGTGAGAGATAATTTTTTTTGTTATGTAGAAGCGAAGACTCTGAAAAGGAAGACAACTAAACATGTGGTTGATTGGATAAAGGTATATCTCAGATATCCCTTCATCAGAGAGTTTGTTTCCTATACAGAATCAAAATTCAGAAATGAAATTGTAACAAGAAACACTCTTAGACTACGTGTCAGCATCAGAAATGTGACTACTTATCATTCACATGCGAATGCATTAGTTAAGGGGGGTCACAAATATTTAAAGGATTCATTAGCAAAGTGGTGTGAAGGAAACCTCGGCAACTAGGGGAAGGTGTTAAGAGTTGCACTCTATGCTGATAACAAGACCATTAAGAAGACCACTGACTATGCATCGTTCATTTTATGGTACGGTCGGTATGCTACCCTACCTATTGAAAGCATAGTCAAGACTCGGTCAAGGCAAGAAAAAACAAATAATATTCTCTTTCATAACTTTTATAGATCATATTGGAAGTTGATCATGTTGTACTGGATGCTGCTAAGAGGATGGTCACCGACAAATTGTCTGATAAAGAAAAATGAAATAGGAAGAGATACGTAAGAAAAAAAAAGTTAAAAGTTTGTGATGTTGTTTTGCTTTACGACAGTTCATTAGGGACCACATGGACTAAACGTTTAGAACCGAAATGGTTTGGTCCCTACGGGGTTACTGGTGAAGTGAAAGGCAAAGTTTATGAGATTTCTAACATAGATAGCTCAAGAGTTCATGATATGGTATCAGGATTAAGACTTTATAAGTTCATCTTTAAACATCCTGATCTAATTCCTTCAATGATCACAAAGAGAGAAAAGAGAGGTCGGTCATCCTATAAGAGAGCAGTTTCAAAGAATTGAAAGAAGAACAATAAACGTTGTAAGACTAAATTTTCAACAGACTCTGATCATTCTTGCATTGTCAATTTAACATGTCAGTTTTCAGCTTCTTAGTTTTAACACGAGAGGCCAAGATAGGATCTTAGACGATTCATATTCGTTTAAGGATGTTAATTAATTTCTTACTTTTGCAAGTGACAGAACTAATGAGATTAAAATATCATTGATGCAGAGTTACAATGCGCGCCACATCCTTGAGAGTGAGGAGCAACTATAAGATGCAGTTGCAGTAGGAAGTGATGAGATATCACCTCTCTAAGCATTGACGTGATATCAATATCAGAGAATTTGTGATCGTGGCATATCGAAGATATAATCAGTATTATTTATGCAATAAAAAGAAAGCATGATGGACATAAAAACGTTCAACTTTACTTAAAAAAAAGTTGTCTGTAAAGGGACTTCGTGTTTTCTTACTAAGTTGCTTATCTTCTGTCTCTCATGCGGGAAGGGACCTCTCTGAGACCAATATCTCGATATTTCATTGAGGCTGACGGAATGTCTCTTAGAAGTATTCTTAGATAAGGGAAGAGACCTCTCTGGAAGTGATGAGATATCACCTCTCTAAGTATTGACGTGGTATCAATATCAGAGAACTTGTGATCGTGGCATATCGAAGATATAATCAGTATTATTTATGTAATAAAAATAAAGCATGATGGACATAGAAAAATTCAACTTTACTTGAAAAAAAAGTTGTCTGTAGAGGGACTTCGTGTTTTCTTACTAAGTTGCTTATCTTTTGTCTCTGATGCGGGAAGGGACCTCTCTGAGACCAATATCTCGATATTTTATTGAGGCTGACAGAAGGTCTCTTAGAAGTATTTTTAGATAAGGGAAGAGATCTCTCTGGGAAGAGTATCACTGTATTTCCTTGAGGCTGGCAGAAAATCTTTTGGAAAATTCTCAGATGAGGGAAGAGACCTCTCTGGATCAATACTTCGTATGTTCTTGGGCTGAAAGGAGATCTCTTCAAAATACTCTATTGGTTGCAGTTTTGTTGTTGTTCAGTGTCTTTTGAAACTGAAAGGACGTCTCGTGAGAAACGTTTGTTCAATTATCTGGGGTTGGGCAGTCTGTTTGTGGGCTTGATATGGTTGTTTGTCTGTCTGTGCTTTGGTTTTCGTTTCTAACCTAAAATGTCATTGATTGTCAGGGCCAGCGAGAGCCTTACCACATTAGGTTGCAATCTGGTGGGGTCAACAGGTCCCTGGCTCGAGTGTCGAATTTCATAGTTGGTTGAGGCTAAGACTTCGGGAGTCTGGCCTATGAGGTCAAAGGGGGTCAGTTGGAACCCTACCGAAGTCAGAGGTTGCAATCCAGTGGGTTCGCCAGAGCACGAATTGTAGTTCGACAGAGTCCTATGTTCGAAATCTGGGCGGGGCAGTCAGCATCTTAGGCCGAAAATTGGTGGGTGAACCAGTCTTTTACCATAGTGGTCAAATCCGGGTACAGGCAGTTGGACTTATGAGAGGTCTACTGTGTTAGGGTGACCAGACCGGTTATAGTTTTGGTGTCCTTGCGCGAGGTGCGCAAAAGGGTCATCGTACTGGAGTAGTGCGTATGGTGGTCCTTGCCTAAAGGTAGGTTAAAGGGGTTGTGAAGATAAATGGTCTAACTAATCTTGGCTTGCGGCGGGCTGAATAAGGGATGTCAGACCGAAGGAAGGTCTGTCACCCCTGAGCACCTTAGGCCGAAAATTGGTGGGTGAGTCAGTCTTTGACCATAGTGGTCAAATTTGGGTATAGGGCAGTTGGACTTATGAGAGGTTTACTGTCTTAGGGTGACCAAACCGGTTATAGTCTAGGTGTCCTGGCGTGAGGCGCGCGAAAGGGTCATCGTACTCGAGTAGTGTGTATGGTGGTCCTTGCCTAAAGGCATGTTAAAGGGGTTGTGAAGATAAATGGTCTAACTAATCTTGGCCTGCGACGAGCTGAATAAGGGATGTCAGACCGAAGGAAGGTCTCTCACCCCTGACCAGTGGTGGGCCAAAACCAAGGCAATCGATGACTTCTGAGAGTGTGTCCTCAACATTAATGTCAGATTGGCAATACCCCTGACATTACTGTCGAGATGGGGGACGAGGTAACTTCCCCATCATAGATAGGTCGGAGAAAAATCAGATTTCAGAATGACAAGAGGTCAAAGTTAATTGCGGAAGAGAAATTTATATATAATTCTTCATGAATTATTTTTGTGGTCGACAAAGTGATTTGGTTCACGAGGAATCTGCATCCCCGACCTCAAGGTATTTAAACTCTCAAGCCAAGTACGCTATGAAGTATAAGGTGCATTGAGAGTTTAAGGGAAGGAGATATGAAAGTTCAAAGGAAAATATTGTATTTATATAAGATATAAAAAACAATCATAAATTTTATCTGAAGTAAGGTTAGAATAAGGAAAATACTGAAGAGATTACGGTTACTAAGGTAAGCCTGAGGAGTCGCACATTGGACAGAGGGTGACAATGCTGACACTAACGCCTTGATTGTCGTGGAAGCAGTGAGAGCTCTGGGAATGTACGAAGGGGAGGAAGTGTTGGGTGCGTCGTGGCGCGCCTCAAATTTCTTCTAGTAGTGTTTCATACTAGTGGCGGATGGAGTGCTCTCATACCAACCGACAAAATTGTGGTGCGGGTATGGTCTTGTATGAGCATCATAACCTCGCTCCTCTTCTTCCTCCTCCTCAGACCTGAACTCGTACCTTGTGCGAGGTGGTCGTTGTTCATTAGTTTTGCTGCCCCTACCACCACGCCCTCTTCACTGTCCTCGATGCCCTTCCGGCACGGTGCAACGATAGCCACCACAAAGGGGAGTGAGGAGAGAAACTTACTACGTAGTAGGTAGGAAAACCTGCTATGAAATGGTAACCTGCTATGAAATGGTAAAATTGCATCGTTGTATCTGCAAAGAATCACTATGCTGCAAGCAAGGAAAACTGCTCCGTAAAAAACTTACGCTACAAAAGAAAAGAGAAAAGTACTGAGCAACCTGTTTGGAATGCTAGCGCTAAGGTGACAGAGAGCTAGTTACTAACGCTGAATCATTACGAGAGTGATACCGCATAGAAATTAATCAGAATGACTGATACTGCCTAATTTTATTCTAATTTGTATGCCTGTTTTGGCCCAGCGGGGACGCTGCGCAGGGGTTTGGTACCATGTCGGAGGGCATAGTGTCCCAACCCTCCATGATGTACCATGCACACCCTACAATCAGTTTCATCTTGGACCAGTCCCTGTTGACACCCGTAGTTGCAAAAGGAAGGGGTTCGACGGCCTGAACCACTCGGAGTGTGATTAGTGAAACATGCCGCTGAACTTGTTTTTCTATTTTTAATTGTTTTTTGTGGAAGACTCGCCCAACCTTGAACATAAAAAAATAAAAAATAAAAGGTGAATTCATAATAATTGAGCCTGAGCGGGGGGTTGTCATATATACTTCGGCCAGATATGGATTTATATCGTTATCAAGCGCATCGGTCCAACACCGCTTGTGGCACCGCGGGACCCTCTCGGCCGCGTCACGCAGGAGATGGACCAACCTCGACACGAACGCGCAAGTGGAGCTTCCTTAGGCCACTCCGGCCGAGTGCGCCAGCCATACCTCTCGTGAGCCCCTACGACAGGATAGGGCCTACGCGAGGCACGACTTACCTCCACCTTACGGGAGTTGTCACCTCCCATCAATGGGCGTATCCCCGCCGAGCTACCAGTCCACAGTACGAAAGTTAATCAATTGCAATCACAGAGGTGGACCAGCCGAGGGAGTTTCTCGTTCGCTGTAGCATAGGGGGTACGAGCGGTAATACGCCTATCGGACCCGCGCGCGAGTCGACATCTTGGGGGGCCTGAAGTCCCAAGCGCGGCTCGACGTCGGTCGACTAGGACGCATCCCACACACCACGCGCACACCACTCTAACAATCACAAAAACAGCAACGCACACACACACATACGCCCGAAACGACCCACACAAACAACGCCGCATAAGCAACGCGACAACGCTCCTAGCCCCTCAGTAGCCGTCCCATAACTTTCCGATGCAAAATCGGATAGGCGTCACGCACGAGGCTTAGTATAAAACCGCGTGGACGCAGGGCCTACTCATGTCGACTAGCAATGCAGGCATACGCAAGTAGGCGCAATGATGGTGTACTGTGCAGTACCCACAATCGTGCGGTCTTTGTTAGTCTCGAGGGTTTCGCTCGACACTCAAGTGTCGGCTGACACGCACCTTGAGGGTTAATCTCTCGACGATGGACAACCGCCATGCGAGGTTGGAGACCACACACCCTTTTTTGCACCCTTATGCAGAGTGGGTGGTACACAGGCCCATGCCTGTGGTGGTAGTCGTCTCTCGCGGCCCTAGGGGTAAGTCCTCCCCAGGGCCTGGGCGAAAGTCAAGGGGTTTGACTTTGACGACTGCCACAGACTACTACGTCCAACCATAAAAATCTCTAAAAAGCAAACAAAACACGCACGAACCCAAGAAGGGGGAAACAGGGCAAGGGCCCCTCTTTGCTTTAAAGAGACTCATGACCGTGGGGTACCCTTCCCCTCTACGAGTAGTGTCGGTGGCCTACAACAATCCAAAGTGTTGCGCCTACGTGCAAGCCCGGAGATCCCATAACTTTTAAACGCTGGGGTGGCGAAACGTCGCGCGCAGGACTCTACCATAAAGCTGCGCGGCCGCAGACCACCTCTACACCAACCACCGATGTCAATCGGTCGTGGTAATTGCGGCTCCGGCCTCGCGATATTGAGTTGAAGGAACACATCGCGAGGGGTCTCCCCTCACGATATTGAACGGCTGAAGGACACGTCGTTCGGCCCTCACGACACTTCCGCTTTCAAGGTGGGGTGTCTCGCCGGCCAAGATAAATAGGCTCTGTGCGAGGGGAAATTCCTCCCCTGCAGAGTCTAGGGCTTGGGATGTCCTGGACAAGGACCTTGAATCCCGACCCAGGACCAACGTCCGACTAAGAAAGCCTCAAGACGCAAATAGGCAAAAGGGAGGGTCTTCCCTGCCCCTCAACCTCAACCCTTGAACGAGATTTTAACACGGGCCTCTTAGGCCTCTTAAATATCCACCACAAGCACACCCAACGCATACACGCATAAGGGAGATAGAGTTGTGACGATCACTTCTCACAGGCACAGTGGGACCCCTCACAACCACGTATAAGTATATGGGATCGCAGGCAATCCAAATCCAAAATTTGAACCACAGGACGTACCTGCAATCGCACCAAGAACCGAACGACAAAACACGGACTACACGGAGTCAACCCCGACCATCCTCTATAATCATACCCCTTCGTTTTAACCATGCAAGCCCCAATCACCTTTCCAACCAACCTCAATTAAATACTCAGTACCTTTGTTAAATGGCCATTCAATAAAAGTCCGGGTGAAACCCTTAACAAACAGTAAAACCAACAGGGCTAAAGCTTTTTAGGTTGAGTATGGGGAATGAGTTGGAATTGAGTCGAAGACCGACGAATCGGCAACCGACCTGTTATCAGTGATAACAGAAGGTGGTCCTCAAGGGATCAAGCTGAGTCTAGTCCTGATCTTGAATCGGACACCCCAAAGGACCTGTAACACAGGATAGGTCAAATGCCCAAGCTAAATCATCAGCATATGGGGGATAAACCTCCACAACACATTTTCACTCAAAGCTCCCTGCCAACTAAGTTCAAACCTGCCTCTAAGCCAGTGCCCAAAGCAAAGGTAGATTAATGGTTCAATCTTCCCTATTCAGGGTGGATTGTCAGAATCGCCACCTGTCAAAATATAATGTAACTCTTCTAATTCAAGAAAATTTCGGTAGCGCTTCCCGTAGGAAAAGGGCCTTTTCATAATTTATATAAGCTCAGATATCAAAAGCAGGAGTAATCTATAACTCTAGAAAGTCAAATTTTATCTATCTCTCTGAATTAGCAGAAATTTGGGCAGCATCCCCTTTGGAATTGTGGATTTCCCAGATTTATACCAAGTTAAATTTGGACTCGGCCCCAACCTTGAGTTCAACTTAGACAAAACCTGACTAATTTCTTGGTTTTACATAAATTTCAGGCAGCACTTCCTCTAGAAAAGTGTTTTTCCAAAATTTATACAAAGCTAAGTTTAGAGCTTAAGCCTAACTTTGACTTCTCAAAGTCCAATTTTGTCTAACTCCCTGAATTAGCAAAAATTTGGGCAGCACTCCCCCTCGAAAAGGAGGCTTTCCAAATTTTTACTAATTCAGATATACAAAAAAGACAAGTTGAACTTTGAGAAGTCAAAATTTGTTTAACTCCTTAAATCTGTAAAACTTTCGGCAGCGCTTCCCGTAGAGAAGGTAGCTTACCAAAATTTGTACAAGTCCAAGTGTAATAGCAAGTCTCAGAAAGCGCAAGAATCGACCTAAGTAAAATAAATTCAACAAAGAAAATGCAGGAATTTACCTAACTCCTATCGCTCTAGCACGTGGTGAGTCAGGTATACATGTCTGGCCTGCATGTGGCTAAGTGAGATTACATGTCTAACCAGGTATACATGTCTAGCCATCGCTCTGTCAACTTGAAACCCAGACCAAGGAGGTATCTCACTTAGCCACATGCAGGCCAGACCACAAAGGTAAGTACTTTCACCAACCCCAAACTCTTTTAGCAAGCAATATTTCATGCTTTCTTAGTAAGTTACCCCTTTATACCCAACTTACATAAGGCATAGGTCAGGGTACCTGAACTTACAGAGCGCGCCCAAATTAGCCAGACCTAAAGTCAGAATACCTAAGCTTATAGAGCGTTCTGACTTGGCCAGGTATACACAAACAGAGGGCACAAATACTTCTCTCTTTTTTAGGCGTATGGCTAGACCATTCTAGCCGCCCTGAACTGTTTAAATGACCAAGTTATATATATATATCTCTGAACTTATTCTTCAAAGTGGGCATAGGGCTGAGCCGCTCAACTTAGAATATTGCTCAGTCTGCCCATGTTTACCTTCACTTATATATCTTAGTTATATTTTATTCAGTTGTAATAAGCTATAGTCAGGCTACCTAAACTTATAGAGCGGCCTAACTAGCCTGTTCTTAATAGCATAGTAATACAATATAACCAGATTATATCCATTGGGTTTCAACATGTGCGAGGTGTTGGGTCAGACTACCTCAACTTATAGAGCGGTATTATCCTCTGCCAGGTTCGTTTCTCTTTGATCCAATTTGTGCGAGGCAGTAGGCCAGGCTACCTAAACTTATAGATCGGCCTGTCCCCTGCCAAAATTAGTCCCTCAGAACAAAACAAGGGAAGGGTCGAACCACCTAAACTTATAGAGCGGCTCAGACCTGCTCGTTCAAAACCAAAGAAACTGAGAAAACCCCCAAGTAAGACAAGGCAACCCAAGGTACCTAAACTTATAGAGCGCCTTGGGTCCCTGAAAGTCATGCACAATCAGCCCTCGCAAGTCAGAGCAGTCATGTCACCTAAACTTATAGAGCATCCTGACCCTCCATGCAATTCACAGCACTTGGTCTCCCCAAACTTATGGGGACATCTCAGCCTCCAGAGCTTCAGACCACCTAAACTTATAGAGCGGCCTGAGGCTCCATGCAGTCCAAAAACAAACAAAGCGCTGGGTTTCCCCAAACTTATGGGGACCTCCCAGCCCCAACGACCCAATCAGTCTGCACGCAATACTGCCTTCCTCCCAACCTTCCCTCAGATGCAACCCACTTCATTCACAATCTGCTTTCAGGCAGTCAACAAACTGAAACTGAGATTGCACATACATTCTTTTACTTCAATCTGACTTACGTCCTGAAAGTCAAACTCAAAAACCAAGTACAGGATTCACACAATCCACTAAGTCAAACGTAGGGAGATATACAGGTAGGGGTTATAGTTGGGTCCCTAGAGGGAGTCAAGGGATTACTCCTCAGTTCCCTGGCTCCATGACTCCGCCTAAGTCCCGACAGAGCTCCCGCAATCGGTAGGGCGAACCTCCCACCGAGGCCTTGGCGCGGGTCACGGGTCACAAACCCGCCTGCCGCCTTCCTCTCTGGACAATCAGACTAGACTTAGAGTAAGAAGGGCAGAGATAGATTCGTTTAGTCTCTCAGATATAAGAGGGGTGCTCTCAACCTCGCGTGAGAGGGCCTGGTTGCCTTGATGCGCCTGAGGGCCCCGCAGTGGTGGCCAACTTGCAGCAGCCCGGTCAGACTCCCAGATCTCAACTGCCGAGGTTATCCCCTTTTCCGACCCCCCCCCTCGATTCGCCGCTTCCACTTTCCTCCCCGACTCAGCCCCCCTTCTAGCCCAAATGCAGCCATGCTGCAGGCCGCAATTGTCAACCACCAACTCGTAGTGGCACGCAGCAATATACCGCAGCAAAAACGGGCGATGGCGATCCCTCACCGATTAGTGATAGCCCACACTAAGTCAACAGACACAGTCCGCGACCAACCCGCAGCAGCAATGCCTAAATGGCAGTCCCCGGCGGCAGCTAGCAACAACAACCGTTGTTACAGCCTGTGCCAGAAGCAGCAGTCCACAACAACTCTATCCATCAGCCACCAACAATGCGTCGTAATGTGCAGTAGCAGTTGCTAACTCGCAGCCGTACTCGCCCTGAACAATAGCGGAGGGCATAGCAGCGGAACTGGCCTTAGCAATCCGGTTGTATCAGCCAAGGTCTGGTGGTTGTAACCCGCGGCTCGGCTGCTGCTGTTGGCAACAACCCCCCTTCTTGCTGAGCTGGTCGGGAGTGCAAGCAGGATCAGTCTTTACGTGTAGGGAGGCCGCCCGGGGGTAAACACGGTGTGGTCTACCGCTAACTCGTATTGATGGGGTATATGGTAGCCCAGTCGCCCGATGGACATTTAACCCACAGCGCCTTGAAGCCTCCGAAGCGAAACCTCTTCCACCCGTTTTCGATGAGTAACGGGCGGAATCAACGATTTTTCTCTTCTTCCTTCCTCGCTCCCCGTTAACACCTCGCACCCCCACTGATAGGATGGACGACCCACCAGTCAGTAGTCAATCCTACACCCTCGCTTCTTAACTCCAACTACTCCATGCCACCCTCTAGGCAATACCGCGGTCTGCAGGCAGACTCCCACCTCCTTATTCGCCCGCTGCTGGCCAGTCCGGTGGAACTGGCACTACTCCAGCCGACAGCCAAGTCTCTGCGGACAATCGGATGAATCTCCCACTGGTCGGCGGATGGATGCGTCTATGTTTCGAAGCTATCACCCTGCACTGCTGAACCCGCCACTTCGGCTCGGAGCACCCCTATCAGTGCGCTCACTTACGCAAAAACGAAAACGAATCTTTCCCCGGGACACAGGCGGGTACGTCCCCGATTCAAAACTCTCCCTATTCTGCCTTTGCTATAGCTCTACGCAGTCTACCGCCATCATGGCTCCGAGTTTATCACCCTTCCTCAATTTTTGACAATACCACATAATTCGCAGCACCTCATACCTGCCGGAATGAGACTCCCCTCGCCTGACTTTGTCAAAAACTGGCGAGATATAGCTATCCCCTCCTTTCCCGCTTCGCCTCCACCATCTCCCGCACGTGAGTCTCCCTTCCCGTATCCCATTACACTCCCGGTCTACTGGCTCACCACCAAGGCTAACACCGGACTTGACATTGCTCGCCCTCAAATCGCAAATCTTCCTTCGCCCGTTGTCAACCCCGAGCGGGCAAGCTCGATCGTTTCCCCGCGTCTCTTTCCTCTCCCTCACCGATGCCTCCGCGCAGCTCTATCCTCTACTAACCTCGACTCTACTAACCTGGTACTGATTTCGAGCTCGGATTCGGGGTCGCCAGCCTCCAAAACCCCCGAATCGGCCCCCTCCCCGCCTGTTTCCATCGAGAATCGGGCGAATCGTGCTTCCCTTGCTGCGCTTTAACCCGTCACCCTGCTATCTCGACGTCGGATGCACCTGGCGCCTGCCGTCGTTTGGGTTCCTCGACCGTCCTCCTCCTTGTCTCCCTCCTCATCGCTCATCTCGTAGCGGCCCGTCACGGCCCTCACAGCGCCCGATATCTCAGCCCGCTGCCGCCTGCTATCGCCTACCTTTTTCCTCCGCACGCACCTAGCACGTCCTCCCGTCCCG
This sequence comes from Chara braunii, assembly GCA_003427395.1. NCBI lineage: Eukaryota > Viridiplantae > Streptophyta > Charophyceae > Charales > Characeae > Chara > Chara braunii. The sequence continues at coordinate 608,603 of BFEA01000493.1, read as the reverse complement.
GTTCACCCCTCTGTCTTCACCACCCCGTCAACCTCATCCTCGTCTCCCTCTACGCTGTCAATCCGAGCTAGCCCCCACCCGCGACTGACTAGCAACTTGCGACCAGACAGCGCTCTGACTCTAGTTGCATACGGCAACTGACGAACAGAAAAGCGAGACCGCTACCAACTTAAGTGCGTCCACCTCGTGTCGGGGTCATAACGAACTCCCCTACATCGCCCCGATATTTTTGTCGAAGAACTTCGACCGGGCGGCTCCCCGCAACACTCCCAGGACCGCTTAGCCCTTTCGCCTGTCGCCCGCCTCCGGCTTGATTCGCGTCCGGGTTCGTCCCGGATCTTCGCACGTGATCCTTGTGTCGTGGGTCTGCAAATCTCCCCATATATCCTTTCAGCCTTAGCGGATGACCCGAAGGACTCCTGCCGCGGTAATGCCCCGAGGTCGCACCAAAGGCCACACAACCTTTTTGCACGCCCCTAACCTGGATCGCGTCCGGGTTCATCCCCGGACTCTTTCGCACGTCATCCTCACGTGGGGGCCATGCTAATCTTCTCTATATCACTCCAATTTTTACAGATGTCCCGAAGGACTTCTGTCCCGGCTTAGCGCCTGCCAACGGCCCTTCGGGGTTCGGGCGGCCTCAGGGTCACCTTGCCCTGGTAGGACTACACACGAACCGGGCCCAGCTCGCGTCCGGGTTCAATCCCCGATCTGCGCACGTCACCCCCGCGCAGTGGCCAAGCTAATCTTCTCAGTATCGATGCAATCTTTCCGGAGATCCCGAAGGGCTTGCGCACCTCAGCTCGCTTCTCGACCGGGTATAACCCCGGATCTATCCGCCTACACCGTTCCTCCGCAGCTGTCATCGCGGACCTTCCCGGTGTTGCCCCAGCCTTACCGGCATCTCGTAGGGCTCTCGTCCGCCAACGCCCTGTTGCTTCCCCAAGGGTTAGCCAGCCCTCCCCTCTACCCCCCCGTTATAACCCTAAGATCGTAAACAAGGAGGGACATAAAACAGAATAAGAAAATAAAACTAAAATAAGACCCCAAAAAGGATTGGGAGAGGGGATCGCCGAAAGGGCTAGGCTGCGGGCCTTACCAAACCCCCCCCTCGCCCTGCGGCGCGGGCCCGCGATCGGACTCCTCCAACAAAACAAAGGGGGATAGTCTCAACCCCTCCGCTTTTCGCTGCTCTGTCGCTCCAGCGCCGCCGTCCGCTGGCCTCGAGCCTCGAACCTCCGTCTCAGGAACCTGACACCATAACCAATAGGGCTATACCCAAGCGTGCGACTTGCAGGCGCGGTTTCCCATATAAGGCGGTGCCGTGCGGCGTTCCAGCCAGGATACCGCCCGGCCACCCTTTCGGCCCACAGTTGTACCCACTGCCCCTAGGTGCCCTCGCCAGCCTACCACCCCGCCCCGTGGCCATCCCGTGCGCTACCGGCGCGCCAGCCCTACCGCTGGGCCGCACGCACCGATCAAAAACAAACTTTCATCCCCTAACCAAGGCCGTAACTTGGCGCGGATCGGTCGGCTACCCCGGCCGCCCACTCAACCAGAAAAATCACATGCGCGCCTTAAATTTGCGTGCCCACGTACTCCCTACTGGAACAAGGCAGACCTTTGCCCGTGCGCGGACGACCCTCACATTTCCCGCACGGGCACTCAAAATCCATGCTAACCGAGTCTCCCTGTTACTTTCAAAAACCAGGGTGGATAGTACTAGATACCCTTGTACGGGTATTCACGCCGACATCGTGGCGCCACTCCGCTGGCCCTGTACAAAGGTCAGGGTTTCGAGGAAAGGAAGAGAGAGTAACATGGGGGAACAAGCACTGTTCGAGAGAAAGGCACACATGCCACTTATTGACTTGATGGACTGCCATCAGGCAGTTACATGGACCTTAAGTTTTGTTTTCTTGGTCGTTCGGTCACTCGAGCTGCAGGATGGGCATGCATATTTCGCCCGATCTCGGGTAAGTTTGGTAATGTGCTCAAGAGGATGAGCGCTCCAAGTCTGTTGATCTGTCGTGGGAAAAGAAAAACACAGGTCGGATTGTGCGGCTCATCAGGCTCATTTAATTATGTCGGACGAACAGTGAGAGATTGGTTGAGCGAGCCATGATCAATAATACCAAATCGGCGGATAATCCATTCGCTCAGACGATTAACTTGGTAGTAACCACTGCCACAAATCTATAGCTGGTTAAACTTCTCCTATTTGTTGGGCTATCCACCTGATCTGAGATATGTGCAGGGTTTGTGAGGTGACCTATCAACACTGAGCCTAGTTGTAATATGTCAGATACACATCAAAGTGGGTGGAGGTTCAACTGGGCTTCGCATTATCTTGACTGGACATGCCTTGTCTGGGGAGAATGCTTGTGCGAGCAATCGAACGTGGTGGATACTTCCCTCTATAGTCCACAGGCCAAGTTCATGGTTTATCAAGCTGCAGTGATGGTAACTACATTATTATTCCTCATTTTGTTTTCTTAATTTTACTTAATATTCTTAATGTTAATCCTCGTGCAGTCCACAGGTTGATTGAGACTGTTGAGTATGAGAAGGCAGGAAAGAAAGAGGAGTCATAATCGAGATAAAAATAAGATTGTTTCAAAGGGTAAGCAAAAACTTAAAGCTTTGTAAATGAACCTAACAAAGTTTTTTGCTTTGGTTCATTCGTTGTTGGGTGTTGAAAGCCCATTATATATTGATTTTTATCCCTATGACAACAGACACTTTGAAGCAACTTATTTGATTGCTCTAATCATGATGCACGATCTGTCTAAGTTTGGTGCGGTAACTCTAGGTTCGGGCCATAAGCAAAGGTCCATCTGCCTCGCTTCCTCATGAGTTTTAAAAGATTGTTTTATTATCGGACGTGACCTTTATCCCTACCAAAATACTCAATAAATGATAGTTCGACTCTCCATTTGGAGCCTGAGTTAACCCTTCATCTAGTGTGTTGTTTTATCAACATTGGAATTGATTGTTATCTTCCCTGGTTGATTGTGATCTCACATTGCCTTGATCACTACCCAATCACGGGAAGGCCAGCAAGCAGGAGCAACCCTAAGTGAGGGTTGCGCTTACCGTTGTTTGCTGGACCAAACATTTTCATATTCTAGTATTTGTTTTAATTTTAAAATTAACTAATTAGTAAAATCTCGTGATTGGGATCATGACTGGTCACCCAATCATGAGACAACCAGAAAGCGCGAGCAACCCTAAATGAAGGTTAAACTCGCCCCCGCTTGCTGGTCCACGCAATTTTAATATTTTTATAATTTTAAAATTAATAAATTAGTAAAATTATGTGATTAGGATCACGACCGATCACCCAATCACGTCACAACTGCAAGCGGGAGCAGCCCTAAGTGAAAGATGAGTTCACCTCCGCTGGCTGATCCAAGCAGTTTTAGTATTTTTACAATTTCGAAAATAATAAAATAGTAAAGTCTCGTGATTTGGATCACGGCTTATCACCCAATCTCGGGATAACCAACAAGTGGGAGCAACCTTGACTGCAGGTTGATCTCGCTGCTGCTTGGTGGTCGAATCAATTTTAGTATTTTTGTAATTTTGAAATTAATTAATTAGTAAACTCCCATGATTGGGATCTTGAATGATCACCCAATCACAGGACAACAAGCAAGTGGCAGCAAACCTAAGTGAAGGTTGAGTTCGTCGCTGCTTGGAGGTCCAAAAAATTATTGTATTTTTATAATTTTAAAATTGATAAATTAGTAAATCTCGTGATTGGAATCACATTTGTTCACCTTATCACGAGACAGCAAGCAAGTGAGAGCAAGCCTAAGTGAAGGTCGAGCTCGTCGTCGCTTGCTGGTCCAAGTAGTTTTACTATTTTTACAATTTAAAAATTAACTAATTAGTAAAATCCCGTGATTGGGATCACGAATGTTCACCCAATCAAAGGACAACCAGCAAGCGAGAGAAGTCCTAAGTGAAAGTTGGGCTCGCCACCACTTGCTGGTCCAAGCAATTCTAGTATTTTTCTAATTTTAAAATTAATAAATTAGTAAAATCCCTGATTGGGATCACGACTGATCAATCAATCATCGAACAACCATCAAGCGGGAGAAGCCCTAAGTAAAGGCTAAGTTCGTCGCCGCTTACACGTCCAAGAAGTTTTAGTATTTTTACAATTTCGAAATTATCTAATCAGTAAAATCTCGTCATTGGGATCACGACAGATCACTCAATCACAAGATAGTCAGCAAGTGGAAGCAACTGTAAGTGAAGGCTGAGCTCGCCTCCGCTTGCTAGTTCTACCAGTTTTAGTATTTTTACAATTTTTAAATTTAATAAATTAGTAAATTCTTGTGATTAGGATCACGATTGATCACCCAATCACAGGATAGCCGGCCAGCGGGAGCAACTTTAAGTGAAAGTTGAGCTCGACGCCTCTTTCTGATCCAAACAATTCTAGTATTTTTTATAATTTTAAAATTAATAAATAAGTAAAATCCGTTATTAGGATCACGAATGATCATCCAATCACGGGACAACAAGGAAGTGGGAGCAGCCATAAGTAAAGTCTGAGCTCGCCTCCGCTTGCTGGTCAAAACAATTTTAGTATTTTTACAATTTTAGAATTAACTAATTAGTAAAATTCCATGATTGGAATCACAACTGATCACCCAATCACGAGATGACCAACAAGCGGGAGCAGCTCTAGGTGAAGATTAAGCTCATCGCTGCTTGCTGGTCCAAGCAAATTAAGTATTTTTATAATTTCAAAATTAATAAATTAGTAAAATCCCGTGATTGGGATCGCTGTTGATCACTCAATCACAGGACAGCCAGCCAGTGAAAGCAACCCGAAGTGAAGGTTGAGCTCGCCGCCACTTGCTGGTCTGAGCAGTTTTAGTATTTTTATAATTTTGAAATTAACCAATTAGTAAAATTTTGTGATTGGGATCACGACTGATTTAGTATTTTTATAATTTTGAAATTAACCAATTAGTAAAATTTTGTGATTGGGATCACGACTGATCACCCATTTATGGGACAAGCAGCAAGCGGGAGTAGCCTTAATGGAAGGCTGAGCTCGTCGCCGCTTGCTGGTCCAAGCATTTTTATAATTTCTATAATTTCAAAATTAATAAAATCCCGTGATTGGGATCACGACTAATCACCTAATAACGGGACACCAGAAAGCTGGAGAGGCTTTAAGTGAAGGCTGAGCTCACCATCTGCTTGCTGGACCAAGGAATTTTAATATTCTTATAATTTTAAAACTAATAAATTTGTAAAATTTCGTGATCGGGATCACGGCTGATCAACTAAAAACGGGACAACTGGCAAGCGGGAGCAGCTGTATGTGAAGGTTGAACTCACCACCGCTTGCCGGGAGAAGAAAGTTGAGTATTATTATAATTTCAAAAATAATTAATTAGTAAAATCTCATCATTGGGATCACGGTTGATCACCCAATCGAGGGACAACCAACAAGCGGGAGCGGCCCTAAATAAATGTTGAGTTTGTCGCGGCTTACTTGGCTGAGACATTTTTAGTATTTTTGTATTTTTAAAATTAATTAATTAATAAAATCTTGTGATTGGGATCTCAACTGATCACCCAATCACGGAACAGCCAACAAGCGAGAGCGACGCTAAGCGAATGTTGAACTTACCTTCGTTTGCTTGGATAAACACTTTTTAGTATTGCTGTATTTTTGAAGTAAACTAATTTGTAAAATCTTGTGATTGTGATCATAACTGATGACTCAATCACGGAACAACCAACAAGTGGTAGCAGCCCGAAGTGAGGTTGAAACATATGTGGCAGTCCCATATTTTATTTAGAAAGACGAACAGGATAAGCTATAACCCTGTGTTTTATTTGAACAGGGAAAAACGTAGATTTGCATCTTTGTGCTCTATTCGAACAAGCGTCGTGTAGGTTGCATCCCTGTCCAATACTCGAAGAGGGCTCGTGCAGGCTATACCTCTGTGCAGTATCCGAACAAGGACTGTGCATGCCGCACCCTTGTGTAGTATACGAGTGGGTGGTGTTTGCTACACGTCCTTGAGTATTTTATCCCATTTTAATTTTCAGTTCAATTTATTTTATTTTATTTGGTGATCCACTCTTGATGAGTTGATCACACCACGCTACGGGTAGTGGTGTCCAAACCCTAAGTGAAGGTCATAAGTTGTATGTCGTTGTCCGATACAATGAGACGGATTGTTTTATTTTATTTTATAATTTTTGATTGACTGAACACACTCACTGTGAACTGCGGTACCCTACCTCTATTCGTGTGTTGCTGCTCACTCGTTTTCACTTGGTTTATTTTGGACTTTCTTTGGAGTGATCGACCATTAATTGGTTGCTCGTTTGTTGACGGTGTAGTGACACACCAGTCCTAAGTGAAGGCTGCGGAGTGTCACTGCCTAATATATATATATATATATATATATATATATATATATATATATATATATATATATATATATATATATATATATATATATATATATATA
>BFEA01000493.1:567377-577456 GCA_003427395.1 Chara braunii | reverse complement strand
GGGGGGGGTTGCACTTTCGGGATTTGTTGAACGAGGCCCACCACCCTGTAGTCCACGACGTGCGCGCGCACCCCCGAGGGCCGCGTTCAATTTTTTCGCGCCACGTGGCGCGCAACGTGTTTGAACGCGATTGAACGCGGCTCCGGGGGGTATGAACACGCGCGTTTGAACGTGAACGCACGTTCAGCGCGTTCAGTCAGTTGCACAACACATAGGGTGGTGCTAAACCTGTTGCACATGAGTTAAGGACCACTCCGTTGGAGCGAAGGACCTCGTTCTCGAGTTAGAGGGAACAACATTTTGCTGGCTTCGGGCAAGGATGAGGTTTTATTATTTTTGCGCTTGGATGTGACCGACATAGGGGTGCCGTGTTGCCGGAGTGATCAAGCGGAGAGGCTGTGTCTTCATAAGGAGAGACGTTGTCGGCCTTATCATACGTGGGGATCGAGATAATTTTGTGGAGGTATCGTGGGACCGTCGTTGGGTCGGATTTGACGTCAAAGTGATGCTTTTATTTTTTGGAGTAAGGATCTCGGTCTGTGGCACGGCTAGGTGGTGGTATCGCGCACCCACTTGTTGACGGCGCACGACGGTGAGATCAGTTATTATTCTTGAAGCAACATTCACTAGTCGGACGGTATTCCAAGTGTACCATCATAATCCAGAGGAGGTACCGAGTGCGGCACGGGCTTAAGGCGAGCTAACGGTACAAATCTGTGGCAGTGCGTCACGAGGAATTTTTCAGTGTTAAGAACGACTCAAGTTCTTGACATTTTGGCTTAATGGAACCTTTTGTATCACTCCACGACACCTTTGGGACCACTTAGAGCCGCGTGGTGACCACAAGCTAGCAGTTGGCACTACTCGGCACCTGTTGGAACCACACAACGTTGAGAGTTTTGTCTTGAAGTACGCCGATGGTCATCCTTGTATTGCACTTGGCGGGACCGGCTGGGACCCACGGAACCACTCGTAACTTGTAGGACTTGTTCAGACAAGCACTGACCGCTCATCAATTATTGTGATTCGCGACACTTCTGATTTTTCTATTCGGGACATTTTGAGAGCTCGATTGGAATTCAAAGTTCAACTTGGCTTTCTTGGGTGAGCCATTCAGCATCAGCGACATTTCACTCAAGGTCAGTTAATGACTCAGACCCCCTCACTTCCCACGTGAACCCACACTTTTCTCGCCCCATTTCTTTCTTTGAATGTTCCGTTGAAAAGGAAAGGCTTGATAGTGTGTGTTCAAACGTGAGAAGAGAATGTAGTCTGACCCTACGTGTGCGCTTGTTTATTTTTGAGAACTCTTTTGGCTTTGTTTGTAGATATTCATGTGAAACTTGTTTGTGTGAGGGGGGTTAAGGCTTGCAAGCAAGTGTAACGTTCTATTTTTTAGGAGAGTTTAAATGCTTTTCTTGTTTTGGCTTGTGAAAATTTTGGTTGATTGAGGTTTTTGAAGGAGAATATCGTTATTGCTTTGCTTTCTTAATTCGGTTAGGCGATTTCCATATTAGGGACTCAACTGCATGGATCATTCGTTATATTACTTAAAGGTAACCCTCACCTATTACCCACAATTAAACTTGTTAGAAAAGGTGGAACGGGTCAAGGACACCCTTTTTCATTTTCGCCTCTTGCTTGGGTTGCACCACCCGCATAAAATGGCTCCACAATAGTGCACCACGTTCGACTCGATGAGCACCGCGGTGTGCAGAGAGAGGGGCGAACCTGGGTCATGTCCTCTATTTTTGCAAAACTGGTCAAGACCAAACAGTGATAGAATTCACCTGGTATTCCCGCTATCCATGCCTCAACCGATAGCTCGACACTGACTCAATATCACCCTATTTATAGTCTAGCTTCTTGTGCTTTTCATTTCACAATCTTCCCCTCGAGTTAGCACGCTACCGGTTTTAGGACGACCGCTTGAGTGAGTCCACTCGCCTCTTTCATCGTCCGTCGGGTTGAACTTTTGGCGATCGAACGGAGACTAGGGGAGCGAGTTGAACCTCAAAGCAAATGGGGAAGCGGGTCATGAACTTTTCTAGTGCCACGAGTGGGGCTGCCTCAAGTAGTTCGAGACTGATAGGTGTGGTCATCGCTACCATCATGTTATTCCCGATCAAGAAGGAGGCAATGGAGTCCGCAACCGTCGTGGGAGGATTCAGGTTGGGGTGGGCAGGCGTTGGCAGCATGGTCTTCCATTCAGCAGATTTCTACCCAACTGAGGAGGAGCTCGGGCAAGTCCAAGGAACCCTTGAAGACACCCCACGAATCTATATGTTCGTGACTTCAGGTTTCAACCATGAAGTTGGTGGTTAGCCTTGGTATTTGTCCTCTCACGACGATGCAGTGGAGAGACACCGGAGTCGTCTACAACACTGTGACGAGACAATCCGGCGTAAGCACGGGAACGAGATCATGTGGATGTTCAGGTGCATCATGCTTAACCACCACGCTCGGTGGGGGTTGTTTGTGTTCATCCGGGATCACGACCGTACAGGTCCTTTTGATGTCAAGTTCCACGTCTCAAAGAGGTGCGATGATGAAACCCTCAAGTGAGGAGAGGAGAGTTTGCTAAAACTCTTTCATGATTGATGGCGGTTTCCTTCTGACACGGGATGACGGGGGCTCGATGTGACCTAACAGTTCCAACGTATCTCTTGATAAAGGATATGACCGATGCCGATCACACTGCTTGTGCGGAGAGAATGCTGATGGTGTTCGACGGAACTTCGACTCCATGGTTTGGCTTCATTGGGATCGTCATTGCTGGATGCAGTTTTCTTCCAGAGGTGCGTTAGGATGTTCGACCAAATGTGACTCGGCGCCCGGACGAGTTGCAAGGACACGCATTGTATTTCCACCGCGTCTCAAACATGGAGCTCATCTCTCGAGTCATCATCGGAATGCTCTGCAGACGTTCTGAAGCACGAAAGTTGTTCCTTTGGTTCTGAGACACTTCCGCTCAAGATCTTAGGCGCCTAGTGTTTTTCTGGTTCATCTTGTTGACATTAGCGTGATGGATGGTGAAGCTCTATAGCATGAGTGATCTACGACTCCGATGGCAGGGACGAGTTTGGAGATTGGCGATCAACAACGTGCTCATCATGCGACATGCTCAGTTGGAAATGCATGTTCGAGCAGGTCGCGTGTTGTACGGTCATTAGCTGTCACAATTCTTTATGGGTCCCTCGGACTGCCAAGTGGATAATATATGGATAAGCCTATGTGATTGGACTATCAAGCTTCGGCCTTCATGAGGTAAAACAAGATAACAATTTTACTTTGTCAATCTACTAGTGTTGGAGAAGCGAACGTGGTCCATCTGCTTCGATGATTATCAATTGCACCACGACTACGTCGGCGTCTTGATGAGGGGCAAAAGTGGTATGAAGGTTTTCTCATTTCCTAATAGATGTTTAGCTCGGTAGACGCTCGTGGCTAGGCGAGGACTTCTACGTTAAGAAAAACATAAGTGACATGGATAAAATGAAGTAACGAGAGAATATATATATATATATATATATATAATCATTGTTACGACGTGCTGGTGTTTTTTTTAGATTTGAGCAAGAGTTGCAATTTATGTAAATTGTGAGTGTTAATTGTGAAAAAAAAACAACTTTCGCATTGATTATAAGCACATTAATTGTGAAATATTCTTGTTATTGAAAATGTTAACCCTTCTTAATCTCATATATTAATAAATAAATATTAATCCCGAGCGTTCTTTCCTGTCGTTAGCATTGTGATCCTTGCAAGGGACTACTATATGTTCAATGAGACAAACTCGCTCTTATGGGTTTACATCTATATGTTTAGTTGCTACATTTATGTTTTTCATTCCAAAAGAATGTGCCAGAAACATTTAGAGTTTGTGATTGGCCCAACTAAGCCTAGTCGACTGACATAACGAGCAAAACGCTCTCGGTTGGTCTACCTCTATAATTGCATGTAAAAACCTTCGCATGTAGATTTGTAGCTCCGTAGGGATACGCCTCTAAGGATGGTGACAACTCCTCAGGGAAGAAGAGTTATGCCTCGCAGGACCATGACATGTCGTAGGGAACAGTGATATAAAAAAAATCATGCACCCGGCTAGAGAGGCAAACCCGGTCGTCCACCTTAATAGATTTCGGGGAAATGTTCCGACTCTAAAAAAAACACAAACTCCTGCGTGATGCGGTCGGGAGGTCTCTCTTGCGGCGACGCAACGGGGCCGTTGCGTCTGAAAGCAGTGAATTATGATAAACTGGCGGTTCAACGTCGTTTTATCACATTTTGAATGTGTGTTGAAAGTTTCAATGCAGGACCCGCGTTGAATCCATTCCCAGACACTCAGTTTGGAACCTTTCTGGTTTGACTCATTTTTCTCTGTCATCGCTTCCATTTTTTACACAGGGGTGCGGCTCCACCGGAGGTGCAAGGTCGGAGGCCTTGTGCCCCCTGCATTTCATGAACTGTGTATTTGCATTGGTAATTGGGCCCTAGGCGGCGGTCAAAAAAACCGTTTGCCAATGCATTTGAAACATTGTGTCTGTCGTTCAGTCATGGTCCGAGCTTCAAATGCAATTGAAACTCAAGTGAGAAAAAAGTTGCGTAGTAGAGTTACGAACTGCAGTCTCGACAGCCACGTGGGAGAGACAGCACAAGCCCTGGCACAGTCCTGGAGGAGTGAGAAATCGCCCGCTTTCCCGAAGGAAACAAAAAAAAGAATTGTGCTCCACCGTAACGGTCTGCCCCTGGGTCGTAGTCCAGGGACTGCATATAGGTGTGTCTAACCATCCGCTTGCATAGCGGCCAACACAGAGAGAGAGAGAGAGAGAGAGAGAGAGAGAGAGAGAGAGAGAGAGAGAGAGAGAGAGAGAGAGAGAGAGAGAGAGAGAGAGAGAGAGTAGGAATGCTTGCGGATAGGTACAAAAAGGCCGACTTCTGCACCTCTCCTCAATGACGTCCAGATTCTGGTGCTAAATATCAGAGGAATCTGGACGTCTTTGTGGAAAGGTTCAGAATCGTGATTTTTGGTACCTCCCTGCAAGCACCCCCAGGCTCTCTCTCTCTCCCTCCCTTCCCCCGCCTTCACGCCCAGGCTCTCTCTCTCTTCCCCCTCTCCCTCCCTCCCCCGCCTTCACGCCCAGGCTGTCTCTTTTCCCCCCCTCCCCCCTTTCCCGCCCCCCCTTCGGTGTGTTACCGGCTTTGAAGGGCGATGTTCAGATACACCCAGCGGCAGTCACTCGACCAGGGCCAGACCAGTGGAGCACAGGTGATTTCTCTTTTGGGGTAACAAGGGCGCAGTCACGAAAGCAGTTTGTAAATGCATTTCGAACTGCCTTTTTGGAGTCCAGTACGGTCCCAAGTTTCAAATGCAGTCGAAACTCTTGAGATGCAGAAAAGTTGGCACGTGGCCTTTTTTTTTTTTTTTTTTAAATCTCGGATGTGGGCGAGGCATTGCGGCTGTGGCGCTGTACCTTTCCATGTTCTAGCGGAAGATTCACTCTCGTTTTGTGCATTCCGAGAGTAGTGGAGCAAGGCCCTATCAATCGTGAAGGTCCCCTCCCTCCACTACTCTCGAAATGTGCAAACCGAGAGTGAATCTTCCGCTCGAACATGGAAAGATACAGCGCCATGATCTTTTCTTCTATTCTTCTCGTTCCTTCTTTTTTTTTTCGGAAAACGGCCTGGCCCTCCGACGTGGATGACTAGACTGCAATTACAAACTCTGCCCTGCGACTTTTCTGCAAGGAGGAGTTTGGCCTGCACTGTAAACTTCAGAGGGGACTGGACTCCAAAACGGCAGACTGAGTTTGAAATGTATTTAGAAACTCAAACCACGACAGCACCCTAGTTTTCTCATTGTTTTATTTCATGCATCCGTCCTCATCTGGATTTGAGCTCAAGTCTGTGTGTCATGGGCGTACCAGTAAAATGACACCCATTGGTGAACAAAAAATTGTGTAGGGTAAGTTGTTAGAGGCCTGTTGTGACTCAGAGGAAGAAAGTGGCAGTGGAGGGAAGTATGCGAAACCACGATATGGATTAGAGTCATAAGACAGTGCAGAACAGTTATAATTTCTTTGTGGCAAGCTCTCACTGAAACACATGGAAGATGAAGCAGGATACATCATCTTTACCCCATAGCCAGGGGAATGACCCTTTTCCCCCTCTCTCCCCCAATATTTGGTTGTTTGAGTTGGGAACTCCCTATAGTAGAACTAATGTCCTTATGTTGGAAAGAGACAAATTACCTGGTCACAATGTAAATGATCAACCGCAGTATGCAGTACGCAGGGGCATATCCACAAATTTCCCTCTGTTGGTGCTCCTGTATGGTCTGCCCAGGCTATTTTTGTCTCTCGCAAACCTAACTCGAAGGCAGCAAGCGTGGTCCTTCACCCCTTCTTTTGGCCCCAAAGGGATGAAGCCCAGAATTTGAACTCTTGCCTTTTCATAGGCGAGCTGCGAATCACTGATCCATCAGCCAGGTGTACCCCTCCATGTTCTCCGAAATGTAGTGCCGACCACTTCCAATCAACAGTTGCAGCAGCCATGTATAGTCGGGCTACCAGCGAAGCATGTGGCACCCTTTTGGCAAGTGGCACCTTTTGGGGGTGGTATTCCCTAACATCGGCTGACATTCCACTTGGGCAAGAACGTCCAAATGAAGAATGGGACATTTGAAATGTGGACTCTACCTCGGATGTTTTCATGGAGGGGGAATGTGAGTGAGTTGTTGGCCGAAGAAATGTAGGAGAAGCGTTTCCCACAGTCAGGGGCCAAGTCCGTCAAGAAGCGTCGAGTTCATCGATGCCCAAATCTGGATGTGTTTACGGAGATATGCAGAAAATCGCATCAAGTTTTCTCAACCAGATATCTCCACAAGCCAGTCCAGATTTGGGCATCGAGGGAACTTGGCCCCTGGGCAGACAAGCAGACCTTCACAAGGAGCTGCAGCGAGCATTTAGCACTCTCGTAGCCCAAGGAGTCGACTGATCGAGGTGTGCGCCCCACTTGAGGTCTGGGGTTCTGGTTTCAAGTATCCACACATCCCTGCCATCTGATGTGAAAATGTCACGGCCACAACGCGACCACGTTGAAAAAGGCTCAAAACCAGAACAAAACCTGTTCCCAAATGCGGCACGGACGTGGCCAAGCTACTTCATCTGGGGCCAGAAGGGGGTGCACGATGCAATGGGGCGAATTTGGGGTCGAGACAACAGCAAAAGAATTGGACAAGGAGGGGTGTCAACAAGTGGAATGTGGTGAGAAACATTACAGGACACAAAGGGCCTGACCACACCACTCACCAAAAGTGCAAAATGAGACAACATTCTCCGCTACAACATGGAAAGAGAAGTACACCATATTTTTCTCCGTTTCTGTGTCGGCTGGTACAACCAATCTATTATCTACTTCTAATTATTTACTTCTAATTATCTACTTCTAATAAACATAATGGACCCAATTCTAGATCATCCATTATACAACTAACAGCAAAATCACAACCATTATGTGAGAATTGTACCCCCCTCCCCCCCATTTTTGTCCTTTTCACATTTGGAGAGTGCTGCGGCGCTATGCCCAAACGGTGTTTGCAGGCAGCGGTCAGTCCTTTTCCCATCGCATTTGGTGAGTCGTGTTTGCAGGCGCAGGTCAGCGCCTGCAGGTCAGTGCCTATGTGCCGCTGCGCTGCGCGTCCAGCCGTTCCCAATTGAAATCTCCCCCATTATTGAATCTCCATGACGATTTGAACCCATGATTTGTGTGGTGTCTAGAATTTGGCCACTGGGCGCTGCTTTTGCTTTTGCTTTTCTGCTCCCTCCCAAAGAGCTAGCCCCTTCCATTATTGTATCATTCATGGAGCCCTCCGGGAGGACTTGAACTCATGATCTGTTTGTCTAGTAAAAGTTACGTGCGTGTGTGTGTGCAGTGTGCACCATTCGCCCACAGGGGCAGGTTTGGCGCCGTTCTTCAAAACGAAAAGACGAAAGGAAGGTGCAGTCCTAAGGACCGTAGTTGGGCGCCGATTATTTTGTTTCCTTATTCAGCGCCGGAAATGATTTTTGCCTAAAACCGCCTCGGCGCCCTCACCGTGCGGCGGGCGCGCGCTTCAGAGCCTACAGTAGCACGGATTCGTCGATAGATCCGCCGGTGTGCGTTTCAATCAGCGTCTTTTTTTGGGGCCCTGGGGCCGAGGTCCCACTAGCAACATGGATTGGATTGAACGCCTGAATCGAGACGTCTTTCTTCCTGGAAACGTGCAGAAATTCGAGATTGAACTCCTTTTCTGCATCTCTAGGCAAAAAACGCCCAGATTCAGGATCTTAATCCAACCCCCGTTGCTAGTGGGACCATGCTCTGGGACTTAGCCCCTGGGGCGTCCCACGACAGGGACAACTTACTATCAGAGTACCACTGATTATTTTGCCAATAAATATATATATATCGTATATATTTTACAACCAATAAATATTTGCAATGAATGAATGACTGTTTTTTCTTTTAATAACAAGAAAACAAAATTGCAAAGTGATATTGTCCGTCCGATAGATGGGGATCGACGGTCGATGTACTTTGGGTTCTTTTCTGACGGGCAATATCTCGCTTAGGGCGTACTCACACAAGGACTTTTTCGGCTAAGCTCTGGACGTGATTGCGGTCAGATTCGTCCAGGTCTGACCGTAATGCTGTCAGATACATTTAGGAGAGTGCTTGTGTGAGTGTGCTTGGGAAGTGCGACCTCGTCCCTGGCATGTGTCAGTGGAATCGGAATGATTCGATTTTTTTTTTTTTTTCCCGTTCTTGGGGTTCGGTTTCGTGGCGGGGAAGAGGAAGATCATTTAAAAAAAAAAAAGAAAAAAAAAAAAAGAGTGCGACCATCGGTACCGTGTGTGGTTTGCGCGCGCAATCCGTTAGAGGGCGTACTCGGACTAGGACACTTTTTCTCGTTCTTTTTTATTTTTCCTCGATTTATGCATGTCACATCCTTGCCCAGGGCTGTGGTCCCACTAGCGAAGGGGATAGGATAGAAATCCTGAATCTGGCTATGTTTTATGCCGAGATACAGAAAAGCAGTTCTATCTCCATTTCCTGCTCCTGTCCTCAAACACGTCCAGATTCAGGCATTCAATCCGATGCTCTTTGCTAATGGGACCACGGCCCAGGGTCGCTTCCGCCACACGGATGCATCTGCATCCGGCTTTCTTTTTCTTTTTTCTTTCTTTTTCCCTGCTTCAAATCATCATTGCTTTTTTCTTCAATAATAGTCGCGTTCGGGAGGATTTTCAGAGCTTGAGATTTATCCTTCTCATTCTTCTTCTTCTTCTTCTTCTTCTTCTTCTTAACCTCCTCCTCCTCCTCCTCCTTCTCCTCCTCCTTCTTCTTCTTCTTCTTCTCCTTATCCTCCTCCTCCTCCCCCTCCTCATTCTTCTCCTCCTCCTCCTCTTCCTCCTACTCCTTTCTGCTGTCTTTCCACTGCCTGACTGTCTCCTTCCTACGAGCTTGAGCTTTATCCTTGTCATTCTTCTTCTTCTTCTTCTTCTTCTTCTTCTTCTTCTTCTTCTTCTTCTTCTCCTCCTCCTCCTCCTCCTCCTCCTCATTCTTCTTCTCCTCCTCCTCCTTTCTGCTGTCTTTCCACTGCCTGGCTGTCTCCTTCCTACGAGTTTGAGCTTCATCCCTGTCATTCTTCCTCTGCTCAGGGTTTGGCTGTGGCCCGAAAGGGAAAAAAAAGGTTCGGGACAGTACCCGTGCCATTCATGACTGAAGTGCTACCAATGGGCAGCCCGAGTTTCAGCTGCATTTGAAATTCGGGCCTTGACCGTGACTGTACTGCTAAAAGGCAGTTTCAATTTTCAAATGCATTTACAAAGTTTAACTTGTTTCTCGACTCCGCCGTAGTTAACACCCCTCTCTCTCTCTCACGTGCAAAACGAGAACGAATCTCCCACGTTCTCGCCAGATCCATTCTCGTTTTGCAAATTTGGAGAGTGCCAGACGGAGCTCTCTCTCTCTCTCTCTCTCTCTCTCTCTCTCTCTCTCTCTCTCTCTCTCTCTCTCTCTCTCTCTCTCTCTCTCTC
>BFEA01000493.1:549248-560929 GCA_003427395.1 Chara braunii | reverse complement strand
GTGAGGGGAAAAAAAAAGAGAGACAATGCACACCTGGAAGATGTCCAAGGCGTAGGCCGTACTCGGGCTAAGGTAGGTAGTCAGTGATGTTCCTGCGTGCATCTGACCGCAGATACGGTCAGATCCGGTCAGATTGCGTGGCAAAGCTGCCGAGAGTGGAGCGATCAGAGAGGAGAGCCGTTTTCCTGGTTTTCAAATTTTATTTTTTTTTCACTCGAAGTTTTCCCTGCATTTTCCTCACAGTGTGCCGCCCGCTCTCGCTGTGTGCGCTGTCTGCTTTCTGCTTCCATCATCATCCCGGCGCGCGCGCGGAAAGACGGGTCGTCGCCGCGCCACTCAAAACACTCACACGAAGCCTGAAAAAATGCCTAGAATAACTAGACTTCACCATTACATGGTCCTTTTTTTCTTTTTTCTTTTTTTCTTTTTGTATAAAGCCCAGGTTGTTGTATAGGTGGGATACTAGACTGATGGCCGTCACCCACACTCGGTTGTCCAGATGAACCCTTCTGAAGGCTCCACCCACCCTTCCTCTCATCTTTTTTGCCCTGGCGCACCCCCACCCCTCTGCAATCAGACTTGTCGAATTCGACACTAAGCATGCATACACACAGATGACGATCAAGCTGGCGACTAGCGCCCACACAACAGCTCAGAGATAGCGTGGCCAGGAACACAGCTCAGATTCAAACTTGTCCTGTACGGCTATGGCCATTACTGGAACCCGGCAACTTGTCCGTACACACACAATTCTGGATCTCCCTGGATGCCCCGCACCCACACACACACACATACACACCTACACTAACACCCTATCACTAAGCTATGGCAGCTATGGCTGCCTTCCCCTACCTGTCTCTTATACACATCTAGATGTGTATAAGAGACAGAACTTGTCCTGTACGGCTATGGCCATTACTGGAACCCGGCAACTTGTCCGTACACACACAATTCTGGATCTCCCTGGATGCCCCGCACCCACACACACACACATACACACCTACACTAACACCCTATCACTAAGCTATGGCAGCTATGGCTGCGTTCCCCTACAACTAACAAGCTCGGCTATGGCCGACTCTCCAACGGGCACCTGCAGACCTCCTTACACAAGACACTCCGACAGCGCTTCCACACGGCGCACAGGCAGAATCAATGCGTGACATGAGGCTGCCTCTTGATTTATACTTTGGATTGTCAAAGTTCTGCTCGTGGACCCCGGGCCCGGGGTACACACAGTCCCGCATGGTACTTGCTGACTGGACAGAGTGCGACCTCGGACTGGTACCGCTGACTGGGCTGGGTTAGGCTGCCCACTTGCCTATGGACTGTAGCCTAGGACTGCACGAAGGGCCACTTCCGGATCTTCCGGAAGGCTAGGGACTTGACCCTTCGGTACTGTAGCAGCTACGGCCTTGGCCTTTCGGTACTGTAGCAGCTACGACTCCTACCGCTGGTATGACTTCTAACCGACAGACCTACTGTTTGAGACCCGGCAACCCTACTACCTACAGCAAGCAAACAGGCGACTTTCAAGACACAGGTCGAGGGTCCAAGCACACATGGGTCAAAACTGATACTATATACATAGGTGGGGGCGAGGTCTAGGGATCGAGCCCTGGGAACTGCATCTGCTACTGTAACGATGAACACCATTTCACTCCTGCCGGCCTAAATTCGAGGTCCTCCGAGAACGTTTCAATGCAAGGCAGGACCTTTGCCTTTCCTTCGAGGTCCTCCGAGAACGTTTCAATGCAAGGCAGGACCTTTGCCTTTCCTTTCCCTATCATAGACGTGTACTATGTCGGGAGTGGTCTCTAGAAGCTATGTTCTTGTGAACCAGTGGTCGTCCTCGGGTTCCTGATAAGCGAACCTGACTTTGTACTGTTTCTGGGGACGATCCTTACCTCCGGTCCTGAACAAATCCTCTTCCACAATGCGGTCTATGAGGTGGATCCCACAGGGGAAAATCTCGGAAGAACTCTTCCGCCTGGTGTTTTCTCGAACCCCACAGCTTCTGGAAAAGTGTCTGGAAGTCCTTTTTTTTGTATTTCCCAGACCCCACCGCCCGGAAAAGTGGCGCGTGGAAAAGAGAAGAGCGAGTTTCCAAGTCCTTTTCTGGGCAAAAAACGGTCGATCCACGTCAGCCTCGCCGAAATTTTGTGGCAAACGCAAGGGGTAGGGGGGGGGCATCCCCCTACGTCTTCAAGACTTGGAAGATCGGGCAGGTCCATTTTGTGTCCGCGTGGTGCTCCCCACGACCTGTGAGCGGCCACCCCGCAGGTCCACCACGGCCTACCCGGGCTTCGAAGGCGGACAAAACAGCCAAACTGGTCCGAAAGTCTGGAAAAGAGACCCTTCGGTGGGTCCCGTCTTTTCTTTTCAGAAAACTTCCAGGACTTCCGCGTCGCTTTACCACGGAAACTGCCTTTTCCAGACCTTGGGCGGTGGGGTCCACCTCTATGTCATATGCGTCATCCATGTCCGGCGGAATCATTGGTCGACGCGATGGGAATTGTTGACTGCTGACACAAGACAACAACTTTGATCCATGGAAGACTGGGTATGTGTGGAGGTGTGCTGGTATCTCAATCGTGTAGGATGGTCCGTCCTCTCTGCCTTTTACTTCTAGGACAGGCCACGGTCCCCTGTATGTGGGTAACAACTTTTGTGAGATATTCTCTTCTAGGGCGAACTCCTTAGACTTGACCCAGACTAAATCTCCTACCTGGAACTGTGATGGCCGGCGATGCTTATTAGCGTGCTCTATGGTTTTGTGTTGGGTTCTCCTCAAATTCTCAGTCACTTTTGCAATTTCCCTCTCATGCTGCGGCACAAATTCTTTAGTTCCTAGGTGACACTCTCTGTATCTGGTCATCATTTTGTCCTTCAAACAGCCTGTGACGTCTAAAGGACTTGTGCAACTCATTAGGAGTTTTGCAGGTAGCTAAATGAACACTATTGTTATAGGCGGTAGTTACCTTAGGAAGCATCTCATCCCAGTTAATATGATCAGGTCAAATATACATCCTGAGTTTCTGCTGCAGGATCTTATTCATTTGCTCAGTTTGACCATTAGTCTTTGGATGGCGGTAGAGATCTGGGGATTGCTGAGGGTGGAAGGCAATTACAATACTTGACTGAAGGTTATAATCCGGCCGACGAGGGTCGGCGCTGGGGTAGGTGGCGCTGCCCTGTAACCTAGCTAGATTGGGGTGTGCGACCGGGTAGAGGCTAGGTTGGTATACAATATTGACTCGGTAGAGTTTGGCTGGTTAGTATGAATATATGAGATTAGGGTTAGGGTAGTATGTGAGATCTGAGTAGATAAGCATTCTGAGTAGATAAGCATTTTGAGTAGTCAGCATCAATCTTTAGCTTATTATCTCAATCATCTTGAACGTTCCTGAATCATCCCAAATTTTCATTAATCATCAATGTATTCCAATTATAAGGGACGCTGGGCCCGGTTCCCAACACGTGCTGCTCCCCGCGAATAGATTGAAGCAATTGAAGAAAAAAAAAAAAGTCTTTGGATGATGGTCAAACGAAATCAACAACTTTGAGCCATAGACTCTAATAAGCTTCTGTCAGTGCTGGCTTGTAAAAACTGCGTGTCTCTATCACTAACTATGGATAGCGGAATATTGTGCTCACTTACCCAGACATAAAAAAACTTATCTATTACTAACTTTGTGCGTGCCTCATAGGGCAAAGGAACGAAAACTGCATATTTATTAAAACGGTCTACAATGACAATGACTTGGCTCTTGTCATGCCTACTCCTAACCCCAACATTCATGAAGTCAATGGATGCAGAGTCTTCGGGTCCTGGTGGGATAAGCAAGGGTCTGAGAAATCCCAACGGGGCTCACGTCGTAGTTTTGTTGCGTTGTCAGACTTTACAAATGCGGACATACTCTATGCAATGAGCCTTCATGGCAGGCCACGTGCAGGTATGTGTTAGATTGGCCAATGCCTTTTACCAACCGAAGTGCCCTTATGTGTCGTGGCATTCCCCTAGGATCAAACTACAGATCTCCTCGCTATTGGGAATGCATAACCGATCTACAACGCTTGTCTTCTCAAATAACATCCCAATAGTGGTGCGGTAGTGAGGCTCATTGACTGGGTCCTCCTTGACTCTTTTAAGGAAGTCGCTATAGATAGGGCCCTGCGCAAATGTGATTATGACTTTCTGCTATAAGTCTACTATATGTCCAGATAGTGAACTAAAACTCAAAAGTAGTTGGTTTTTCTACTAAGGGCGTCTGCAACCACGTTGTACTTCCCTTTGACTGGTTTGAGCTCAAAGTCAAACTGATATATCTATGCGGCCCTCCTAGTAAGCTTAGGTGTCATCTTGGCTTGCGTCTTCAGCCACCTCAATGTCTCGTAGTCTAAATAGACTTTGAAGTCTCTCCCAAGCAAGTAGTGTCTCCCAAGCAAGTAGTGTCTCCAGTGATCTAGTGCTTGCCTGAGAGCGTAGAGTTTCCTCTCGTAGGTGGATGTCGCTACCTTCTCTGAAGGCAACCTAGCTGACATGAACTCTACGGGTCTATACTCATTGTCATCATCTTGTTGTAAAACAACACCAATGTCATACAGACTCGCCCGAGTCGTAACGACAAAGGGTAAGGATGAGTCAGCTACCTTGAGGACCGAGTACTCTATCAAGGCCCACTTCAACTTCTTAAGGGCCGATGTACAGTCTTGGTCCCACCTCCAAATTGCCTTTTTCTTTAATAGCCTGCAAAGGGGAGCAACGATGGTAACGAAGTTCCTCATAAACTTCCTGTAATAGTTAGTCAATCCTAGAAACGATCTCAACTCGGTGAGTGTACGATGAGTTGACCAGTCTGTAATCGCTGCAATCTTACTGTCCTCAGGCTTTATGCCATCACCATTTAAAACATGGCCCAAGGAGAAAATCTATGTTTTGGCTCACTCGCACTTTTTCGCATCAACCTTAAAATTTGCTTCGCACAACTTTTCCAAGATCTACCTCAAATGAGCCTCATGCTCCTCGAGGGTCTTGTTAAAGATCAGAATATCGTCTAGGTAGACAACTACAAATATATCTAACCATGACCTAAACAAATCATTCATACAACGCTGAAATGTGACCAGTGAGTTGGTTAGTCAAAAGAGAATCACTATAAACTCGTAGTGCCCATATCTAGTCTTGAATGCCGTTTTGTACTGATCAACGGTGAGGTAGC
This sequence comes from Chara braunii, assembly GCA_003427395.1. Lineage (NCBI taxonomy): Eukaryota > Viridiplantae > Streptophyta > Charophyceae > Charales > Characeae > Chara > Chara braunii. The sequence continues at coordinate 555,707 of BFEA01000493.1, read as the reverse complement.
TTCCTTCTTCAATCGTGGCACTTCTCCTTCGGACTGCGCGAACGGGGAGCGCAAGTGGCTATTACGGGTATGAAAAATAACAGCGCCCGACTTCGAGTTTGGCGCACGATGACTTTTGTGCAAGGGACGAGACACATGCGTCAACAGGCAGCGCGTGGCAGTAACGGCACAACATGCAACGGGTTAGGTGTGGGAACACAGCGCACAGTGGGGTAGGCGAGGGAATACAGCACGCAACTTGTAGCAGGGTGCGCGTGGTAACGGGTAGTGAGCGAAGGTGGCACAACGCACCGAGGGTAGCGACAAACATTGGAAACTAACGTGCTATTGAGCAGTTGTTGGGTGTGCGGCAAGCAACATGATGCGCGCGATATCTGGCAGCGACGCGCAGTAGCGGGACGAGGCTGCGAGGATGGAAACTTGCACGCAATCGGAAAGTGGTGGATAGCTGGCGGACAAAGGTATTCGGGAGCGAAGTTTCCCTCTCTCTCCTCACACTCGACGATAATGGCACTGACGTGACGCACAACAGGCGCCCATCTCTTCTAGTAGAGCGCAAGGCTGAAATGGCGCTCCTTCCACTTTACGCCTCCTCTACTTGATGACATGGCAGTGGCGGTAATCGGCGAGACAGTAGGAACCAAATCTGATACGAATGCAATTAGACTCATCAATTTTGACACTCAACATGTGTACAAACAGATGACAATCAAGATAGCGACTAACGCCCACACAACAACTCAGAGATAACGAGGCCAGGAACACAACTTAAATTCAAACTTGTCCCGTACGGCTATGGCCGTTATTGCAACCCGACAACCTGTTCATAAACACACAACTCTGGATTTCCCTAGATGGCCCGCACACACACACTTGCACACACTCATACACACACACACACATACACTAACACCTATTCACTAAGCTATGGCAGCTATGGCTGCCTTCCCCTACAACTAACAAGCTTGGCTATCGCCGACTTCCTCCTCTTAGCCCGCTTCTCCAACGGGCACCTGCAGACCTCCGTACACAAGACACTCCGACAGCGCTTCCGCACGGCTCACAAGCAGAATCAATGTGTGACTTGACGTTGCCTGCATAGCGGTTGCAGGCACCCATCTAAGCAGAGAACCCTACCCCCCGCTCAACCCTGGTTGAAGCAGACACTGTGAAAGCCATTGGGACTTCAGGAGCTAGCACAAGCAGTTAACAAGTAGCTGAAAATTCGATAATAAAAATTCTGAAGTGAGAAGTTTATGGTCGTTTATTTGCCCCGAATTCGAAGTGAGAATTATGTTCTTCATGGTGAGCAGTATGCACCAACATTTTATTTGCCTTGAATTCGGGATTTTCAGACTGTCTAAACAGGTTGCTTTCAGGGTGTTTCGACCCTTGACCATTTCAGGATGGTTCGGAATTTTCAGACTGTTTAAACAAGTTGCGTTCGGGGTGTTCAGACCGCTCACCATTTCGGGATGGTTCGTGGTTTTCAGACTGCCTATTCGGTGACTGTTTAGGCAATCTGAAAATCCTAAACAATCCTGAAGTGGTGAAGGGTCTGAACACCCAGAAAAAAAAATGTTTAGGCAACATGAAATTATTGAACGATCATGAAGTGGTGAAGGGTATGAAACACCCTGAAAACGACCTATCTTAACAACTGTTTAGGCAACCTAAAAATCCCAAGAAATCATGAAGTGATGAAGGGTCTGAACACCCTGAAAACAACTTGTTTAGGCAGTCTAAAAATCTTGAACCATCCTCAAGTGGTGAAGGGTCTGAACACCCTGAAAATCCCGAACCATCCCAAAGAGGTGAAAAGTTTGAACACCCTAAAAACAATCTAAGGTTGTTTCAGAGTGTTCAAACCTTTCACCACTTTAGGATGGTTCGGGATTTTCAGATTACCTAAACATATTGCTTTTTAAGGTGGTCAGACCCGTCACTACTTCAGGATGGTTCGGGATTTTCAGATTTTCTAAACAGGTTGTTTTTAGGGTATTCAGACCCTTCACTACTTCAGGATGGTTCAAGATTTTCAAAGTGCCTATCTTGACAACTATTTAGGCAATATGAAAATCTCAAAGAATCCAGTAGTGGTGAAGGTTTTGAACACTCTTAAAACAACCTGTTTAGGCCGCATGAAAATCCAGAATGATCCTGAAGTGGTGAAGAGTCTGAAACACCCAGAAAACAACTTGTGTTGACAAGTGTTTAGGCAATCCGAAAATCCCAAAGAATCTTGAGGTGGTGAAGGGTCTGAGCACCCTGAAAGCAACCTATTTAGGCAGTCTGAAAATCCCAAACCATCTTGAAGTGATGAAGGATCTGAACACCCATAAAACAACCTATCTTGGCAACTGTTTAGACAATCTCTTAACACCCTGAAAACAACCTGTTTAGGCAGTCTGAATATCCCGAACAACCCTAGAGTGGTAAAGGGTCTGAATAACATTTAAACAATCTATCTTAACCACTGTTTGATAGTGTGAAAATCCTGAACGATCCTGAAGTGGTGAAGAGTCTGAACACACTGAAAACAACATATTTAGGCAGGCTGAAAATCGCGAACAATCATGAAGTGGTGAAGGTTTTGAACACGTTGAAAGAAATTTATTTTAGCAGTTGTTTAGGCAGTCTGAAAATATCAAACGGTCCTGAAGTAGTGAAGGATCTGAACATCTTGAAAACCACCTGTTTAGGCAAACTGAAATGTACGAACAATCCTGAAGTGGTGAAGAGTCTGAACACTCTAACAACAATCTATCTTGACAATTGTTTAAGCAGTTTTCAAATCCCGAACGGTCCTTAAGTAGTGAATAATAAAATTACGTATGATAAAACATACAACTGCTGTTAACATTCTCTCGGAGCTAAGTATGAACATGCTATCACAAGTATTCATCAGGGTTCACAGTGACTCTCATGCAGTATAGTACACTTAAGATCGTATTCTGCTCCTATCAGCACTCCTAACATCAACTCGGATTGTTTCCCTAAAAAGACAAAAGAAAAAAAAAGAAGAAGGAAAAAAAAAAGATTGTAGTTGATAGTCTACTTGATAGCCTAGTTTATAGCGTAGTAGATAGCCTAGTCTATAATATGATCGATACCCCTAGTTAATAGGTGAGTTGATGTCCTAGTAGATAAATGAGTTAATATCCTAAGTGATAGCCTAGTTACTAGGTCAATTGTAGTATGAGACATATAGATGAAGATCCTGCGATCTTAGCCGGTACTCGCATGACAGCTACGTCAACCACACCACTTTGGACCCTGGACCAGTACCTGGAAGCGAGAGCCCATTCCAATATCTCGATAAGTCTGTACTAAGGTGACATTTATGCCAACCACACTACCTAACTCTCTGGACTAGTACATGTTCCGGTACCCCGATAAGTCTGTACTAAGGTAACTGCTATATCAACCACGACTGAACCCCACAAATCCAGCATCTAAAGTCTATTTGAGTACCCCGACAAGTCGGTACTAAGATAACTGCTATGCCGCCTCAACCGAATCCAGAGCTAATACTTGGAGCCAGTTCTAGCTCCCCGACAATCCCGTACTAAGGTTATTGCGATGTCAACCATAACTGAACCCAAGGCAAATACCGGGAGCGTGTTCGTTAGACCAGATACCCATGACCAAGGACAAAAAGGATAAACAACAACACTTTGCATATCGCTCAGTTCAATGTGATCCAATTTCGAGCCGTCAGCCTCTACCATACAATGTCTCTGCTCAACCTTACTGAGCTACAATGACAACTACTGTCTTAACTCCGAAAAAATGTACGTACGTTCTATTCAACATACCTCGAAAAAATGGGTTTTGTTAAATCGCCCAGTTTTTTCCGAATAGAACGCACCGTCGAATATAACGTATGTAAGTTGTATTTGAATACAACGTACGTATATTCTGTTCAAATTTGTGCAAAATTTATTATTTTTTTTAAATAAAAAAATTCAGAAAAAAATGAAAGTTGTACAACATTGCAATATAACTTTATATAAGCAACTTTTCCCTGAGGATCATGTCAAAATTCATAACTGAATCTGAGAAAAAAAAAAAAAAGAATAAAAATATATTTTGAGGGCATTTTGTGGTGTTTTCTAATTTTTTAATTCTTAAAACTAATCGAAAAAAATCTGAAAAAAAAACTATGTTGTACACAATTACAATACAACAACCTTAGCCTGAAGGTCTTGGAAAAAATCCCAACAAAATTCTAGAAAAAAAACAAAACTATGTTTGGTACTATAAGCTCCTACGAAGTTGTACCCTAAAACTCATTGTACAACGTACGTACCTTGTACGTTGTATTCGTACACAACGTACATACGTTTTTTTTCGGGTTGGCCCTGGACAACTGAGATAGGGTTAGGCTTGGAGGGAAGGGGGGGTTTAGCCGCAGGCCTTTCCGGGCACGGGACCCCCGACGGACCCAAAAACTGGAAAGTAGAAAACGAACCGGGGAAACCAAGTGCAAATCCAAGCTGCAAAGGGTCCGATCGTTTTGAAAAAGGGGGGGTGCCCAAAAGGGGAAGGAAGCATTGATAACCCGTTGGAAAGCCGCTTAGGTTGGATGGGAGGCTGACAGTTGGTCTTACAGGAGGAGCTGTTAAGAAAGGGGCACCCCTGACCGACAACGTTTCAAAGTCCCAAAGCAGCAGCACACCAAGCGGAACTCAGAAAGATACCAGACCTCAATATTCTTAAGCAAACAGGTCGTGGGCATGTAGTACCCGTCCCAAGTCAAGCCAAAGGAAGCAGAGGCTGGGACGAGTAAAGGCTTAGTCCAAGTCAATATAAGGACTGGCCAGCCTCATTTCGGACAGATGGCCCATTCGCAATTATTGTGAAAATATTGTTGACACTTATGCACTGTCGGCGGGTAGCTAGCGTTGGAGCCCACGGGGGGCGGCGTTGTGTTGTGGAAGGAAGGCGACCATAGCCGCACAACTTAGTAGTAGGGGTTAGAGTTGAGTAGTGGTGGATGCATTCAGAGTCAAGATCTTCAGGTAGAGAGAGAGAGAGAGAGAGAGAGAGAGAGAGAGAGAGAGAGAGAGAGAGAGAGAGAGAGAGAGAGAGAGAGAGAGAGAGAGCACATGCATGAGGAGGATAGAGACAGAGTGGAGAGAGAGACACCTCCCTGGATGAGGACGTTGGATATGGGTTGTTGAACTCTGCGCTGTTGAGTACTGGCGACTAAGACTCTAAAACTGTTTAATAAGAAAATTTGTTGGATTATTTTTATTTTTATTTTTCCATAAAACAAGTTTTTATGGCCCTGGCTCCATTTCCATTCTAGGAAACATAAGTCTGGTTCCTATTCCACCGACAAGTCAGAATAAAATATTACATCATGAAATACACTCACGCTTCCTTCCGTCCGACCGAAGGAACCCTGACCAACATTAATTACTCCAGCATCGTGGAGGATTGACTAGTATTTCCCCTTTGACGATGTGGTTGGGAAGTGGGGGCCATGTATTAAGACGTTGTTGTCGTACTCCATCGTAACTGGCACCAAGTTCCCAACTGTGTCGAATGTGGTTTTTCTTGTGTGAGTCTTGTTCATATTGCATTGCAAAGACCTGCCTTCCGCACATATGTCTTAAAAAAACAGTAATACTCTCTCTCTCTCTCTCTCTCTCTCTCTCTCTCTCTCTCTCTCTCTCTCGCGCGCGCGCGCGCGTGCGTGCGCTTATGGGTTTTATTTTAATATATTTTGAGTTTGTCTGTCATTTTCAGTGTGTGCAAATTTATTATGTTTGTTGAAAGTTTGTTTGAGTTAGTGTGAGCTTGTTTTCAGTACCTTTCGAGTCTATTTTGCTCTATGCATCCATTTGAGTATGTGTAAGCATATCGAATGATGTGTTTTCTGTGTATTTTTGTGCGAGCATATCTCGCACCGCCTGCACTGTGGGCGCTACGCTAGTCCAAGAAAGCGCACTCTCGCCACCACCAACAATGTAATAGAAGCTCTTCCTCCTTATGCCGCTATGCGCCCAGACTACAATCCTACAGCCACTACGCTAGCCTACTTAAATGACAAAGCAACTAGTTGATGCCAGCAGCAGGCATCAGAGTATATGTAGATGTCGGAAATGCAGACCTCCACGATGGCCAGATACGTGTTGTGTGTGTGTGTGTATGTATATGTATATATATATATATATATATATGTATATTTATTTGCATTTGTATCTGTCTATTTATCTCTCTCCCTTAATGTTATTTCCCTTTTGACAATGTGGGTGGGAAGTGGGGGCCGTGTATTAAGAGTTGTTGTCGTACTCCGGCGTACTTGACACCCAATTCCCAACTGTATCGAAATGTGGTGTTTCTTGTGTGTATTGCTCATATTGCATTGCAAAAACTTGTCTCCCACACATATGTCTTCAAAAGACAGGAACTCTCTCTCTCTCTCTCTCTCTCTCTCTCTCTCTCTCT
>BFEA01000493.1:547480-549147 GCA_003427395.1 Chara braunii | reverse complement strand
CTCTCTCTCTCTCTCTCTCTCAGAGACACACACACATACGAATAACGTTCCAACCTTCACATGTTCTCACAAATATTTGTCACGTCTCCGATATAAATGGACATGTTCAATGTTTTGACGACCATGGCGGGTGAGACTGTTGCATGTATGACATAAGACCTCCAATGTGACATGTCGAAAGGTGTGAATAAAAAAGACGATGACAAGGAGTGCAATTGCAATCCAAGGACGCGGGTGGTAGGGAAGGGTACCGTCCATTGACATATGTTGGAAATGGAGTCGTAAGAATTGTTGTGTGTCATTTGCAACCATGGAAATACATATGTGAAAATTGGAGATGGAACATCCAACTTACTTGTGTCAATCTGCACAGTTGCTAGGGACTATGTCACAAAGACTGAAGCAGAATGTCATTCGACGACGACATTGATTGGGAGACTAACAACATAAAGGACAACAACGACGAGGACGAAGATCACGAAAAATCAACCCAAAGCAGTCGCAGAGAAGAATGTCGTACCATGAACAAGAGAAATATGACATTGAGAAAAACACAAGGAGGGGTAAGTGGTCGCGGCAGGGAGAAAAGCAATGCTGACAAGCAGTTAGCGTGCAAGGAGACAACGGTTGAAGGACATAAGTAAATAATGTATGACAGAAGTCGAAACACCATACAAATGCGTGCAAACTGTTTTTCAACGTGGAATGTTGTCGGCCACCATTCTTAGCGTGAAAAAGTTGTGAACTAAAAACGTTTTTCAATAAAGAAAAACCACTCGTGGTCAATAGGTGGTGTCATTTTCAACGAATTTTTTCCCAAAACTGTCATATTTTCCTAATTTTTTATTTTTTTTGCTTTGTTTTTTTGTCTGATATGTATAAGCTTAAGGGTATATCCGTATTCAGTTTCGGTGTATTTGGACAAGTAACGAAAAAGTTGGCAAAAACACCGAATTCGGGAAACGTTTTGGCGAACTTCGAAAGCTACTTTGAATAGGGTTTTATAGTGTTGTTCAATTTTGTTTTTAGTTTTTTTTTGCCTGTTTTTTTTTTATGTTTGTATTATGAGCCTGCACAGTTTGTTTGCAAACATTTCGACGACATTACTTGTAGTGATGCAGCGAAAAACCTCGAATTTTCTGTCTTCCACTAACCGTGTGTCAGAAAAACACTAACCAAGTGTGTGTGTGGGTTTGTGTATGTCTGCTCGTTTGTATCTGTATGAAGGTGTGTGTATGAAGGGGGGGGACTGACTTTCGACTTGTGCGTGGTATGCACGTTGCAGGAGTCCATTTGAGTCCGTGTGAGTCTGTTTCAATCCGTTTGAGTCTGTGATGAGTCGGTGTGAGTCTGTTTGAGTCCGTTTGAGCCCGTGATGAGTCTGTGTGAGTTCGTTTCAGTGTTGTTTTAATATATTTAGTCTATAACTCCATTTAAGGTCATTGGATTCTGTTTTCAACCTGTTATGTAACTATTTGAATTTGTTTTGAGTATGTTCTTTTTTTGAGTCTACAATTCCATTTAAGCTCGTTGAGCTTCTTCGGGTCGGTGTAATTTGTAGCTTGTTATGAGTTTGTTTTCATCTATTCTGAGTGTGCAGGTTACTTTGAGTCTGTGCAATTATGTTCTGAGTCACTTTGAAAAGTGTTTGGGTCTGCTACGAGAAT
>BFEA01000493.1:514980-542480 GCA_003427395.1 Chara braunii | reverse complement strand
CTCCTAAGGTGGGGAAAGTTGGAGTTGGATCCATAACCTGGGAAGCCAGGGCAACGCTACGATCCCGATGCCTATGCGTATACCAAGGGAGAGCCCAACTCATAGGAACCCGGCGAAGGGAGACCATCATGCGATACAATCAAGGTACTGTACAAGGTAAGGTGGTAAGAGAGTGACGACGTCTGAAGTAGGCAGAGTTGATCGTGACGAAGGCCATGAAGCTGCCGATGACGTCCATGATGAAACGTCCGGAATGCCGTCTAGGAAGAGCCGCAACGTCGACGAGCTAAAGTGACAAAAGTGGTGTGGATGGAGTACTGAGAAGTCAAAGACGTGGGAATATAAATCAGAGTCAATCATCGTATTGAGCAGGACGACGGCGAGTGCGTTGTGGACGTTCATCCGGCTGTTGCTAAAGGTCTGCCTCAGATGGAGCAGGCTCGACTTCAACGGTTTCCTCAGCCGAGGGAGAAGGAAGAGGGTCAGTGGATTGACGAGGAGCAGTCAACCCAGCACGACGAGCACGGTTATAGGCACGCATCAACGTGTGAGTGTGTTGCAAGTGCTCGAGGGGCTCCCAAGTAGCCTCTTCATTAGGGTAACCCTTCCAAAGTACGAGATACTCGACGTGAGGAGGATTGTCGTCGGTGACTTGACGACCAATGATGTCTGAAACGAGGAACTCCTCGTGGTCGTACACCATGATGGGTGGAGGGCGCTCGTATGGTCGTCTAACGAAACGCTCAGACGGTCTGCGGCAGGGATGCAATAACGAGACGTGGTAGACATTGTGCACACGAGCCTGGCGTAGGTAGTCAGGCAGCTTCATACGGAAGTTGACCGGCTAGAAGTCGTATTAAAACCGACGGCCTGAAGAATACGGCATGAACCAAAGAAGCGTCACCGAAACTTGCTAAGCGCGCCCGCTTCGAGCTGTAAGTAGCAAGCGTCATCAAGCACATCATCACCAACTTCCAATCGATGATCCATCCTCGATCGATTCGTACATGCAGCCATGCGAGTCAGGGAAGCGGCTATGTGCTCATGCGAGGTTTTCATGATCGACGTCATGTGTGCAACCCAATCATCCAGCGCGGGACAACTCGTGTCGGGGTGCATCGGGGACGGTCGGAGAAAGTCCGTGGGAACACGAGGGTGATAGTCGAGGTCGCAATAGTAAGGCGACATCGCCGTGGCTGGCGAGACGGCATGGTTGTAGGCTATGTCCGCGTGGGCAAGATGGAGATCCCACTGCTGGTCGTCACGAACAATCTTTCGAAGAATATCTCCGGGAGTCATGTTCTGACTCTGGTCTGAATATCAGTTTTTGATGGTAAGATGAGGAGAAGCGGAGCTGGGTGCCGTAAACCTCGTGGAGCCGTCGCCAGAATCGGTTGGTAAAGCGTGGGTCACCGTCAGATATGATGCTCAGAGGTAAGTCGTGGTCCCGCACGACTCGGTCAAACACGATGTCGGCGACCTCACGTGCACTGATGGCATAGCAACACGGAACAAATCGTGCGCCCTTCGTGAAACGGTCGACGACGATCATGATAGCATTATGACCGCGGGGGGTCGCAGGACAAAGAGGACCGATAAAGTCCATCGAGATGGACTCCCAACGACCAACAGGGATAGGAAGAGGCTGGAGCAAGGCAAGTGATTCGCACCGTTCACCTCCTGACAGGTGGGATACTCTGTAACGTAGTCCTTCACAAAGTCCTTGCACTTCCGCCAGACGTACAGGCGGCTCATACGAGCCAACGTCTTGTGGAAACCCATATGACCGACGACTGCCAGTTGGATCTGCTCCAGATTATGGTCAGGGCGTCGGGATAAGGCATCTACGACCCGATTAATCTCACCCTTGATGTGTTGAGTTGTGAAACTAAACTCGGATAGGTCGCGCCACCAGCGAGCATGTCGAGGAGTCAGCTTCGACTTTGTCAGAAAAGCATGGACAACAGAGTTGTCCGTACGCACCGTGAATGGTGCCCCGTGCAGGTAGTAACGCAAGTGTCGAGTGGCATAAACTACAGCGAGAACCTCACGTTCATCAGCAGTGTAGTTCATTTCGACGGGCAAGAGCTGGCGGGAGTAGAAGGTTATCAGACAATCACATGAGCGAGACTCGACAGTGTTGTCCTCAGCGATGGTAGGAGAATAGTCAATAGAAGGTTCGTAAGGAGCTGGACGTGTAGGCGTCAGGCGGAAAACAGTGGTAGGGGTGAGGGGTGGGAAGTGGGGGATGAGAGGATGAGAGGATGAAAGGATGAGAGGAATTAGGAGAGGAGGGGAAAATCTGGGAAAGCATTGCTCCTACAGCAAAGTCTGACGCATCGGTGGTAAGGATAAAAGGGCGATCAAAATCGGGTCGGTGGAGAACCGGTGCACATGTCACCACCTTCTTGAGGGCGCGGAAGGCATCCGTGTGGAGGGGTGTCCAAGCCCATGGCGGGTTCTTCCGGAGGAGGGTGGAGGTAAGGACGTAGGAATACATAGCGTATCCCTTGATGAAATTACTATAGTAGCTAGGTCTAGGAAGCTACGAAGTTGCTTGGCGGATGTGGGGACGGGCCACTCCTCGATAGCAGTGATCTTCGCGTCGTCCATGTGGAGACCCTGGTCAGACACGTAGTGTCCTAAGAAATCCACTTTGTGCTGGGCAAAGCGACACTTGCTCAGCTTGGCGTAGAAACCATGTCTGCTCAAGCGGTCAAGGACGTCGCGGAGGTGTCTGAGATGCTCCTCAAGGGTACGACTGTAGATCAGGATATCGTCGAGGTAGATGAGAACGTACTGCTCCAGGATGTCCCTGAAGATGTCGTTCATCGCCTTCTGGAAGGTGGCGGGTGCATTGGTGAGGCCGAATGACATCATAATAAACTCATAGTGGCCGAAGCGCGATCGGGACGCTGTCTTCGGTTGATCCGCTGCAGCGACGCGGATCTGATGGTAACCTCTACAAAGGTCAATCTTCGTAAAGAAGTGGCTGTCTGCTATGCGGTCGAACAACTCGTCGGAACGAGGCATGGGGTAGTTGTTCTTAATCGTGTAGCGGTTGAGACCACGATAGTCGATGCAGAGACGGAGAGTTCCATCTGATTTGCTAGCAAAGAGGACGGGTGCACCCCACAGGAGTTATTGGGTTTAATGAAACCCAGTCTCAGGAGCTCCTAAGGCTGACGTTCGAGTTCAGTAACATCGGGGATCGAGAGTCTTTAGGGTGCCTGGTGGTGAAGACGATGGTCAGGCACAAGGTAAATGGAGTGCTCGACATCGCGCATCGGTGGAATGCCGGAGTACGAGAACGACGATGGAAAAACGGTGTGGTACCCTCGAATGAGGTCACAAACTGCGGGTTCTAGGTTGGTCGTTTAGCGTGCGAGTTCCTCAGCATCAACGTCGGCGCGCAACGGCAGGGTAGACTCGACGGACGGCGGAGGGAGGGAAGTAGAGATGGAAGCCATGGAGATAGAAGGAGGATCTGGCTCTAGAGAGATGAGCTCGACATCTAGATAGGACGGATCATAGTGCAAGAGATCCATAACGTTCACCGTAAAGAAGGTGACGTCGTCATGTCGGATGAAGTCAAACTGTTGAGGCAAGGTGACGGTGATAGTGGGAGATGGTATAGGCATGGAGGGCTCTGAGGGAGGAGGATCGGGGCGTGGTGTCGTAGTGGTACCTATAAAAGGTACACGAGACGTTTGTCCACACTTCATTCTGAGAACGAGAGTGTTAGAGTCCTCCAGGTGGTAGTGGACGGCCTCACAGAGGTCAAGGTCGTCGTTATGGTCACCCTCAGGTGACAACGGGGCAACAACGTCCTGCTCACCATACTCGAGCGCACTGAAGCGGCGCGAGAAGTGACGGCCCTGCTGTGCGGAACGGCGGGGACAACCGTGGAAAGGGGAACGGCGCTGGAAAGTGTTGTGAGAGGAGGAAGGAGTATAACCAGTACACTAAAACAAGGAGTGGTGCGCCACCGTTTTGGCGACGAGGAGATCGAGGAGCAAAAGTTTGCGCTACGGCTGAGTAAGTCGGCGCAGGTCCTGGAGAAGGGGGCGCAACTAGCTGTACGCCCGAGCTGCATAGGGGAGCAGCGAGGGCAATAGCGGCAGGCTGCGAGGGAGCTGCGATAGAAGAGGATTGCAGCAACCGAGGGAGTAGGAAGGAGGTAGAATGGGGTTGGAGGGGGTGCAGGGCGTGGGAAGCGAGCCTGCATGGGTGGAAGAGTAGAGGAAGAAGGGGGTGCGCCCGAAGGCGCGGCCACCTGTGATGGTAGGGATGGTTGAAGACGTAAGAGGGCGAGGTCGGCCCGGATTTAGGCAAGCTCGGTCTCAAGACGGCGGACATAGATCGAGCGGGGAGTAGGAAGAGGAGAACTGGGGGAAGTAGACGCACGAGCTGCGCGGGGCATCCTATAAGGGGGAGAGTCAGGTGGAGCGGTGGTCGTGCAACGAGGAGGGAGAAGCAGGACACCCCGAAAAGCTGAGACCACGGCAGCGGGTTGTCGTCCCGTGGCCGTAGTGACCGGAAACTAGGCGGGTGCACCCGTAGAGTGAGGGAAGGCCTGGCCCGTGGTGGCCATCGCGCTAGGAGCGTGGACGGTCACCAGGATGCTCGGGTCCGCGGCAGCGGAGGAGGAAGCTCCACCTTGGCCACCATGTCGGAGGACGGGGGACCCGGACTGGGAGCCAGAGGAAGAGAGAGAGTGGGGAGAAGAACTTGAAGGACGGTCAGCGTCCTGGAGTTGCTGCAGGCCAGCGGTAAGAGTCGCTACCTGCGCCTGTAAGAGCGCAAGGAGGGAGGTGAGGAGGGTGTGCAGATCCCCCTGGGGCTGATGGCCCTGGTCCGCTGTCGGTGCGAACACCCTTATAAGGGTATCCGCCCTGTTTTTTGCAAGTGACAAAAAATAAGTTTGGTTTAAAATTTAAATATACCACGCGAGGTGCGGCTGAGTCTATGGTTCACATTGACTAAGGGTTAACTAAAGTAGAGAGTGAGTGGGCACGCAAATTTGAGGCGCTCGTGATTTTTTTACTTGTTGATGATTGAAGAGTCGGCGCGATCGGCGACCAGGTTTATTTTTGATTAAACTAGGATTAAAAAGATTTTTGTCTCTTGATTGGTCCGCTTACCTGTGACTTGTGTGCACGTATGAAGAACAACATCAAAGACAAGGTGGCCTTGAAATATTTTCAGTAGGTTTTCGCGACGTGCGGCGTCCGCTTATTTAGGTGTTCGTAAAAGCTGGGCTCAGCCTTGGGCCTAGCACTAGCGGTTACGGCATCGGACTTTCATATGAGAGATTCAGGGATTGAGATTGAGCGGCGACAACACGGGAATGTCAGAGCGGCGCGAGGGGACTGAGGGGTCGAGAGCCCGGCGGGGCTATCTCCCTTGGTTTGGCTGTCGGCGGCATCCGATCGGTGGTGCCATTGTCTAAAATATTCATTTCAGCGTCGTATTTCTATTACGTTTTATGTTCCGACGTACTGTCTATTTAGAGGCGACGTCAGAATTAACGGCCGTTACGGCAGTCAAGGACCTAGAGTGTGCGTCTTGCTTGACGGGTCCGTGGGTTCTGGATGCTGCCGGAAGTCATCTATCACGCCGCTGTTGAGCAGAGGGCACGGTCAGGGCTTGAGTTTGTGATTGCACTTGAGGCAAAAGGGTCGGTAATGCTGAATGTATACGACCTACGCTTCGGGCCCGGTGAGGTCGTGTGGGGATGTGTTGTATTCGCAAGGGTGGCCTGAAATGCGTCCACGAACTGTTTTCACGACTGCGTCGAAGTTACCCCATTATGGTATTTCGGGGAACTATGTAGCAGCCACATGCATGCTCAAGCCTCCAACGAGGGAATATGCGGGAGCTGCACCCACCAGCAGGGGCGATATCTGCTGTAGTGGGTGGGTGGTATCGGCCAGGTGCTAGCTAGTAGCATTAGGACCGAGCTTCTTCGATTGGCCAGGTGCCAGTCGGTAGGGTTAGGACCGGGCTTCTTCGAAAGACCAGCTGCGGTGCAGTGAGCACTGACTTTGCCCCCGAAGGGTTTTCCGACTGTAATTAAAAGAGGAAAACTGCAGGCAGGCAACAGACGCTGAAACTGTGCAACAAGGTAGACGGGCGACGTCACGGTGCACCGGTGTTGCGGAGGCACTGTCGTGCAAATCGTTCGTCAGTAAGAGTTTGAGATTGTTTCGGACCACCCGGTAGCCGATTCCCTCGGAGTTCTTCTTCAAGCGCTCGGAACAATCGGGCAGGCCGCCGGGTTTGGGTGAAGGACATAGAGGAGGACAAGCCTAATAAGAAGAAGTTGGATCTGGGCATGAAAATGCGCCGGGTACAGTCGAAGATGAAAGGAGGGTGACGGGTGAAGGCAGATATGGCGGGGTGAAGAAGAATGGGCATATCTCGTCCATTCGTGAACCGACTCTACTAAGGAGAGGAGCGATCTGGGGAGTTTGAAGGAAGGCGACCTCAAATCCGAGGTCATTTTTATGGGTAAATTAGTAAAGAAGGAGTTAAAAGAGAAACGAAGTGCGTGGAGGGAGGGCAATGGCAAAAACTGGCAAGAGCTGAAGGCAATAAGAAACTTGTAACTGTGCATTTCTGAGTGAAGAAGATGGAAGTGGGATAGTGAACATGGGTTTTTGGCTCGGGCGACCACGAATCCGGAGTTAGGTTTAGGAGAAAATTCGTAGAATTAAAGCTAGTTGAGAAACTGACTACGAGGAGCTGTGGCGGAGAGTGAAGGAGCAGGAAGGAGAAATTGGTGTATCTCGGTCATATATTGACCGATTTCGTCGAAGTAAAGCTCGAGACGAGAAGTTTGAGGGATGGCGAATGCGATGGTAACGTTAGTTTTAGTATTTAGTCGTTAGGCTAGCCGGGGTGAGCATTATACATTGCGTCCGGGAAGAGGAACATTTTACCAAATATTAAAATGTATTTTTCTTTGTTTTAGCGGAAGATTCGTTCACAAATAGTGCGTAGTGAGGCGCAGCTCGCGATCGCAGCTTCAGCTTGTTGTCTCCGTCGTATTCACCCGCTGCCTCGTCATAGTGATTACGGACACTAAGAAGCGAGTGGGAAGTGGAGATCGAGGGCACGGTGTATAGTTTCGTGTTTTGAACGGGAGATCCATTCCGACTAACTCACTCGTTCGAACGAAGTAGCTAAAGGCATGCTTGAAGCGGGGACTTGCCTGTAGCCTGTACATTGCCCCATACGCTCGATGAGCTGAAGCATGGGAGGTGAACTGTGAGGGCAGGGACTTACTAGCTAATTTAGGCATTGCTTACCTGGTTGATGGCAGTGAAATGAGGCTAGTGGAGAAGAAAGGAAACTCGTCTGATGCTCAGCGCGCTACCCACCTGTCAGTCGTGGGAGTGAACGGAGTGAGGCCAACTGCGGGGACTGTAGTTAGGGGGTTGCTCATCACACCAGACAACTGACTGCGGGCGGGAACAGGGTCGAAGCGGACAAGCACACTTACCTGCCAAAGATGCATCCGGCCCCGAGTTGATGAAAGACTCGGTTGTCGGTGCATCAGGCCCAATCGGGGAGTCCAATCGGACCTCGCTCATCCTGCCGGGAATTATAACCATAACGTCGACTACTGAAGTGTCTGGGAGCTTGGCAATGTGTCTACCTATGGTCGAGTGGAGGACACAGTTCGATTTTTGTTTAGTGCTGCTGCAGAGACGCATCAATTTGTAGTGCCGTGAAAACAAGATTCGCAGTGTATGTTGGAGTACGGTGACTGCAGACTGTGTTTACTGCGTGGATGGGCAACTGTCGAAAGACAAGGCTTGAAATATTGTATCGGTGCGGCAAACTGTGTCTAGCTGACTTGCTGCCTCCTTCGGTTTACTCTTGAGTAGCTGTTGCGTATCGCTGTGTTATTCGCAAGGACGGACATATTGAGAACTCTTGACTGATCTTAAAGGTGTAGTGTGGCGACGGTCGTTGAAGGGAGGTGCTGAGACTTCGAGAAGTGATTAGGCTAAGGAGAGAGGTTATTGTCGTGAGTTAGGGGGGCGTCAGAGGGTTGACTTCGACAGTTTTGACTTCAGGGTTGATCGAGTTGTTGTTGCGTTAGCCATCATTGCGGGGTACTCAGGCGTATCGAGATTTCAAGGCCCTCTCTTGGGAGTTGAGTTTGTCCCTCTCCTGTATCTTGAGAGTCTGAAACCCCTATTTTTGCCCTTCTTAATCTAGGTCTAGTCCTGTTCAGAGAGGAAGGTGGCAGGCGGGATTGCAACCTGTAGGACAGCAACAAGACTCTGTGGGGAGTCGGCCCACCGATTGAGGGAGCTCTTCCGGAACTCAGGAGGAGTTCTGGAGGCAGGGAACTGAGGGGTAACATTTCATTTCCCTCTATAAACCCTGTTATAACCTGTAACTGCACCCCTTGCTATGTTTTGACTGAGTATATTGTATGCATCCCTACTTTGACTTGTCGATTTGACTTTCAGGACATGACTCGGACTTAAATAAAGGAATGTATGGGTAATGTCAGTTTCAGTTTTGTTGTCGGACTGAAAGCAGATTGAGGGGTTGCATCTGGGGGAAGGATGGGAGGAAGGTTGTCTGAGTTTGACTGGGTCAACCAAAGGCTGGGAGAATCTCTATAAGTTTGGAGGGTCCAGTGCTATGTTTATTTTGGATTGCAGTGCCTGAAGGACCAGACATGTTCCCGTAAGTTTGGGTGGTCAGGTTGCTTTGACTTGCGAGGGCTGAATGTGATTGCCTTTTCAAGGACCAAGCATTTTTCCATAAGTTTGGATCGCTTGGTCGTCTTTTTTTTCTTTGGGGTTTTCTTTATGCTTATTTGGTTTTTGAAGGAGGGTTGAGCATTTTTCCATAAGTTTGGATGACTCTAACCCTCTTTGTTTCATTGTGAGGGAGGATTTCGGCGACAGACCGGGCAGGTTCCCATAAGTTTGGGAGGTCTGGTCTGAAGCTACGCACATGCTAGAATCAAAAGGTAAAATTTGTTTGTATTTTATATTATATTACTTATGAACAGGCTAGTCAGACATTTTTCCATAAGTTTGGATGGTCTGACTATAGCTTATCATAACTGAAGAGAGTATTAATTAAGAATAAACTTGTGGTAAGAAGGGGCAGGCTTGACCTCGAACTAAGTTGATCGGTTCAGTCATATGTTGCCTTATAAGGCTAAGGACAGACAGTTCTATATAATTTGGATACTTAAATAGTTTAGGGCGACTAGGGCGGCTTAGTCATGTACCCAATGAAGAGAAAAGTTGTTATGCCCTGTGTCTGTTTATATTCTGGCTGAGCTAGGCAGGTTCCCATGAGTTTGGGTGACCTAGCTTTATGCCTTATGTAAGTCGGGTATAACGGCATAAATCATTGAAAGGTTACGAAGTATTGTTTGACAAGATTGACTTAGGGATGGTGAGAGTACTTACCTTTATGGTTTGGTCTGCATGAGACTGAGTGCGACTGCTATTTAGTCAGAGTTTCAGTTTGATAGGTAGTTGTTTTAGTTGCTCGCTACGCGCCAGAGTCATAAGATTTAGTTTCAATTCTTGCATTTTCTGAGCTGAGATTATTTTTACTTAGGTCGATTTCTGCATTTTTTAGGATCATTTATTATACTTGGTCTTGTATAAATTTTGGTAAGTCACTTTCTCTACGGCTAGCGCTGCCAAAATTTCTACACAACCAACGAGTTAATCAGATTTTGTTTTTTTCAGGGTCCAACGTTTCTTATTTTTTGGCTTAGTAAAAAATTGAAAACCTTTTTTTTTTAAAGGGAGTGCTGCCCAAATTTTTACTAATTCAGGGAGTTAGACAAAATTATACCTTAAAAAGTCAAAGTCATTTTAGATTATGGACTTAACTTTGTATAACTTTTGGAATAACACTTTCTTTATGAGAAGCGCTGCCGAAATTTCTACAACGTTAAGGAGTTAGTAAAGTTTTGTCTTAAAAGGTAGAACTCAAGTCTAACTTTTGAGTTTCTATCTGGCTTAGTATAAATTTGGAAAATCTACCCTTCTAAAGGAGATGCTGCCCAAATTTTTACTAATTTAGGGAGTTAGACAAAATTTGACTTTCCGGAATTAAAGATTGTCTTTTCTTTTCATATTTGAATTATTATGAATTCTGAAAAGGCACTTCTCCTACGGGAAGCGTTGCCGAAATTTTCTTAGTTTAGAGGATTTAGATTAT
Organism: Chara braunii; assembly: GCA_003427395.1. Classification (NCBI taxonomy): domain Eukaryota; kingdom Viridiplantae; phylum Streptophyta; class Charophyceae; order Charales; family Characeae; genus Chara; species Chara braunii. The sequence goes on along the minus strand of BFEA01000493.1, from coordinate 532,262 downwards.
ATTTTCACAGGTGGCAAGGCTGACAATCCACTCTGCCTAGAGGAGATTAGGTATTGGTTTAGGGGTAGACTCAGGATTAGCCAAGTAGAATAATTCGTGGTGAAAGCGTGATATGGAGGTCACTCTCGACTTAGACTCATAGACTTAGCTTGGGGATTGATTTGTCTTGTGTTACAGGTCCTTTTGATCGTTTGGTTCAGGATCTGTAATAGATTCAACATGATCCCGCAAGGATCACCATCTGTTATCACTGATAACAGGTCGGTTGCCGATTCGTCGGTCTACGACTCAACTCCAACTCACCCTCTATATTCAACCTAAAAAGGTCTTAGCTCTGGTGATTTTATTGTTGTTTTATTAAGGTTTTCACCCGGACTTTTATTGAATGGTCATTTAACAAAGGTACTGAGTATTTAATTATGGTTGGTTGGACAGAGGTCAAGGCTTGCATGGCTAAAGCGAGGGGTACGAGTATAGAGATTGGTTGGAGTTGACTCCGTGTAATGCGTGGACTTTTGTTTGACTCTTTGTGATTGCAATTATGTACTGTGTTTCAGATTTGGATTTGACTGTCTGCGATCACAAACATATATATGGTTGTGAGGAGTCTCATTGTGATTGTGAGAATTGATCGTCACATACTTATTCCTCTTTACATATATATATGTATGTATCTATATTAGGTGTTCGCGTGGCATGTGAGGGTCCACGCCTAAAGGTTAAATAGGGGTTGAGATTGAGAAAAGAAAGAAAACCTTGTGTTATTGTTGAATGTTTCTTAAAATATTTCTTAGTCGAACGTTGGTGCTGTGTTCGGATTCGAGGTCCTAGTCCAGGACATCCCAGACCCTAGACTCTGCATGAAAAGGATCTCCCCCCCCGTAGAGCCTATTTGCTCTGCCTGCCGAGGCACTCGGCCTAAAGGCCAGAGGTGCAGAGCCGGCCGCATGACTATTCCTTCAGCCGTGCAATATCGTGAAGAGGCAAGCCTTCACAATACTTCGAATCTGGCACTTGAGTGTCAAAAGCGGTAATCGGATCTACGAGGGAACGCTTGATTATAGGCACTACATAGTACGTCATCATTGCGACTGCTAGCGTATTCACTGGCATGCATTGCTAGTCGATATGAGTTAGTCCTAAGTCTGCACGGTCTTATACAAAGTTTCGCGCGTGACGCTCACCCGATTTCCGCATTGGAAAGTTATGGGATGGTTACTAAAGGGCCTAAGAGTGTTGTCGCGTTGTTTGCTCTATGTCGTTCTGTATTTGTATATGTACGTGTCTGGGTGTGTGTTTTATTTTTATGTTTTTCTTTATATATAGTAATGTGTGCGTGGCGCGTGGGATACGTCCTAGTCGACCGGCGATGACTCGCACTTGGGACCTCAGCCCCCCCAGACGGCAGTTCGCGTGCGGGTTCGATAGAGGCGTATTACCGCTCGTACGCCCCATGCTACAGCAAACGAGAAACGTCATCGGTTGGTTCACCTCTGGGATTGCATCTGATTAGCTTTCGTAATGTGGACTGGTAGCTCGGCGGAGATACACCCACCGAAGGGAGGTGATAGCTCCCTCAAGGTGGAGGTAAGTCGTGCCTCGCGTAGGCCCTATCCTGTCGTAGGGGCTCACAAGAGGTATGGTTGGCGCACTCGGTCGGAGCGGCTTGCGGAAGCTCCATATGCATTTGCGACAAGGATTTAGACCAACTCTTGCGTGACACGGCCGGGTGGGTCCCGCGCTGCCTTGTGCGGAGCCGGACCGATGCGCTCGACATCGCAGGAACGGGTATGGAGCCCGGTGCCAAGGCCGTCGCCACGTCGACGGCTTGTGACACGCCGTCGGCCACGGGAAGGTGACGGGCCGGCCTGGAGGGGGGCAAAGGAGGTTCGCGTGAGCGGAGGGCGTAGGGGGGGGTCCGCGGTAGAAAGCGACCACCGGCGCTAGTGAGTCGAGCAGGGGCGCCCGCAAAGGGGGAAGCGTGACTCGGGTCTAGGGTGCCCGAATGAAAAGGGAAGTAGGTGGGTTAGGAGAACCCTAAACCCTAGAAAAACCCTAAGAAAACCCTAACAGGGCTTTGAGTGGTTAGAGTAGGGTATCGGTAACCTAATCAAGAATAGAGAATAGCAACCATGAAGGGAGAGGGGAAGAGAAAAATAAATAAACAATGAAATTTTGAGAAAAAAATAAAAAAATAAAAATAAATAATAAATAATAAAAATAAGTAAACAAATAAGTAAACAAAATGTGAAAAGATAAATAATATTTATTTTTTTGGAATTTTCGGCAGCATTTCCTTACCTCCCATAGGGTTAAGAATGTGCCAAGAGGAAGGAGAGGCTAAGATAAGCGCACAAAAGTTCAAAATGCCGCAGATTATAAATTTTAGAAAATAAATAATAATAATAATAAGTAAATAAATAAATAAATGAGGAGGTGGAGAGTAAAGAGAGACCAAGTGTTGAAATTTTCAAAAATTTCGGCAACGTTTCGTTACCCTCATGGGTTCGAAGTGTGTCGACAAGGATTTGACTAAGTAAGTTGGAGAGAGTGGGGAAAAAAAAGAAAATTTCGGCAGCATTCGTTACCCCCACGGGGTCAAAATGTGCGCCGAAAGCTGAAGTAACTAAGTCCTACTAGATCTAGAAATGCCGAAAAAATAAAATAAAAAACGAAATTTCAAAAAAAAAAAAAAMAAAWMARAAAAWRRRAAGRRAAAWARARARAAGAAGAAAATTCAAATTTAAAAAAAATAAGAAATTAAAAAAAAAAAAAAAAAAAAATTAAGTTGGGGGGGGGGGAAGAGGATAAAAAAGTGAAGAAAGAAGAGAGAAATAAATGAGAAAGAGAAAAGGATGAAAGTGGAAGGTGGGGGGATGGTGGGGTTGTATTTGGGGGAGAGGAGGGTGAGAGAATGAGAGAGAAAGTGATGGGAAAGGTAAGGAGGGACCAAGAAGCAAAAAGAAAAGAGGAGGAAAGAAGAAAAAAAAAAGAACAAAATAGAGTAAAATAGTGGGTGGTGGGAGAAAAGGTGGGGTGGGAAAGTAAAAAGAAGAGGGGAAAGAGGCAGTGGAAGGTGGGGGAAAAAGAAGGGGTTGAGAAGTGAAATAAGAAGGAGAGAAGGAGAAAGTTGAAAAAGGTGGGGAGAGGGGTAAAAGTAGTGAGAGTGATTAGAGGGAAGTGAGTGAAGTAGAAGAGGAAAAAGTAGAGGGGGTGAGTAAGAGGAGAGAGAAAAGGCAGAGAAAGTGGATTAGTAAGAAGAGGGAAGTGATACCTAACCCTTGGTGTATCCAAGGCCACAAGGTATACCAAGACTAGGAGGGTCTTGGCCTTCGCTGCAGCAAGTCAGCTGGAGGAGAGAGGGGGCTGAAATCTTGATCAGCCCCTAGCAGCAGTACTGCAGATCCAGGGTGTGTTGTGTGAGTAGACCCTCACCGGTGTAGAGTAGCCTCTTGATCAAGGGGGTCTTCAGTTCCACAGCAAGCTGCCACGTGGCACTGCAGATGGTCACGCGCGAAGGAGGCAGCAGCCAAGGGGGGGAGGGGCAAATACCAGGCCAGCCTTTGCTGCCCTGCTCGCCGATGCTCACTGCTCGCCGGCGGGGGAGGGGGGCCTGGTAAATAGTTGGCACAACACTTCTTCAACACCAGCGTGTCGCAATACACAACCATGCATACACTGTGGCTAGTGTGTTATGGCAGTAACTACGCACGCACATGGCCAGTAGCTGCCCAGGTTCAAACCCTGGCAGCAGCATGCATCCCGGATTTTGATGATAAATAATCCGGGAGCAGATCGGGGTGGGGCAGCGGGGGCACGTGGCGCGTCCGTGTGCGGCGGTCTTGGCCTTGGCGCTTACGCGCACACGTGACAATCATCATTTTTTTTTTCTCGCCACGTGTCACTTCTTCCCTGCTACGCTTTTCGTCACGTTTTTCCGCCGTTTTTCACTGGAAACGATCGAAATACAGCCAAAAAACCCTGTGTTGGGTTTTTGTTGTGTTTCCTACTATGCAGTGTGGTGGGTGGGAGCAGGGAACGTTCCCGCTTTGATACCAGTGTGGCGGACCCACCAGGTAAGGTGTTCCGCCTCGGATAGAGATGGAGATAAAGGATGAGGGTGGAGCAAGATGGCAGAGCGCAGCTCCCACGCGGACTCCGACATACTTACTCCAAAATGTGTGAATGTAGAATGAGAAAAAATACAGACTCTGGCTGGGGTATACCCCAGCGGACTGACTGGACTGGAATGGAATGACTGGTACCGGCCTGGACTCAACTAACCCAAATACAACACAGGCCTGTGAGAACAGGCCAAGGGGCTGGTCTCACAGGCCAACCAGAGGTCCGCTACAGTACTGGTGCCACATTCTTATGACAACGGTGCCTTAATGTAATTATATGGCCCCAGTACAAAACCATATGACTGGAAGTGCCCTAGTGTTAGCTGAAGGAAATCAAAGCGAGACTCTCTTATCTTTGGAGAGAGAGAAAGAGAGAGAAAGAGGAAAAAAAAGAGAAAGAGAGAGAGAGAGACAAACAAAGAAAGAAAGAGAGGAAGGGATTGCAAAGAAATGAGAGATAAAGACACTCTATTTATGAATCATTTTGACGTCAATGATTATTTGTGGACATATGTAATTGTATGTTCTTATTCCCAAGATAGCTTACGATTCAGCATAACCATTTATCCCCACTTATTGCCATGGTCACAGCGGACATGTATACATGATGTCCACTTAAACAATGTGTACGAGAGTGACAGTCTACCGTCACTTTTTTTTTTTTTTTTTTTTTTTTTTTTTTGTAGAACTATGTCACTATGTCTTAGAAATATCATAGTACTCCAATTGAAGTGTGTATTAAACCACCAGTATTTAACCCATACATCGGCCGCAGGGTGTTATCGTTAACGCCCCGCAACTTCTGAAGGCTCGAGGTACCGGACCTCAAAGGCTGGCGCTGCCAACCAAAACATATATATTTTTTTACGCTGTCGGGTCGACGGGAAACGACGCACAATCCGTTTTCAGCCTCGGCATCGATAGTTGAGCCAAGTACTGGTGGTTTAAGGGTTATCCATTAGGGCGTGTGCTCACTTATAAAAGCAACCATTCCTTCGTCAAACATCAGTCTCATTCCCGATCCCCAACCATGCAGAAATATTGAAGCAAAAAATCGTTGTTAAGAACAATGCCACTTTTAATGTCTAGACCATCCCATCCTCTTTAACGGTTAAATATAGATTTCACAACAGATCAATCGCAATGAGGTAATTGTATGTACGCGAGTCTGAAATTATTCTGAATCACTGGCCAAAAAGTGTAGACCACGGTCATTTGTTATCCTTACAACATGATTGTTCCGACGCGTAATAAAATAGCAGACTGTGATGAATACTCTACCCCGGGAGTACATTTTTTTTCACAAGTGTTTTCCTAACTCTATGAGTGTCAATTTTTACATGCAATACAAGTGCATATCACATAAGGGGTCGCGATCAATGGTACTATATACATGCAATCCACATTGCAATTAACACAATGTATATAAAGTGAGATAGAGTCTGACGCACCCGAATGCTATCCTATGAACATATACGCATGTATGCATTAATGATATCAATCAGAGTTTCACCTCATCAGGCGTCCACCATAACTCCATCATAATGCCATCATATTTCTAACACAAATTCATCATACTGCAATCATATTTTCATCACGATTCCAACATGATATCCAACACGAAGTCATGTGATGAACTGTTGATAAACATAATATCAACTCTCTATCAATAGTGTACTAACACAGACTTCAACAACTGAACTGTTGATCAACATAGTATAAACAGATTGTCAACGGTTGTTCAACTGTTAAACCTGTCACTTCATACGGACTATATAACTCACAAACGTTGGTTTCCATCACTTCATGTTGAGTATGTGGCATATGCGAGGATAAACAGTTGATAAACAATTTTTAAACAGTTTAAAGGGAGAAAGTCCCACGATAAAAAAAAAAATAAAAAAAACGATATTTTTTTTGTTGAACCATAATGGAAACACTGACGAAACGGGCGCAACAGCATTCACGGAGGAAGTCGAACGCGCTTCGTTCTATATGAAGACCTCGCATAGCACAACGATCTCCTTATGCGACCCGAATATGAATCTTTCACTAGAACATGAAAAAATACACCCACTTCCCTGTCCATGCACTCAGAGAGTTAGAGAGGACTATTTCTCTCGATAGGATTGACAAAATCGTAGTGCTTCTTCCACTGGGATATGGGGGGATTCTTCGTCGGACTCTTCTCGCACCACTGCGCTCTGTCTGTCAGGTATGTACTCCCCTGCCCCTTGTTTGCATCCGGGGATGTACTCCAAATGCCCATAACCGTCGACACGGCCAGGTTTGTACAGAGAAACCAGCTTGGGTGCGTATGCCAAACATGAGAGTCGGCGCCCTAACCAAGATTAACCACTAAATCGAGACACCTCCTCTTGAAAATAGCGGAGTCGATCAGACTCAGATAGTGATTACTGAAATGTGGAGGGTGACCACGACCTTAGAGATTACAAGTCGGAGGTGATCGTAATTGGCAGCCAAAGCCGGAATAAGCACCCGCAGAATAGCACCCCAGAATCTTTGTGGACACTGCAACAACGATCTCCGAAATGGGTTGCGACAATGATAAACAAGATTGACAACTTTACTCGGGCAAGGATGATCACAATGGCGAGCAGTACAAAGACGGTGATAATGCTCATATTTACGACTATACTTTACTTATCATATTGTGCAGCATGCAAATGAATCTTCCACTAGAGCATGGAAAGATACACCAGAATATTCCCACTGCGCCCACGCACCTCCAACTTCTTGTAATGGCTGAATCATCACCTAAACCAAAACTCCAATGCGACCAACTGATTCACATCGCCTCAAACCCCCCACTTAGTACCTTGGCTTACTTGATTCGATCGAGAATCGAATAAGCTAAAGCAAAAATTGTTGCGTCATGCTCATGTTATTCACTATCCCCATTTCTTCCTTCCCCGAATGTACCTTACGCACACTCGCGTCTAGATTCGGATCATTCTCTTCCGACCTTTTATCCTTTATCTTTGTCTCTCTCATCTTTGTTAACGACAAACCGGTTCTCTTCGTAGCGTTGTCCCAACGACAGGTTTGATCGTAAGGCGTACTACAACAACAAGAGAAGAAAAAGAAGTCGGGATCATTTCTTAATTTATGTGTGTCATCTTTGTGCAGGGGCCATGCTAATTTTCTCTGTAATGTTCCAATTTTAACGAATGTTTCGAAGGACTCAAACGGGGCAGAGCCCCAGGGTACTACCGAGAGGTCAAGTGTCCCTTGGATTTGAGCTCATAGCTGCATTTTCACAGTTTATGGGCATACGAGTTGAGCTAGGTCAGTTGGTATAAACACCGGTATCAATCCCAGGCCTCTCACGGTAGATCGTGGCTGGCGGACATTGTACCCTCAGGGCTTTCAATTGTTGGCGACCACAGTGCTGTTCATAGCAGTCCACGTCGGTCGGCACCCCACGCCCAAAAAGGAGGGCGATGACCTCAAGATACCTATTCTGATATGACCGAGCCCATGTTTGCATTTCAATATTTCAAGGGTGTACCACTGCGCTAGGTCTTTTGGTTTCAGTACCAGTTCCGGGATTGGTACCGGAACTAGTACTTAATACCAAGAACGATATTCATAAAGTTAGAATTTAATTAAAATAAATAAATAGAAATAGGAAAAGTTTGAGGAAAGGTGTTAAAATTTAATTAAAATAAGTAAATAGAAATAGGACAAGTTTGAGGAGAGGGAAGGGGAAGGGACCTCTAGCACCTCTTTGATCCCATCGGTCAGACCCGCTATCGAGACCGTCGACAAAAACCAGGGGGATAGCCTCGCCACGCCCTCAACCTCTCGGCTTTCCTTCAAACTGCTCCACCACTTCTGTGACGTTGTTCGTTGGCCTCGATCCCTGAATTCCCCAGATGAAAGTTCGACATCGTAACCAATAGTGTTAGGCTCAAGGTTGGGTTTAGTGTTAGCCCACACCCATATAAACTGGTGTCACACGGCGCGTGGGTCAACTAGCTCACACGAGGGTCATACCTTGGTCTACCTACTAACTTTACTGCCATCAAACTCTCGCGTCTGCTGCACATACGTCCAACCCGTGTTTTTACCCCACCGTTCACTTCGTTTATCATACAAAGTCGCACTGTTGTCGAAGTCGTCCCCCACATGAATACACGTACACCACAAACACATCCACAGAAAGGATCACTTAGTCCTAGTTTAATCAAAGTCAAAAGTTGATCGGTGGATGCGCAGGTTTTATAACATCAATAAGAAATATCACGCTCGCTTCAAAACTGCGCGTCCACACAATCTCTACTTTCAGGTTAAATATTTAGTTAGCGTAAGATATTACAACCACAACTCATGTAGTTCACTTAAACTTCAAGTCAAAACGCACTCTCTGTCACTTGCAAAAGTCAGGGCGGATACCCTTATAAGGGTATTCACACCAACGGCGGTGTTCCGAATTGAGACACCGTGGATTACCAGGTTCCGCATAACGTCTCCTCGGAACTTTGAGCCGTTGTCTTGATGCATTCCGAGGAAACGGTTGACATGTCGTGCAATCTTTATTGCCTATCTCGTCTTACATGGGTAAGTCGCAATCCATTTGGAAAAGTGGTCAACAAATACGAGCAGGATTTAATAAACATAATTATTCAGGCCAGGGGGGACAACGATACCCGTTGTATTCATACTAACTTGCAAAAAGGTTTGTTCCACTACGGTTGGCATGATACACCTCTGCGGCCGAATCAGCGCCTTGTCGACCAAACATACCGGATAATTTTTAACAATGAATTTAACATCGTCCCGGATATTGGACCAATACCATTCGTTCTTGCCAATAATCGACGCCGTAATTTTAATACCGAAGTGAGTGGTGGTCTCTTCATGGCAGATTTGACCCAATCATATCGCACGAAAGGGTGCAGCACTGCCATCCAAATGTCACTCCCGTTTGTTTTCCACTTTTCTAATCTACCCTTATTCCACTTGTAATCCCGGGCCCTTCCATTGGCCCGCCTACGGTTGTCTTTGGAATACGAATGAATGGGGTTTCCTACAACCGTCGCTATTAGAACAACATTCGTCCAAACCTCAACACTGTGAAATTGTAACGTTTTTTCTAGTCCTTCCAAGGTGGCCACAAGGAATTTAGCCTCCGCCAGAATCTAGATGGTACGACATGAGGAGGGAAAGTCGCGGCTTCTGGGGGGGGTATGTTGGATGCACGGTCCATGAGCCCTGGAGACACACCTGGCACAATCTACCCACTCGACATATCCTTCTTCGGAATGACGCATAGGAACAGAATAGACTCGAGAGGTGGCTTCACAAAAATAACAAAAACGATCAGGGGGGGAAAGAAAGGAAAAAGAGGTGAGAGAAAGAGGAATCTCATCATCACCTTCCCCGTTTGCCGCCATAATGCCACGTGTCACTTCTTTGTGGGTCGAGGGAGGATCTTTACTCCGCGGTAGGTTGATCCCTTCGGGGGCTAGGGGTCCTTCCATGGAATAACCTCCTCTCTTTTCGGCACGTTATTAGGCCAAAGCAATCTTGTCAATCCATCTGCGCTACCATGCCTCTCTGTCTTTTGGTGGAGAATATCAAAATTATATTCTTGCAGATTGTTTGGAGGATTTCTGACCCTCTTTCCCCCACCCCACCTCTGTCAGGCTTTAATACGCATATTGATTGGTACAACACTCCATCGAAGTCTAACGCACAGGGTGCATGAACGGGCATCTCCATACCCCCACATCAATTGCCAGAGGAAAACAACAAAGGGCCTCGCTCGCTCCACCACCCACCAAATATTCAGAAAGAGAACTAATCTTCCGCTAGAACATGGAAAGATACACTGTCATCATTTTTGTTTTTTTGTCATGTGGTGGGTGGTGGAGCGAGGTCCAAAGACTCATGCATGATACAACCAGTTGCGTGCATTCCATCTCTGACTCGTGCACGATCTTGTCCATGTGCTACATTTGTGCTTGTGCTTGGAAACTACACACATGTTAAACCACCCGTTACAAGATCATGCATTTCATCTTCGACTCATGCAAGATCAAACTGGCGTGCATTCCATCCCTGACTCATGCATGTTCATCAGGTGTTATGTTTGTGTTTGGAAATTGCACATATTTTTCCCAGCCATTTTGCAGAAGCACGTTGTGCATGCTAGGACGTCGAGCGCAATGCATCGAGTTGTCGATTCGCCAAAATTTCATCCAGGTGCAACAGGTTGGATGAATTTCGGTCGAAGCGGCACCCTGGTGCATTCAGCCCGAGGCCTCAGCATGCACTGCGCATTTATGAAAAATGGTTGGGAAACGTATTTGGGGGTTTAAGACAAGATCTATATGGGGGCCATTAAAAACATGGAAGTCGGTTTAATGCACTAAATTATTCAAAATTTCTAAGCGGATTTCTTTTGTTTTCCAAAATAGGTACACACATGCTCCTTCTAGTCTGGTAGGGATCCCGGCTGGTTGCAAATCGCTGGAAAACAAAGCAAAGAGAGGAAAAGAAAGGAAACAAGAAGAGAAGCGGGGGAGGAAAGAGAGGGGGGGGGGGGGGGGGAAGAGAAAAAGGCTAGCTGCGGCCTTCACTGTCTTCCCCTGAACATAGCACATATGCATTGTATTTAAGTTTTTGGAACATTTGGAAATCCAAATACAACATATACGTTGTATTTAAAACATGGGATTGTTCGAATAGAACACATATGTGTTGTATTTGGATAGAAAGCAACCTATGCATTGTATTCGTTTACAAATTTATGTGTTATTTTTGGAGGAAGACGGATAGTCGACTAGACAACTTGGTCGTGGGAGCTGTAATAGTTGGTATTTTTCCCCTTGCAGACCACATATCTCGGGAGAGTCATAGCAATACCCAGATGCTACCGACTTTTTGTGTAGAGTATAAGTCCCACCTCCCAGAGATTGTCGAGCCGTGTCCCAATTATCCCCGGAAAAGGCTAGCTGGGGGGGGGCGGGGAAGAGAAAAAGGCTAGTTGCGGCCTTCACTGTCTTCCCCTAAACATAGCGCATATGCACTGTATTCAAGTTCTTGGAACATTCGGAAATCCGAATATAACGTATATGTTGTATTAAAAAATCGGGGTTGTTCGAATAGAACACATATGTGTTGTGTTTGGATAGAAAGCAACCTATACATTGTATTCGTTTACAAATTTATGTGTTATGTTTGGAGGAAGACGGATAGTCGGCCAGACGACTTGGTCGTGGGAACTCTAATAGTTGGTACTTTTCCCCTTGCAGACCACATATCTCGGGAGAGTCATAGCAATACCTAGCTGCTACAGGTTTTTTGTGTAGAGTATAAGTCCCACCTCCCAGAGATTGTCGAGCCATGTCCCAATTATCCCCGTTTGTTGCTATGATGTCTGCCACAATCCATAATTTCCTCCGTTGTATCCTGTGTTTCATTGCCATCACCTCTTTAAGTCGAGTAATGGAATGTTGGACATACTATTGCATTTCCTTACGTCAAAGCACTTCCAGGTTCATATATTAACGCATTACCTAACATTTCACTTCTTTGTACCTACATACCACGACTACTCTTTTAGGGGTTCCCTATACAGGTTTTTAGGAGTTGTACGTTCTCAGCTTCCTTCATTGCAGGAGGAGGAGGAAGAGGAGGAAGGAGGCAGCGGGTGGGAAGTCCAGCGGGGGAAAAAAAATGGAAAAAAATTAAAGAAAATGGTAGTGGGAAGGAGGAGGAGTAGGAGGCGGAGGACGAGGATTGCGATGTCTGAGGAGGATTGGGATAACCGAGCAGGAGGAGGAGGAGGACGATGGTGGCCGCGAAGGAGGTCGATGGTAAAGGAGGAGGAGGACGGTGATGTCGATGACGGAGGAGGAGAAGGAAGCTGCGAAGGGGAAGAGTGGTCGTGAAAAAGAAAAAATATGAAAAGCAATCAAAGAAAATAATAGCAGGAGGAGGAGCCAAAGGAGGAGGATGGTGATGGTGAGGGAGGTGGAGGAAGAGGGCAATGGTGGAGGAGGAGGAGGAGGAGGGTGGTGATGGTCGAGGAAGAAAAGAGGAGAGGAGGAGAGGAGGATGATGATGGCCAAGGAGGAGAGAAGGAGAATGGTGATGACCGGGGAAGAGAAGAGGCGGAGGACGATGGCGACTGCAAATGAGTAAGGTGATGTCAGCGGAGAGGGGACGATGTCGGGAAGGATAATGGTGTGTTTTTCTTTTTACGTTGAGGTGACTAAGTTGTATCCTTCTTTTGTTTCACCTTTCACTACTACTCTTGCAAGGATTCCCTTTATAGGTTGCTAGCAGTTGAAAATTTTATTTTATTTTATTTTTTGGAAAGGTCAACCGCCTCGAGATGTTATCATCATCAAAATGACAGGCCTCATGTATCGAGTTATTTTATTCATGTAGTTGCATCCGGATTTGAACTCACATCTGTATCATTTTGTTGTATGGTCTGAAATTTTGTGTATATGAAGGTGGGCTAGTTGCTTTCCTTTCTTCGTCATTTTTCTTAATTTTTTTCCTAAGCATCTCGAGTATGGCGGCGGAGGCGGAGAGTGGTGATGACAGAGGAGGGGGCAGCGACGGGAAAGGGCAACGAGAAAAAAAAGATGATAAAAATTTTCAAAACATGATAGCGGCGGAAGGAGGAGAAGGAGAAGAAGAAGAAGGCCGAGGAGGGTAGCGATGGTCGAGGACAACGAGGAAGAGGGCGATGGCGGTGGCGGAGAAGGAGGTCGATGGGGATGAGTGGAGAGGATGTCAAGGAGAACAATTGGGATGACAACGCCAACGGAGGAGGAGGGCGATGGCGGAGGGCAACGAGGAGGGCGAAGAAAGAATAAAAAGATGCAAAAAATTGAAAAAAAATGACAGCGGGCGGACGGGGAGGTGAAGGAAGAGAAGGCGAAGAAGGAGGAGGAGGAGGGAGGAGGAGGAGGAGGAGGAAAATGGTGATGACATAGAGGAGGCCGATGGCAGAGAGAACGCGGAAGAGGATGGCAATGGCATGAAAGGATAGGTACGGAGACGGGCTTAGATCGATGTCCATATATCTCCAGCTTGTCGACGCTGGGTCGTACCCCACTCGGAGCGGGCCGCCCTTCTGCCAGTTCCAGTTTGTATTTTTGAGGAGCTCCTCTGGGGGATAGATTATCTTATCCATGCCCACCTATCGCATCTAGAGCTAGAAAATATCCTTCTAAGTAGTGATAAAGACCATGCGTAGTACGCCTTGACGACGAGATCTCGATTCGAGGAGTCGACTATTGAGTTGGTTGAGCTGATACGGGTTGCTTCACGCAAAGATCTTAAGGACTCTCTCAGAACTGAGCAGCCTATTGAGTTCTGGAGCAACCTGGATAAGGAGCTTAAGTGACCATCAGACTACGTGATTGGGCTTTCATAATTATTCCAGATCAGCAGTTACAGCCAGTCACTCCTTGGGCGCTTTATTATGGATCCTTGGAGAGCCCTAACCTGAATTGGTACCCACATGTAGCTTTTGATGAATAGGGTGGAGTTGAGATTATCAATGGTGAAAGAGGTTTTTTTTTTTTTTTTATAGTTTTGGGATAGATGAAGAAAGTTTGGTGTGGTATTTGCTAAGCTCTTTGTCCGCCCAGCCGTGTAGATGCCCCGAGCGGGGTGCCATGCTGATTTCGCTTTTTTGGCTACTGACCCTTTTCAGACTCAGTGCCCTGTCTGGTCCACTTGCACAACTCCAACAACTGCAACAGGGTTCCAAAAAAATCTCCTGCCATTTTTATCATCCAGGAGGCTGCTAGTGAAGTAACGATAAACTCGTGTGTTAACGTTACATTGCAAATGATTCTATTTTGACTCCTAAGCTTGTTTGAGTCTGTTTTCAATCTACTTGAGTCCATATGTTTGTTCGAGTCTATCTGATTTTATTTTGAGTTGTTATTTTTTGTTTATTTTGAGTCTGTTTAAGTATGTTTTAAGTCTGTTTTGAGTCTGTAGGTCTGTTTAAGTTTGTTTACGTTTGTCTGTCTTGAGTCCAGTTCGAGTTAGTTTTAGTCTGTCGCGCAATTGTTTGAGTTTGTTTAACTTTGTTTTAGTCTGTAGGTCTGTTTAAGTCTGAATGATTCTGCTTGCAACATATTTTGAGTGCACTGAGTCTGTTTTGAACTTTCGATCAGGAGTTCAAAATTTGAATGGTACGAGAGCCTCGATTGTCTCTACCAATGCTTTGAATCTTTACACCACGGAATAATGACGGTTGTCCTTCAGTTGTAGGACTAACACTTATATACTACAACAATAGGTAAGAGTTTCAATTATGTTACTTTTCGACACAACAGGCTGCACTACTCATGTTAGTATTAAAGAGCAAATGTGGTTTTTGTGCACTACGAAAAAATAAAGTCCAAACAAAAACCATAAAAATTTGTGTCTCCGAACTGTTTATAAGAAGTCTTTTTCTTATATTTTTCTTTGGGGATTTAAAGCGCCAAGTGCTCGCAGTGTTTTTTATTCATTTTGCTAGTTGGTGTAACATACAAAATTTTGGCAAACTCTACTTTCAAGGGGCATGCTATAACGTATTTTTCCATACGGATGAGGGGCCCAAATTTACCTGCAAAAGTCATAGAACTACAGACTTCGTAGAAAACATATAACAACCGTCATTGGACAATGCACTTCTGAAACACTTTGTTAGAAAGATAAGTGAAGAAACCAAGAAAAAAAACTAATGGGGTTCCCCAACTTTAGGCTAGACTATGCGGTAGGACGCCCAAGTTGCAACCTGGAGGTGTTGGGTTCAATGTCCACTCATGACACTTTAGGAAGTTTCGGTTACTCTGGGCTATGATGATATCGTACACCTTGGAACTTAGTATGTGTAATGTTGTCTTGCTTTTTGTGGCCTAGCTCGTGAGGTTAAGCCAGCCTACCATTTTTACTTGAATAGGACGGCCGGTGATAATAGCTATATTTTACGAAGATCCATTTTTACTTGAATAGGACGGCCGATGAATAAGGCCATGTATATGTGAACAAGTGTTTGTGTGCGAGGGTGGGCTTATGTATATGTGACGGAGAGAAAACCGCTTTTTGTACACACCCCGGAGCTAGATCCAAATATTCAATATGCACTGCAAGATAAGGTTTACTTTGAAAAATCTTTAATTGATGGTGGCTGCCCAACTTCTAAAACAAGAGTAAAAAACTCCAGTCCGTTCGTATTGTAACGATGTCAAACTCAATGATCTTCTCATACTGCGTGATGGGTATGTTAAACCCCCTGTTCAAACCACCAACATTTTCTCCTAAAAGCCGATGTGGCCTACTCATTGAATAGGAAGGCCATGATCAACACACTAATGGATCTTCGTGCAAAAAATGCATGTTATCTGAGGAACACATAATTGCATATGCTCGATACCAAATAACTTTTCTATTGTTTTTTCCTTTCTACACTTGTGTAGCATTGTGTATGGCAGTAGTCCCTCCTTCCATTGTTGTCTTGCTCTGTGAGTCTAAACTTACGTTGGAACCTTGTGGTACAGTGCAGATGGATGTTTGAACACTTCTCAATCAACCCAATACATAAACATAATTATTTTGCATTACAATGAGTTGGTCATTCTTCAATTGCACCTTGATTTCTTCACTTCTATTATGAATTGAAAGTTGGTGAGCTCACGAACTCGTGTTTTATATGACATTATACGTGATTAGAGTTAGCAAGTGTACTAATCCCTTATCGACCAAATGTTCGTGATTGCCTTGATGAAAAAAGAAATAATGGGTCAAACGAGTAAAAGTAAGAGTGTGGAAGATGGGAGGGGGGGCAAAGCACCTAGGAAATCCCGAACCCAAAGTTCTCTTGCTATCTTATCTTATGAGGCAAAAGCTAGCCCGGTGATTTGCTTATTTGCTTTCATTAACCTTCAGACATTGAATTGGTTTAATCAAAGGAAAACATTTGACCGCACTCATAGACACGCACGTTTAGTTTGATTACATGTAGTCTCATGTGAGACTTTTTGGCGTCTACGAGGCCTGAATGAGAGCATGAGCACTCTCGAAACCACCACTACTAATGCCCTCAATCGAAACCATCAGCAAGAGACATGAAGATTATGTTTTTTTTTTTTAACGGCTTGGTTAGGTACCCGTTCGATATATTCAGGCACAAAAACATTTACTAGGTTTAACAATTTAGGGTTCAACGTACTAGGGATTTACTTTGCATTGAAGTTGCATCGTTCGGCCTCAAGATCTATACGACCAGGCTCGTAGTGCTTCCTTTTGTAGGCATGCTGCCATTGAGCTCATGAAGAAAGGAACAAGACCTTAAGAGTGTTTTAGGTATAGGCGCTCTTGATACAGTGGGGAGACCTTGCTTGTGGAGTGGTCATAAACTGGCTCGGAGGGCTTCTATAAGTATTCGCTACGGGTGTAATTCTCATAGGTTTGTTGTTTGAGAGTATACGAAAAACGGAACAGAACCTTAAGAGTACTTTAGGTATCAGTGCTTTTGGTGTTGTGTTGAAGTCTAGCTTGTGGAGTGGTCAGGAACCGGCTCGTAGGACGTTTATCACATGTGGAAGTAAGGAGCAAGGTTTTTTAACGGTTGCAGTACGGAGATGTTTTAGATGGAGCTCCTGGTGTTGCTCAAACCGTCATCCATATGTACTACTTCTTCGTTGATGGACGAGCGGTGGTGCTTATACATCCTCCGCATGGTAGGACGATTATTCTTTGTTTTGCAATGGTTTTGTCTATTGAAATTCGTTTTACGCAAACTAATCGGGTGTATTGACTTATGATTGTTTATGGCTATCGAGGTTGAGCTGATGAGTAACATTTTTTGCCTACCCAATTTTCATATCCACAAGTGCGCCTTCAAGGCACTGCAAACAGGTGTGTGCACTCGGTTCTTAGTCAAACCAACATGGTATTTTGGGGGAGACAGGAGTGTGTGGACCTAGTGCACCCACCAACTTCGCCTATCTTGCACTCATTTTATTTTTATATAGATATGGACAAATTTGGGATAAAGTTGGGTGATCATGTGCTTGCACACACACACACACACACACACACACACACACACACACACACACACACACACACACACACACACACACACACACACACACACACACACAC
>BFEA01000493.1:499147-512990 GCA_003427395.1 Chara braunii | reverse complement strand
AATAAATTAAACAAGATTTGTCTGAGCATTACATCCGAATTCCTTACCAAATTTGAAATAAAAATAAAATACCGATAACAAATACTAATAATAAAAATAAATAAAAATAAAAATAGAATTAAATTTAGTAAGTGCGCTAGCATGTTTTCGACACCGCCATTTTTTACGATTTTTTATTTTTTTTTGGCACAGCTAAATGCCCTGAAAATTTACAGTTGTGCACGTTACATAATACAAAGCCCACTAAAAACGTTCCAAAAAATAATAAAATTGTTTAAACTGCGAACTAAAGTGAAAACAAAAAGTAAAAACTGAAAAAAAACATGGGCGACTCAGAGCACGTTTTGACACCGCCATCTTTGGCGATTTTTTTTTTTTTTTTGGCTGATTCAAATAGCTTGAACATTTATAGGCATGTACCTCACGTCATAGATAACGCACAAAAATAAATTCAAAAAACAAAAAAGTATTTTTAGGCTCCGAAATAATTTTTGGTGGGGGCCGAACGCCGTCGGGTTCGGACCCCGTACGAGACCCCGAACACCCGTGCGTACGGTGGTTTGCCCGGGAACCTCCGTACGTACGGCCTGGTGACCGTGTATACATATATGTATATATATATATATATATAGTATATATATATATATAGTATATATATATTATAATTTATATATATATGCAGATATTTATGTTTTGCCTTTACTGCCAACGGCGTGTCTACAATGTATTTTATGGTTGTGACACACTTTTCTTTGTTTCTTGGGTGTTTTAGTCGCTTATGATAGACATGAACCTACAGTGTATGTCGTTTTTCGTCTAATATGGGTGAGTGATAGTTAACTTTGATTTTTGTCACGGGTGCCTTGAGGGCAGTGGTTGGTCCCCAACTTTGGTATAAATTGTCAAACGGTTGTTGATGTTCAATTGCAACCAAGGTTAAGGTGAACTATCACTTTGAGTTTCATTGGACTCTGTAAATTGTAGAAGGTCCCACCTTCTTACGACTCAATGAAATACATAGTGAAACATAATTCTTTCATAAATCATAGGTAGAGAGGGAGAAGAGGGTCACAAACGCGGGGTCTTGATAGGCTGTTTCATCAAAAGGTTGAACCCTATATAGTCTGCAGAGTCCCTTCAGATACGATACTGAAAGTGATGGTCTATCTTAACCCTGGTTGTGGTTAAGCATCAACAATAGCCCAACATTGATACCCTGAGGTGGACACCGATCACTGCCTTTAAGGTTCCTATGACAAAAGTGTAAGCAGACTATCACTCACCCACTCTAGAGTTGCTCAGTAAACCATTGGCAGAGAGGGAGAAGAGGACGGCTGTGGCATACTATTTCGTCGGAGTTTCATCGACTCATCAGGTTGTCGAACGTTTTACAGTCTGTAGCCCCTAAGCGATAATAATGAAACTGATAGTTCATTTTAACCCAATTGTGGTTCGCATCAATGATTGTCTGGCTACTGATACCTTGAGATGAGCACCAACCATTGCCCTCAAGGTACCTGTTACAAAAATCAAAGCAGACTATCACCCACACTGGTCGAACACCGTACATATTGTATATTCATACTACATCATAAGCGAACAAAACACCCTCGAAACAAATAAAGGTCTTTCAAGATTAGAAAATGCGCTCACTTCGCTCGCACTACAGTACGACCTCGTAGATATTCCCTACCACTATTGTTCAACCTAATTGGAGAACATCATAGGGGGAAACTAGGGAGGTCGTGTTATATATCACCAAACATAATTGTTCAATCAACCATAGGCAGAAAGATAAATCATTAAATACATACAAAATGTTGGATGAGTAAGAATGTGTGGTTCACTTATTTGTCCATTATGGGTTGCAGACACATTCTGACTTATAGAATATTTTGAATTTATTGAAACATTATGTGGTCCTGATATATGTGGAACGTTATTCAGTGAAGTTGAGCCCTTCGTCCGAGCACCGCAAATCGTGAGCATATCGACAATCAATTTGGAACTATGATTATAATGATGATTTATATATGAGTCGTTATGGTACACTGGGATGTGGGCAGATCGCGCTCAACGTCATCAACGTGACAAGCCTTGTACGTGAGAGGCACGGTGAATGGGGGGTTAAAAGAAGAACGAGAAAAATGAATGGTTTCGACGTGCCCATCATGTTGGTTTTTTTTTTTTTATCATTTGTTTGACAAAGTTTATTTTTTAAGTTCATAGATATGTGATTATGCATATATACAGGGTTGCCGGTGTTCGAGACGGGCCGAACACCCGAACCTGAACGCCGGAACGTACAGGACCCCTTCGGAAGACGTTCGGCCGTTCAGGTCGAACGCGAACCAAAAAAAAAAAAAACAACAAGTTTTCAAACAATTTCAAAAAAACAATATGTTATGGAGAAAATGAAACTAAAAAACATTTGTCTGGGCATAACATCCAAATCCTTTACCAAATTTGAATTAAAAATCAAATACAGAAAATAAACACTATGATAAAAATAAGAGAAAATAAAAAGGGAATTAAAATGAGTGATTGTGCCAGCACCTTTTTGACACCGCCATCTTTGGCGATTTTTAATTAGTTTTTGGCAATGACAAATGCCCTGAAGATTTACAGATATGTATTTTACATAATGAATAACTCATTAATTGTTTTTAAAAAAAATAATAATTTTTTTTAGGCCCCGAAATAAAGTGAAGACAAAAAGTTAAAAGTGAAAAAAAAACAAAATAGTGTGTGGGCGAGCACGTTTTGACATCCCCATCTTTGACGATTTTTCATGTTTTTTTGGCTTAGCAGAATGTCTGAAAAATTTATAGGCCTGTAGTTTACATCATAGAGAACTCACAAAAAAACATTCAGAAAAACAAACCTACTCTCAGGCCCCGAAATTGTTTTGGCGGGGGCCGAACCTTGAGGTGTTCGGCCCCCGATCTGGACCCCGAACGGGACCCCGAACGCCCGAACATTCCGGGGTGGTCCCGGGGCCCCCCAAACGTTCGGTCATGTAATGCATATATATATATATATATATATACAGGGTTACCAGCCCGTACGTACGGAGGCCCCCGGGCGGACCTCCGTACGTTCCGGCGTTCGGGGTCTCGTACGGGCCCCGAACCCGACGGCATTCGGCCCCCGCCAAAAATTATTTCGGAGCCTAAAAATAATTTACTTCTTATGAAATTTTGTTTAAGAGTTCTTTATAACGTGAGGTAAATGCCTGTAAATTTTCAAGTCATTTGGCTTTGCCAAATAAGAATAACAAATCTCCAAAGATGGCGGTGTCAAAACGTGCTCGCCCACGTTTTTTTTCACATTTTACTTTTTGTTTTCACTTTAGTTCGGGGTCTAAACAATTTTATTATTTTTTGAAACTTTTTAAGTGGATTTTGTATTATGTGAAGTAAACATCTGTAAATTTTCAGGGCATTTAGCTATGCCAAAAAAAAATGGAAAATATCCAAAGATGGCGGTGTCGAAAACATGCTCGCGCACTCAGTAAATCTAATTCTCTTTTTATTTTTATTTGTTTTTATTATTAGTATTTGTTCTGTGTATTTTATTTTTATTTTCAATTTGGTAAGGAATTCGGACGTAATACTAATGCAAATCTTGTTTAATTTATTTTTCTCCATAATATTTTTTTTTTTCAGATTTTTTTGATGACCGTTTTTTTTTTTTTTTTTTTTTTTTTGGCTCCGCGTTCGGCCCGAACGGCCGAAGTCATCCCCAAGGGGTCCCATACGTTCGGGCATTTGGGTTCGGGCATTCGGCCCGTCCCATATATATATCGTCAAATAGAACTGCCCGGTAAACCGTAGGCAGACAGGGAGAAGAGGACAACAAACGAGGGCCTTAGTGTGGTATGGTTATTTTTTTTTTTATCTTTAGTTGTGTGAGGAATTCTGATGTGACCCTCAACCAAAAGTTATTTGTATTGCAATTCTACACAACATAATTTGTTTTCAGATTTTTGGGGATTTGATTTGATTTTTTTTATTTATTTTTTTTGCACTGAGGCTGCCTGGGGCCATGCCCGGAGGTCATGCCCGGCCGGTCACCCGGTCGCCAATCCGGGCGTGACATTGGGACCCGGGCGCTCGGGATATCTCTCTAGTATATATATACATTAAACTCGTTATGAATTCACTTTTTATTTTTTCCCTCTTAATGTCTGTCAAATTCAGATTTCACTACCTACTTGCCACCGGTCCTAGGCTATACAAGGAATCCCTGTAAGCATAGCTACTTCATACGGAGAAGGAGATCTTGCATGTTACCCATTGCCTTAGTGGTCTAGGGTGCAAGGTTACTAGGGTCGGTGATGGGGGCCCAACTAATTCAAAAACCGAGCGTTTTGTTAGTAGTTGCGTTGCCGGTTTTCATCTTCCTCTACCATTGTCAAGTAACATCAGTGTATAAGGCCAACACCCTCCCATACACCAAACACAACCCATTCACACTCACACGTGTGTTGGTCAAAGGCCCAAGTAATGTCGATCATGGGGATCAAACTGACTGTCCCAGTTGACTAACCAAGCCTGCCTAGACGATCATGGGGATTGAACCCATAACCTTTTGATTGTTATTGCTTGCCTAACCAATTGAGCTTGGCGGAGATAGCCTCTAACCGAAAGTTGTTTGTGTGAGTATTATCCATAACATAGTTCGTTTTCATTTTTTTTTTTACTACTGTTTTTTCTTTTAATATATCATTTTTTTTACCTCAGATGTGATTCATGCGGCTCCATCCATTTGCCATTATCCGGCCCGTAAAACCAGATAAATCAAGAACATATGGATATCCGGTTATGCTACTTAGCATTTGAGTACTAATTTTAGGCGATGCAAAGTAGGACGTCGGACGATATGAGGATATTTTCAATGCTTCACAAGTGAATAAAAAATGAGTGCTTATAAGGAGAACATATTTCTCTCACCTCCTACGTATTTGTTTTGGTCGTTGCATAGTGTGTTTTATGTCTCATTCATCTTGACTTTGTGTGTCTCATAACAACAAATATGGAGAGCGCAGACATAGAAGGAGCAAACACAAAAGTACGACGAGGCATAGCCGAAATAAACGTGCAAATAATACTGATGAAATGTATAAAATAACAATTATATCTTCGTCTAAAAGTTGCAAGGAAACTAAATTCAAGATACCATGGACCTAACATTGCCTCTTTGACCTACTGGCTTGTCTTTGGGCCTTGCCCATTAAGTTTTATTGTCAACGTCATCGTCAAGGTCCTTAGTTGCCTTGTTTGACCTCTGAGTTTCGGCCCCATGCCTTCGCGGTGAACTAGTGGAATATATGTATTGCGTTGTCCACATTATGCCATCAATGGTACATTCGTCATTTTATAGTTCCTAGCATTATGAGTTTTTTTTTTTTATTGCAATTATCATGATACTAATTCCTCTTGCATTGTTGTGGGTTTGCAATTATGATATTTGCAACCTTAAGGTTTCGGTCTCGTGGGTGCACCATTTGTGTCAAGGTTGGTCGAATTCTCGAAGCAATCAACCAGCTGAAAATAGGGCTAAAATGAGGCTCTGGTTGCGCACTGACCAATCCTTTAGGGAACAATGGAGAGACAACAACTACTGCTTGTAGAATAAGTACATTGGAAAAGCATAAGACCTGTTATACCAAGAGACTGGAGGCCGAAGAAATGTCCTAGAATCTTAGAAAGGTGAAATTGTTTTAGGCTACTCGAGCTTGAAGATTTGATGACCCAAAAAAATGTGCAGCTGCGAAGGAGAGCCCTGGTAGGGTTTGGAAGAAAAGCAAGCAGAATGTTCGACACAACCGTCTTTTTGCCTTCCATGTTTGCAACAACAAGGTCTTGGTTTAATGGCATAGGGGTCCGTCCATAAGGTTGTTTTGTTTTTGTGTCAATAACCAACTGGAAATGGGTTCTGGGTGGGTTGAGGTTCTTCAAGGACTAACAATGTTTATTTGGAGCAAACGACCAACGAAATCGTGGAACCGGTCGTTATAAAACAAAATGAAGCTCTAGGTAGGATTGAGGCTTAGAGCCACACACTGACACGTCATTTAATTAAATTATTTAAGGCGGTTCGCGGTGGTTGGTATGCCAATAATTTGGACGATTGCTCTCTCTTTCTCTCCCAGTCATCAGTCACACAATGAATTAGTGCTCTCTCTCTCTCTCTCTCTCTCTCTCTCTCTCTCTCTCTCTCTCTCTCTNTCTCTCTCTCTCTCTCTCTCTCTCTCTCTCTCTCTCTCTCTCTCTCTCTCTCTCTCTCTCTCTCTCTCTCTCTCTCTCTCTCTCTTTTTTCCCCTGCATCTTCTTATCTCTCCTAGATGTATGCAGCCTTTGTCCTCGATAAAAAATGGCTGACATGGTCACTCAAAGTTATTCTTTATTTGCTTTTCTCTTTCATCAAACTCACTGTGCCAAGGTAATTTATAATTATTTTATTTTATTTACCTCATTCCATAAGGATTTAACTCAAGTGTCTATTTCAATATTTCATTAGTGTTTCAACTGAGATTGACCCATTTATCCCCAAAAAAATTGTTTATTGACAATTGAGTCTCCACTTTTGTTGTTGTAGAGCTTGAAAGCCTTGTTTATGTCCTCTCTCCTATATTAACACTTTTCACACTTTAAGGTTTTGCAAATCTTTGTTGCCACTTGCATCCCTTAGACTGGGGACGTATAGGAGATTCTGCCCTATTCACTAGTTCCATAGTTTGAACTCTTAAAGTGTATATGTTCGAAATGTCCTGATGTTCAAAAGTGAACATATGTTTCTCAAACCCTAAAAGATACCACGTTCTTCCACTATCACTCAACTTCCCTCACTGTCAAAGGATATGGCCGTCTCGTGTGTGCTTGAGTCATTACCTACTCACACTAGTCTATCCCACGATGCGCTTGTCCAACTACCTTGCACGCTACGTTAACGGGCTCGACACCCCTGTGTTTTTTTTTTTCGTTTTTTTTTTTTTGCAATTTATGGTGGGGAGCTGCTCCTTTGGAAACACCAGTTCACACGAGCCTAAGTTACGAAGCTACTGCCAAGGCGCATGAACCTCCAATTGGGATTTCTCATGTTGACCTTTTGCCTGCAGTATTGGCCCAAACCCAAATCGAAATGCTTTAACCATGTATACCGACAAGAACTCAAACTAGGCTCATGTGAACTGATGGCTTACAACCAATTTCCTCGAACGCGACCATGCCCACACCTCATCTTTTGGGGCTAGATAATTGAGGTCAGCAAAGCTGTAAGCAGCAACCAAAACAAAAAATAGTGCTCACGTGTCGGACCTTTTTCATTTGTCATGCAACTCAAATCCACATCCCTGTTTTATTTTTTGGCACGCAGCTGAAATTCGCTTCGGGAAAAGGAGACCCAAAATAGAGTAACAACACACCTAAAGGGGGAACATTGATTGCCATTGAAGAAGGGAATTAAACCACCAGTATGTTTTCCAACCATTTTCCTTAGACGTGTTGTGCACGCGGTCGCATTAGATGGGATGTACTGGGGTGCCATTTCGCTGGAAATCTATCCAGGCAAAATGGGTCGTATGCCAGAGACATTTTGCTTGTCTGCCCTGGCTGGGGTGCCATTCGCTAGAAATCCATCCAAGCAAAATAGGTCGCCTCCCAAGGCCTTTTTGCCTGGTTGGGGTGCCACTTCGCTGAAAATCCATCCAGGCAAAAGGGGTCCCATGCCAGGTCTGTTTTTGGCTGGATGGATTTCTAGCGAAATGACGCACTGGTACATCCCGCCCTACAACAGATGCATACATGCACGGCACGTGTTAGAAAAATGGCTGGGAAATGTACTATGTGGTTGCCCTTCGTCTACACAATTATGATCAACACCTACCAGAACTGACATCCGGCCGCCCCCTATCACTCTCTCATTCACCCTGTCGAGTAATCTTAGATCTTGCCATACCCTAACCTCGTGGCAGAACCCAACAAGTCCAGAACCATTATCCCCTCCCACCCACTTGCCCTTCGCCCACTTCTCATGTTTCAATTTAGGTACTTATGGTTTAGGGTTCTGTTTAGAAATCTAGGCGTGTCCCCCGTCCGATTGAGGTGAACGAGTGTGATATATATCATTGAAAGTCTGTGTAAGCAGAAAATAGAAAACAAAGCTCAATTACTTAGGCATGCAAACGCCATTCAGGAGGTCACGGGCTTACTCCCCATTGACCACTTGCGGCACTCTTTGTGCCAATTGAGATAGTTGGTTTGCTTCCCTTGTTTGGTATTGGTAGGGTTTTTTACCATCATGGGTGTGCGTGTGTGTGTTTGTGAGTTGTGTGTGGTGTGCACGAGAGTGCTGGCCATAGGCACTGCTGTTACTGAATGGGGGCGGAGGAAGTAGATGGGAGGCGCAGCTACTAGCAAAATGCTCGGTCCTTGCATTAGCCTCCTCTCCCGCCCCCCCCTGGACGGCCCCACTCTAGAAAAAAAAAAAGAAAAAAAAGGGCCCAGTGCCCAAGGCTGATAATTTCCATGAGAAGATGGAGGCCGTTTTCAGGCTCGGCATCAATAGCTGGGCCAAGTACTGGTGGTTTCATTGTGAGAGGTAGGTATGCTGCAGGGGTTCCCTGCATAGGCTAGGTAGGTAGGTAGTCAAATGTGGAATTGCAGGGGTCCCCTGGATAGGCTTGGCAGAAGTGGTAGGTAGGTAGTGAAAGGTGGAATTGAGAGAAGAATGTTGCTTAGTTTTTTCAAAAGAACAACGGCGTTCCCAGGGCCCCTTTGTGTTTAAAANAAAAAAAAAGGAAAAAAGGAAAACAGAAAAAAGAAGGGAAAATTGCATCTGTACCCCACCTAAAGATGGGAATACCCGCTATGCCCAGTCCCAGCGCCCGCTTGCACCTATACCCGGAACTCTGCCGGTGGAAATTATTTGCATGCCCAGGACTGAGGTGGAACCAGGTTGGTTCCGCAAAATTGCAGTTAACCAACTACCGGAATGCACAAATTATGGACATACCCAGGACTGAGGTGGACTGGCCAAATTATTCATATACCCTACTACCGGACGGCTCCAATTATACTCGTACCCAGCAGCCGCTGCCCCACAACGTCCACATGGTTGTGGTCCACGTGGTGGGCATGAGCAGAATTTTGCGGTCTTCCATCCAGCCCCACCCCTGGCTGTTGGTACACCCGCAAATTTGCCAGCCCGTTCCTGGGCATGGGCATAGTTTCTTTGTCTGGAACTGAGGGCCTGCGGGATTGGGTATGCCTACAATTTCGCACAGGGGCACAGGGGGAAAAGTCGGGTCCTATGCGAAGTTGAACGGGGTAGTAGGTCCCACTTGCACGAATTAAGCGATACTGACCGCAGATAACAGAGATCAACGGCCAGATTCTCGCAATCCGTGCAAGTGGGACCTTGCCCCGGGTATAGGTAGAAGTTGGGCGCTGGGACTGGGTATAGCGCGTATTCCCATCTTTAAGTGGGGTACAAATGCAATTTTCCCAAAAAGAAAACAAAGTCCTAGTGGGGCTCAATGGTGTCCCACTACCGGTACCGTCGTTCCCTGGGTGTCTACCGGGCCCATCTGCTGGGCCCTCACGGCACCAGCAGCACGTAAGGGGACAAAGGGGGCCGCCCGGCCGGTGGATTTTTTTTTTTTTTTTTTTTTTTTTTTAAATCACCTTTGTCCTTCTAAGACGGAAGGGTGTACGAGGACGAAGTATTTGCCAGTGCAATTAACCGATTGGCCTCGCTCCACTCGTCACCACCAAGTATGCAAAATGTGAATGAATCTTCTGCTAGAGCATGAGAAGATACACCCCCATATATATTTTTTTGTTTTTGAAAGTAACCTATATTCTTCTCTCAATCTTCGCTTGCATATATTCTATCTCATCCTCTCGCTACTCTATGTATGGTACGGGGGAACACCAACCAAACCTGGAACTCTCCCCAGCCCACGGGGTAGGTTTGCACCACAGCGGTGGTGCGAGAGCAATGCCTCGCTCCACTCCTCACCAAGTATGCAAAATGTGAATGAATCTTCTGCTAGAACATGAGAAGATACACCGCCATATTTTTTGCCTTTTGTGCATGTGGTGGGTGACTAGTGGAGCGAGGCGCAAAGACACACACCAAAATAGAGTGTACTGTACCGATCACAACGCCGAATTTTTTTATTTTATTTTTTATTATAAAAGGTTTTGTTTCAAAACAGCGTCGGAGGAGGCCGGGGACCTCACAAATCAACCCGGAGTTATCCCGGCAGCGTCAGCCGGCTTAGCTTAGAGAAGAGTATTAGTCGACTCAATTCTCTCACTACAGTCTTCCTACAAAGTTTCCTCTTTTATCAACTGTATAACGTTCTGGAAGGTGTTCCACATGACATGCCTAGTATCGTGGTGTCCTACCTCTGAACCCCTACTCTAGCCTAGATTCTATACCTCTCTCGACTCTTCCTACTCTTCACTATCTACACCTATACACAGGCCTATATCGCCCGGACCGAACCCGGGCTAAAACGACCGGGTGGATTAAATCCTCCTACTTCTGGACACTATCCTTGAAGTGGTCTCACCTGCCTAAGTTTTTTCTGGCTTCTTGATTGTCCTCTTTCTCCTTCGCTTTCGTCCCGTTTCGATGTTGATTCATTTTCCATCCTCAAATTTTGTATTAAACTATTTTTTCTCTCAAATAGGGCCTCGCTGCACTACTCTTGAAATGCACAAAAGACCAAAATCATGTCACTGTATCTTTCCATGTTCTAGCGGAAGATTCACTCTCGTTTTGCACCTTTCGAGAGTAGTGCAGCGAGGCCCCTACCGGTAGCCTCTCACTCTGCTATTCCATGTCACCGTGTTGATTGCGTTCGTTCATAGTTATAGTTATGTTGTCGTGATGTGTAATCAGAGTATGACGGCGGCTCGATCCCTCGCCGGGGGATCAGCAGCAAGTGCTGTTTTTTGCAACGCGCCTGCCCTTCTGTATTTCCATCCAGAGCATCAGGAGCCTACGGGTCGAGATGCAGAAGGAGATCTTCGTTGCCTGGGCTTGATTGGTGTTCCCATGTCGCGCCAGCCAGCAATTGAAAGTAACCGAAGAGAGATCAATCAAGCTTGAAGCGCTTCCGGTGAGTGGATGACGTGGCCAAGCTGTTGAGGAAAGCGTCTCAATCAGAAGAGTATGACGGCGGCTGGATCCCTCGCCGGGGGATCAGCAGCAAGTGCTCTTTTTCGCAACGTGCCTGCCCTTCGGTCCTTCCGTCCAGAGCATCACGAGCCTACGGGTCGAGATGAGATCATCTTTCCCTGGGCTTGATTATTGTACCGATCTCGCGCCGGGCAGCAATTATCAGTAAGAGAAGAGAGATCAATCAATCTTGGAGTGCTTCTGGTGAGTGGATGACGTGGCCAAGCTGTTGAGGCAGCCACGTGGAGAGAGCCTGACGCAGGCGATCGAGAGATTAGACGGCGGCCGTTTGCCGACGACGTGGCGACCGCCCGATCGAATCGATCATCGTGTGGCCGTGAGGGTGGCGCCTTGCGGCGGCCCGGGGGCGGGCCGACCAGGAGCGGGGGCGCAGTAGGGGGGGGAGAAGAACCGCAGAGTGTAGGGAAGATGGCGGTTGCTGATGCGGAAGAGGTGGACATGAGCGGGAGAGGGCAGCATGCGGAAGCAGCCGATCCAACATTGTCGCGAGGAACAGAGGCGCCACTGCCTCCGCGTCGATTCCGCGGCCGGGCGGCTTTCGTTGGTAGTAGCGAAGCAAGCGGGGGCCAAGGGCAGGGGCAGGGGGAAAAGACGTCGGCGCAGCTTGCCCTGTCCTCCGAACGAAGCGATTCCCGCCGTTCGATCAATCGGATCGTGCGCCAGCAAGTGCCGTCCGAGATCCTCGAGAATCCGTTGCTGAAGGCGGCTATGGCCGTTCTGCCAGGCAATTACAACCTCGAGATTCCGAAGACGATATGGCGGATCAAGCAAGCGGGGGCGCGGCGCATAGCGCTGCAGTTCCCCGAGGGTCTGTTAATGTACGCGTGCACCATCGCCGATATCCTGGAGAAATTCGCTCATGCGCAGTGTATCGTGATGGGTGACGTGGCGTACGGCGCGTGCTGCGTGGACGATTTCAGTGCGGCGGCGCTCGGCGCGG
Organism: Chara braunii; assembly: GCA_003427395.1. NCBI lineage: Eukaryota > Viridiplantae > Streptophyta > Charophyceae > Charales > Characeae > Chara > Chara braunii. Next base: position 500,833 of record BFEA01000493.1, on the reverse strand, counting down.
AGTTCTTGGTTCATTACGGCCACAGCTGTCTGGTCCCCGTGGACGTGACCTCGATCCCGGCTATGTACGTGTTTGTGGAGATCGGGATCGACGTCTCACACCTGGTGGAGACGATCCGGCTCAACTTCCCGCCTGCCACGAAGCTCATTTTGGCGGGAACCATCCAATTCGTCTCCGCCATCCAGGCGGCGAAATCCGCCCTCAAGGGTGATTATCCCGACATCGTAGTCCCACAGTCAAAGCCATTATCGCCGGGCGAAGTGCTGGGCTGCACAGCACCTAAGCTCGACCACTCAGCAGCAGAGTCCATCGTGTTTGTTGCTGACGGTCGTTTCCATCTCGAGGCCATCATGATTGCCAATCCGACCCTTCCGGCGTACCGATACGATCCTTACTCAAAGGTGCTGACGGTGGAAGAGTACGACCACGTGGGAATGAGAGATGTGAGAAGACGAGCAATCGAGAAGGCGGCGTCTGCTCGGAGATGGGGCGTGGTCCTCGGGACACTGGGAAGACAGGGCAATCCAAGGATAATGAGGCATTTCATATCGAGACTGGAGGGGAGAGGGAGGGAGTACATGCTGGTATTGATGTCGGAGCTTAGTCCACAGAAACTGTCGGCATTCAGCTCAACGATTGACGCCTGGGTGCAGATCGCCTGCCCGCGGCTGTCTATCGACTGGGGGGAGGCTTTCGGCGGGGTGCCGTTGCTCAATCCTTACGAAGCGGAAGTTGCACTCGGTTTTGTACCGGGATGGTGGGAGAGAGGGAGAGAAGAGAAGTTGGGCGGGGGGAGAAGGAAGACGGAGACAGGTCCTCTTTGGTGCAAGGAAGAGCAGGAGGGGAAGAAAGGGGAGGAGGAGAAGATGATCGGGTTGGGGTTTTCGAAGGCGAGAGCCGAGGCTGTGGGATGTCAAGGCGGAAGCCAGCGGGGGTCCATGGACGGCAATTGTGAGGTGAGGACAGCTATGGAGTCCGGTGAAATGGCTGCGGGAGGAGGAGAAAGTAGCAGGGGGGAATGTGTAGAAGAAAGATGTGGAACAGAGGAAGCCGTGGCTGGGAGTGCTTGTTGTGCAACGGAGGGGAGGAAAGAGGCCGATGATGACGAAGCGAGTGCAAGTGCGGATGGCGGGAAGACGGCTGCTGATGTCGTGATGATGGGGTCTTATCCCATGGACTATTATGCCAGAGATGGTGGGCCTTGGGGTTCTGCACATACGTTGAGAAGTGGAAATGGGTCTGTGATCAATGCAGGAAGAATAGGGGTGAGGGGCTTTAGTTTCCGAGGGGGAGAGAAGCAGTAGGGGAAGCAGTCAGTAGGGGAAGTAATAGAGAGTCCCTGTACTGCTGGGTTTTTTTTTTTTTTTTTTTTTTTTTCTTTTCTTGGTGGGATCTGGAGAGAACAGGGGAATAAATGTCCTCTGCATGAGGGAGATGGAGGGAAGCAGTAGAATGCTTTTACTGCTGGCTTCTTTTATTTGCTTGTTTTTTTTCTTGGTGGGGATAAGGAGAGAGCAGGGAAAGTGGTGGGGGGGGGAGGGGGAGGGGGAGGAGGGGGAAGGGGGGGAAGAACTGTTCTCTTCGTGAGGGAGAAGAATCGGAGGGGAGTAAATGGCCGATGTGGAATGTGCAAAATTGTCCTACTGAGTAGGAGGCTTATCGTAGCTCCCTGAGCTCACATCTTGT
>BFEA01000493.1:470045-481443 GCA_003427395.1 Chara braunii | reverse complement strand
CAAATATATATATCGTCAAATAGAACTGCCCGGTAAACCGTAGGCCTGTCTCTTATACACATCTAGATGTGCCCCCCCCCCCCCCCCAAAGGCATCCAAATTAATTTTGGTGCTAAAAATTTTAAAATTTTTGTCGTGGTAAACATACTGAAATTTTTGACCACCCCCTGTCTCGCAGAAGATAACCCCCCCTAGAGGATGTACTACCAAAATGTTTGTTACTTCAAAGATAAAAACACTTTATCTTTACAAAATATAGATATACTTTAAATTTTAGATTTGACTTAGGAAAAATTTTGGTAACTCACTTTCCTAAAGGAAGTGCAACAATGCAACTGAATTTTCTGCATTTTTTTAAAAATTGTTAAATTTTTTATTGTGGTAATTATAATAATGCCCCCTGTTTAGGGAAGATGCTGCCGAAATTTTCAACAATCTCTAATACCGATTAAGAAAAGGTGAGAAGTAATTAGTGAAAAAGAGTTAGATAATAAAATGAAGAGTATTATCGAATGGTTTATTATTGATAACAATGATATTTTAGTTTGTACTGTTGTGGTAATTATAATAATGCCCCCTGTTTAGGGAAGATGCTGCCGAGATTTTCAACAATCTCTAATACCGATTAAGAAGAGGTGAGAAATAATTAGTGAAAAAGAGTAAGATAATAAAATGAAGAGTATTCTCGAATGATTTATTAATGATAACAATGATATTTTAGTTTGTATTGTGATGCAGGTAAATATTTTCGATCAAAGACTCGACTACTTTCCTCCTGCTGCATTAAGGATCAATTGTCTTCTTATTATTTGATAACAGACCAGTTTACAACACAACTTTATGTCTTTCTACAACCTAAAGCCTTAGCCCTTTCGGTTTTATATGTTTCTTCATATTTTCGCTCATATTTCTTTATAAAAATCGTTTTAAAAAACTAAGTATCTTTGATATAGGATGGTGAAAATGTTTGGGCCTTGTGTATGTAAAGCAGGGTGTGAGTCACAAAGAATGACAGAGTTAGTGTGTGACATGCTGTTGTTCGATTAGGGTCATCGCAAAAATGCATAGAAGATGATTAATTAAATTGCTATTCATTGTTTGTGTTTGTGAGAATGTTGATGGACATGTCACATCGATGTTTGTAAGATTGATTGTTTGATGACACATAATCTATTGTTTAAGTAATTCAGTCAGTTTCTTTCAGATAATCATTATGGTCGAAGGCTTGTGCGCACACACTTATGCTGGAGACCCGCAATAAGGCACACACTTACATGTGTGAGACATCGCTTGTCAATGCATACTCAATGACTTCAATTCCTTTTTCAGACCTATTTTATGAAGTGGGGATGTGTTGGGCTGGAAGGTCAGCATATCGCTAACCGTAGCACACAACTTATAAACGACAATGCAATCTGCACTGCTCTTTGCACATGATGCATAGTAATGTGTAAATTGTGTAGAGTACGGAACATTGTGGTAATTGGACATACGTGTCAGCACGACTGAATACTATAAATTTCTTTGTACACTCAAACCACTCATACTGTTTACTGTAGGTTTAAGATGCCTACAAATATTGTTTGCTTGTTGAATTTTCGTAGTGGGACGTTGAAGCCCTTGACTGCTACGCCTTCCCTCCTTGATTGGAGGACGTTCCACCACCACTAATTGCCGCAGTCGGCCCTACCACTCTCTTGCGCAAAGTACAAGAGACGGTAGGACACATAACCTCATTCGCAATTCTTTAATGTCAAAGGAACCTCAGCATGCGCGTTGGCCGACACTTGAGTGACCAATGCAGTATTTGAAATCATTGAAAACTGGGTGGTCATCGGCATCAAAAAGTACGTCATCACTGCGACTGCTCACGTATTCGTGCATGACTACTCGATATGATGAGGCTCGCACCGCTGCGTTTAGTAATATAAGTTTCGTGCATGGCATCTGCATGCCAAAAAGTCCAAACATTTATGGATGGAGTGGAAAAAAAAACTCGACGTGATTTGCACATGGGGTTTAGTTATCTGTAAATAGTGACTCTCGTTGTTAGATTGGCCGTTCTAGTCTATCTACGTGAATCACACTCGGGAGATCAGCGCTATGAGCGACTATTACCGCGCGCGCTCAACTTGGGCATTAATGCACCTACACGATAGTGAACGAGAGACGCCCTCGGTTGAGCCACCTCTATGATTGCATACAAAAAACCTTCGTACATGATTCAATAGCTCGGTGGGGTTACACCTGCATAAAGATGATAACACTCCTTAGGTAGGGGTAAGTTGCACCTCGCGTAACCGTATAAAGATGATAACACTCCTTAGGTAGGGGTAAGTTGCACCTCGCGTACCCGTATATTGTCGTAGTGGTTCGCGAGAGGGTGCATTCGGTCAGAGTGGCAACACTTCTCAAACACTTTGCGTGGTGGTGGTGGGGTAAATAACACTTACTACCCCAAAACCCGGGGATGCATGCCAAAGAGCTCGCAAGAGCCGGGTCCTCGAACACCGCAAAAGACTTCATTTAAATCTCTCTCTCTATATAGGTTGAAGACTCCCGTATCTATCAATCAAGTTAACTCGATGCTTCATTGCCTAACCTCCGCGCTCCTGTCCTAATTTGAAAACGTTGATATCGCAAACTGCCAAAATCCTTCGTGATATGGCGAGGAGAGTCCCCGTGCGAAACCAATTCACTCGACACTCGACACTTTTTTTGCCCTTGTGCATACTTACTCATTTGCTGATTCTACTAGGTAGACCATAGCAGATGCATTGCCTCTGGACCCAATTTTTGGTCCCAAAGTTAGAAATCTGCAAACTGGTGTCACTTCTGACCCTGACAATGCTTTGATCTCAGGTTTGCTGTACACGATCAGTGACGGGGAAAAATGTTTGTATATCCCTAACGACAAAAAAATCACAATATATGATTTCAGAATGTCATGACGCTCGTGGTTATTTGGGTTCCTAAAGACCTGTGTTGTCCTGATGCAACGTTGCTGCACTAAGATGAAAAATGATTTACTCAAGTACTGGGAGACTTGTAAGTTTTCCCAAAGGAAGGAGGTCCACAGACTACCTCCAATGGGACTACTCGAACCTTTGCCTATTTCTTATAGTCCTGGTAAGTCTGTGTCCATTGACTTCAGATAATGGTGTGTGCTGATAGTATATTCCCTTACCTGCTGAGACCAGAGTACCTCTGGTCAGAGAGCTGTTTGCTGAGACGAGGGTCAATGTCCATGGGTGCCCAAACTTCATTGTCAGTGATAAACAACCCAAATTTTTCAACGACAAAGACTACTTTCATTCTAGGCTAGACATAACTTCTGATAGGCATCCTGAAGCCAATGAACAAGCCCAAGTGAGGAACCAAGTCTTGTTTCAGTTGCTGCATCCTCTAATCACACAGGATCAGCAAGACTGAGACCAACACCTATCAAGGGCACAACTGATGTATAGCACGTCTATTCACAACACTACAGGCTTGCCGGAGACCCAAAACAACGTTATGATGATCTCATTGACAAAGCTAAGCCTAAACTAACACTTGGGACTGCACAATTCACCAAAAGTTATGAGAAAGACCTAGAGAAAGTCAAACCCAACATGCTCAAGGCCCAAAAGAGGATGGTTGAACAAACTAATACGCGTCGCTTTCCCTTCACGATAAGGTCAAGTCACTGGGTCTGGGTGAAAAGATGTAAGTTCACTGATGAACATGACATATCACGAAAGTTGTTGTCTGTTCATTATGAGCAATGGCCGGTGTTTGATGTTGTGGGGCCATCCATTTGAAACTTCCTATGTGCTCGCTATACCCCTTCATATCAGGACCTATCCAGTCTTTTATGCCTCGAAACTGTTGCCTTTCATTCCCGCTGATGCATTTCCTTGACAGGCCACAACAGATTGGACCTCCTATCCCTGAAAAGGGATACGAAGTCAATAGTATAGAGGATCAATGGGGCACTGGCCACAGTTGTGAATACCTCGCAAAGTTCCTTTTCCAAGCTCACACTGAGGATCGTTGACTTACAAGGAACATCTCAAGTTTGCAAATTCAGTCGTGCGGTGCGGTTCTAGTAAAAAAAAAAAAAAAAAAAAAAAAAAAAGGTCCTGCGGTTCTAGGAGGCCGAACAGGAAGGGCAATTGCTCAGACGGTCTCCTCGTGGACACTCTTAGCTTGGGGTCCTCGCTCCCCAGGAGCGTAGGAATGCACTGAATTGCAGGTTTCAGGGTTGTATACTACCTTGGTGTGACTATGTCTGCTGTTTTTATTGTCTTGAGCCTTGCGGGACTTGATCCTGTAACCTGAAGTTTGTATCTGTTAGCTAGCGTGGAGCTCTACCGGGCTTGATCCTTAGATCTGTAGGTACTAGTCTCTGCTTAGTAGTATTAGAACGTTCAGTCTTGTCCCCCCCCCCCCCCACTCTTCTGCCTTTTCTAGAAGCCCCGCATGCCTTAGATCTTGACTCCTTGGACAGTCAGATAGGAGTGGTGGTTTGGTCTGTCTTAACGGGGATCGAAGTAGCCTGTGCCCGGGTAGTTTCGTGTTCATTTCCACTTTTTTTAGGAAGTGACGACAGGAGTCACATCTGTGTTATTTCCGACACTCGGTCTTCTTCCTATTCGAAGGGGGAACTTGGACAGCCGTAGCTATGGTGCCCTGCTGCTCAAGGAGGCAGCGCCTATAAGATCTTCCAGGTGCTGATGTCACTACCATCACATTGCTATTTGTTGGGGTTGAAGGACACCGCTGTTCATCCAGCTGCTTGTTGCTGGTTGCTGCCATACCAGGGCAGCCATCATCTTCTTCATCAACGTTCACCTTCTTCTTCACAGTGGTTTGCAGTGCTCTGCTTTTACTGTGGGGGCAGATCCATTTCGACCTTCCTATGTGCTTACTGTACCCCCTCATATCAGGACCTATCCAGTCTTGCATGCCTCAAAACTGCTGCCTTTCATTCCTGCTGACGCATTCCGCAACAGACCACTGCAGTTTGGACCTATCCGAGGAAAGGGATATGGATTCAAGAGCATAGAGGATCAGTGGGGCACCATCTCCAATTGTGAATACCTTGTGAAGTTCTTTTTCCAACCTCACCCCGAGGATCGTTGGTTTACGAGGAAGGAGTGTTCTTAGCTAGCTTCAAGCTCTACTGGGCTTGATCCTTAGATCTGTTGGCGGTAATCTCTTGTCAGCAGTCTTCAGTTGTACAGTCTTGATTTTTTTGGTCCTCTTCTGCTTTTTCTAGAAACTTCGTAGGCCGTAGATCTTGACTGCTTGGACGGTCAGATAGGAGTGGCTGTTTGGTCTGTCGTAGGACTAGGACAGTCGAGTTGAAGTAGTGCCCAGGTGGTTTCAGGTTCTTTTCCATTTTTTTTGGGAATTGGCAATGGGAGTTGCCTGAGTTGCGTTTGTTCCAGCACTCGGTCTTCTTCCTCTTCAAAGGGGGAACTAGGGCAGCCATAGCTGGGGCACCCTGCTGCTCAAGGAGGCAGGCGCCTATAAGAGGTCTTCCAGGTGCTGATGCCTTTACCATCACGTTGCTATTTGTTGGGGTTGAAGGACGCCGCCGTTCATCCAGCGGCCTGTTGCTGGTTGCTGTCATACCAAGGCAGCCATCATCTTCTTCGTCGAGGTTCACCTTCTTCCTCACGGTGGTTCGAGGCGCTGTGCCTCGATATCTGGCTCATGCCAGATCAGCGCCTGTACTCGCAGGCTCGACGTGATGGGATGCTGTTTTCAACAGTGGGCTATCATTTGAGGCTGGGGGTCGTAGGGAGAAGAAGTTCAGTGAAGCTTCGTTGAAGGTTGTATTGGAAGTTACTTGGAGGTGGAACTAAATTCATGGTTGAGATTCTTGGGATGGAGATGGGAGAGGGCCGGGGAACTGGATTGGGAAACACGCCCCCCCAACTCGTGGATCCCTCCAACCCCCGTTGAAGACTAACTGCAAAGAGAAGAACCACGGCCAAACATAGATGCAGGGGATCAGGACAGTGGGGGATGGAAAACTGTGACAAAGAAGGGCGGGAACGGAATCTGGGTTCCAAAACACCCCTCAGGCTCCAAGACACCTCTCAGGCCCTGAAAGGGGAACGGAAGGAACAGAGGCATCAAAATACCCAGACTCCTTATATATAGAGAATACCCACGGGGAATTGGGGCCTGGGCAGGAAGAGCCAACAGACAAAGGAATCACGGATATGGGGCGGACAGGAGTGGATACCCCAGGAGATTTTGGTCCCCCAACGAGCAAATATGTGCAGGCGGAGGGGGGTTGGGACATTGGGGCTGGGGGGGATAAGAAAGTGAAACAGATGGCATGCCCCCTCACGCAGCCTGCCCCAAAACGGTCAGCCAGCAAACCAGTACCCAATCCTCCCCAGGACCAGACCAACATAGAACCGGTGGCAATGGGTTGAAGATCCACATATTTGTCCTGAGCCGGCGGGAACGGTGAGCGTGGAACCACAGCTCACACGGCTCATGCAGACCCCTTCGATGTAGCTTTCGGACCAGACCCAATGGACGTCGATCCCCTTCCGCATAGTGCCGGCAAAACCCCAGAGGGCCTAGCATCTGGAGACGAGCTAGAGGGAGGAGAAGAGGGGTATCCACTGCAACACCTTCCCCTGGAACAAAAACTGGTAGCAGTGGCAGAGTAGCCAATGAGGACCAAATATGGCCGGGTCACAAACTTGTTCTAGGACCGCACCTATGTAGAGCTGTTCGCAATGTTGGACACAAGTGCTTCCCTAAGCAATGTGCTCGAACTCGGACCACATCCAGGGCTGTCATGGGCAGAGACATGGCATAGATTGGCTACCATCGTCTTTGCCCGATTCCGGCCGCCAGTGGAAGACCAATCTGCAACCTCAGCCCATGCAAAGGCTTCCCCCGCAACCCCTCCTCCCGACACCCCAATCCCTCAAATAAGGAACCAACTCAGCTTGATCCGGTGCCCCCTCCCCTGGATCCAGCACCGCCAGATGCTGAGCAAGATGCGCCATTGGCCCTGATAAAAAAGCGGTGACTCAGGCATCTGGTTGAAAGGGACAATACGGGACCACTATCTAAGGAAGCGGTGCTACTGATACCAATACGGCAAAAGTAAGGGAAACGGGAGGTGGGGCTTCCACCAGCGGGAGGGAGTCGACAGGGGGGGCGGTGTCTCTACAAAGGTGGACTTCTTTCCGGGCGCGGACAGGTGTAATAGGAGCTCGGCCGACGTGGGAGAGATTCTAAAATTGCATTTGTCCACCTATATTACGGAATCTTTTGAACCAGGCGCACAAGCCATGCTAACTATCACGGCGGGCTCCACTCAAATAGCCCAGATTGATGTATTCATCCGCTTCGATCCGACCAAGGAAGCAGGCTTACGATGGCTTTACCCATAGCCAGTTGCTGGACCTACAAACTGCCAAGATTAAGTCGAAGAAAGGGATGTGCAGAAAACTTTTTGTGCCCTCCTTCGTAATGGTATGGGAACAAAGGGCTGAAACTGGGAGCAGCAACTGTGGGAACAGTTGTAATCCTAATTGGTCAGGTGCATACAGGCAAATGGCGACGATGGACCCGGTGAAAGCAGTCTATGGGAAAGACAAGATTTGGAATCAATGTCAAAGGGCAGCCGACCTGGACCTGTTTTGTCCCTAAACGTGAACGAGCTAACCACGGTAAATACCGAAGAAAAAGCGAGCGATCAGGGACCTAATCAGGGGGTGGGTGGGTGGGTAGAAGCTGCCTGGACATCGTCTGTGTGCATGAGACCCATCTCATGGACTCCCCAAAACACAACAAAATTCACAAACTGGTCTGGCCACATAAGCTTTCAGAGCACACGCCCAAAAACTCGAGAGTGCAGAGGTTTCCACCCCTAGAGTCTCGGGCAGACACCATCCATTGGGTAGCGGACCAAGAGGATGGAAGATATGTATCGTCAGTATTTACGCCCCCAACGGGGTGGGGGAAAGGAGGTGTTTCTTTGAGAGGCCCATATTGCAGATCCCGACGGAGTTCCCGGTCGTAATCACATGGGACTATAACGCGGCCCCGAACTGAGGGATGGACAGATGGCAAACGCCCTCCCCCGCCCGTCCTTACATTGAGGAAAATGAAGGAATGATCCAGGACCTATGCTTATCACTGAAGCTTTTCGACACTTTCCGGAAGCTTCACCCAAATACACGGTACTACTCCTACCTGCCGAAGGAAGGAACAGAGGGTCAATCCAGATCTAGGATTGACCTAATTCTTATCTCAGAGGACTTGCAGGGCTCGCTGCTCTTAGCAACCATTTTACCACGAAGCCCATACCCTGGGCTGAATTACAAGATATGTATAGCTACCCTGACGTTTTGCAAGAAACCCGATTAGGGTACTGGGTTTTACAAACTAAATGTTGCTCTTTTTCAACAGAAGTCATTCTTAGAGAATATAAAAGATTGCTGGGCACTCTGACACACCCAAAAGCAACGAATACGACAGGAAATCGACTGGTTTAATAATGGTTTGTTTTTTCTCAACAAGAAGTGCAAAGAACATTCGTCACTATTAGCGGCCCGCAGACATGAACGGGAGGTAAAGATACTTCAACAAATTCAATAACTTGAACTTGAACAGCAGGATGCTCCAAATACGGTGAGTACAGTTCCGAACCATCAAACAGATATATAAGTCCTACAACAACAGTTGCAGACCTTTAATGCTCAACGATGGGAAGGAATGCGAATCAGAGCAAGAATATCATGATAACAAACGGAAGGCACAATGGACACTAAATTCTGAAGCAAGGGTGCGAAAAAGGATCATCCTCCACTCCACAGTGTATACAAATAGCGCGGTCCTTCTTCAAGGACCTCTTCTCGTCCAGATGTTCACAGCGGGACAAGCAGTTAAGGAAGGAAGAGGTTGCGACCTTCCTACAACTGCTGGAAAAATAATTATCCGAACAACAGAAAACATAAGGAGGAAATCTGGACCGCTTTGCTGCAAATGGAGGAGGAAAAAGCGCATGGCCTAAACAGTTTCCTAAAAACGTTATGGGAAATATTTTGGGACATGATGGTCCCAAACCTTATGAAGTACTACGAGCAAGTGTGGGAATCTGAGTGCATGGGGGAGTTGGTTGGATGGGGCGTCCTCACGTTGTTGCACAAAAAGGGGGACAACATGGACATAAAGACTTATCGGCTGATAACCCTGCTTACGGTTGTGTACAAGATGTTAGCAAAGACCCTTGCGAACCGCCTGATCCCTGACATGGAAACCCTTCTTCATCCCACTCAAAGGTTCATCAAACAGCGTAGAATTCATGACACCATTCTCCTCATAAATGAGCTTCTCAAACTAACAAGACAGAATAAATGCAATGAAGCGGCATTGCAGCCGTAATTTTTTTAGATTTTGAAAAAACATAAGGTCACATGGATTGTTTTTTGTTTTATAAACGTACTAAAAAAATGAACTTCGGTCCACATTTATGAAGATGGACCGCAATTCTACACCAAAACGCCACTATGAGAGCTCGGGTGAATGGAATGCTGGCTCCGAAAATCCATCTGCAAAGATCAGTCCGCCAAGGAGACCCGCTCGCCTCCTTCCTCTTCAATATCGTAATGAAAGCACTGGCCGCAAACCTCTGCACCGACAAGGATCTGCGAAAACTCCTAATTTCTGCCATTTCAGATGAATTCATCCCAGTCTGCTCTATGTTCGCTGATTACCTTGACTGTCATGGTGGATGCTTCTCCTACAAATATGGAAAAGGTCAAAAACCTCATGGAGCGGTTCACAGCCGTGTCCAACATGACACTTAATTTGTTAACCCAAGACCTTGGGGTAGTGGATTCACCATCAGGGGGTGTGCCTTCCCGAACAGCCACAGTTTGAATGGCTACCCACCAACAGGACACTATTCACCTTATCAGCGAAATCTTCCTACCGCCTCCTAAGACAAACGATAAATGTGAAAGACGTGAGAGAGTGATGGCTAACCCATCTGAATGTGGGAAAGGACGCAATTCGAACCATCGGATGGTTTAAGGCCACGAGATCCAAACCGGCGAAACTGGCCTCGCTGCAGTGGCAGATAGAGCACCGCTGCCCCCCTACAAATAATTGGCTAATAAACGGAACCTACTTAGAACGAATGGGCTTAGCGCTGCCATGGTGTCACTCCTGTTTGTGGCCTCCTTTCCTCGCCATGAGATCGCGGAAACCATAAAGCACATCTTACTGCAATGCCCGTGGGCAATTCTGACATGACGATACAGGATCTGGCGACAGCTCAACACTACATCCACATGGTCATGGGACAAGAGAGCCCTCTTATGGTAAGCTTGGTCTTCTTCCACGGACTGTCCTTTTGAAAATAATATGTTCAGGACGGGGAGGAGAGCTATCATTTAGGCCCTTTGGCGGAAAAGGTGCGTACACACGATTGAAGGAGTCAGAATAGAAGGGGAAAAGGTCACCGAAATGGTTAAGCAGTATATTCAGGAAAAAATCATGGCACAGTGGCAAAGTGTGAAAGCAAAACTGGATCGTTTTCAAACGAAAAAAGACTGTGTGCAAGTCATCAAGCAGTTTTCCAGGGAATGGCTGGGGAGGGATGGCAGGATAGCCCACATTCGTTGGGAGGGAGGACAGTCTCCAGAAGGGGGTGGCGCCGTGCTCAGAAAGGACTAGGGTATCTGCTTTAACGACTGGACAAATGTAGATGGGGTGGTTCCTCTGCTCCCTCCTGATTTACTCGATCCCTTTCCACCCCATGGCCTCTCCATCGTGGATCTACAGTGGTACGGAGCGGTGAAGGCTTTACGTGCGCAGTCAATACCCTGGTTACAAGGCAATCAATGCTGGCAGGATGGCAGTGAGTTCAGCTGTTTATAAATCTTCAATAGGTAGTCCAGCAGGAGTGAAAGTACAGCTCCAGCGCATGTCATGATAGCAGATCTGCAGGAGAGCATCTCTATCTCTGTATACCAAGAATGACGACATTGTTCAGGGACGCTGGACCCCGTTTCCAGCAAGTGCTGCTCCCCACCAATAGATGAAACCTCCCGAGAATGCTAGGGGTGTCTGCTCTTATCAACACCTCTAGCATCAACCCCATGGTATATATATATTGTCACATCACTACAAACTAAAAGAGCGCACTTTGCGGAACAAAGAATAAAAGCAAAAAACGGGCACAGTGATAACATGCAAAAATAAAAAGAAAAACAAAAACAAAAACAAAAAACAAGGGCAGATTGAAACCATTAAATTTCTCATTCTTCTTTGAACTCCACCTCCACTGTGCCTCTCACGTGCAAGGCTCGCCACGTTGATGAAGTTGAGCGCGAGCTGCCCCCATCCCCGTATGCCATAACAGCCC
>BFEA01000493.1:440691-454098 GCA_003427395.1 Chara braunii | reverse complement strand
TTTTTTTTTTTTTTTTTTTTTTTTTTTTTAGTCGACGGCCTTGAGATATTATCATTGAGCTGACCGGCCCCAAGCAATTCATTTGTAGTCGGTTTTACTCGTCAAGTTCCATCATTTGGATTCGAGCACTGGTCTGTATTTCAACAGTTCATGGGTGTACCCACTGAGCTAGGCTCTTGGGTAAGCGTCCAACTTCTACCTATACCCGGACCCCGTTCAACTTCGCGTAGGACCCGACTTTTCCCCCTGTGCGAAATTGTAGGCATACCCAATCCCGCAGGCCCTCAGTTCCAGACAACGAAACCTGCTCATGCCCACCACGTGGACCACAACCATGTGGACAGCGGCTGCTGGGTATGAGTATAGTTGGAGCCATCCGGTAGTAGGGTATATGAATAATTTGGCCGGTCCACCTCAGTCCCGGGTATGTCCATAATTTTGCCCGGGTATGTCCGTAATTTGCTCATTCCGGTAGTTAGTTATAACTGCAGTTTTGCGGAACCAACCTGGGTCCACCTTAGTCCTGGGCATGCAAATCATTTCCACAGGCAGTTTTAAACGGGTATAGGTGCAAGTTGGTGCTGGGACTGGATATAGTGGGGTACAAATGCGACACTTAAAGCGCTAGCGGGACTGGTGCGACAAGGCTTGACCGCACTCCCGCTGACTTCCTCGGCATGCACGAGGGAGGCGAGGGGACCGACCGCCATAGCCATACGGCTCGGCAGTTGGATACCGCCTTGGATGCGCCCACGAGCTGAAGAGTCAAAGTAGCTACACGTTACGGGGTTCGGGGGAGAAAGGGGAGATACGGCGATGACGGAAACGACATGATGGAGGAAGGAGGAGGAGGGGTGTGAGGAGACGATAAAGATGCAGTAGAGAAAGGAGCAGCGTGCGTTGGACACAGCGGCAGCGAGGAGCGTGGACGCGGCAACTGGATGACAGCGTGTGGCGGAGCATCTACAGTGACTACGGCGAATCCCACCTGGAACGGGTGGGAGGTGAGATGACCCTAGCCGGCATAACTCACCTACTCAGTCATCACTTTCTCACCTGTTCTCCTCGCCCTACTCTCCGTTTGTCCCCCCGCCCGATCTTGCCTCATCTCTGCTGCCCCTGCTCAATCCCATCATTGCACACCCTACATGGCACAGAGATAGCACGCCACATATAACAAAGAAGTACCGTATTGCACACAGGATAAGGATCGTCCGATAACAGATACCAACCCTGGTGTGCAAGCTTCAAACCCTGGAATCGGGAGGAGGGGACTATTGGTCACCCCCAACCTCTCTGACCGCGGTTTGACCGCCGCTTGACTTCAGGGTGAATAGCACAGTCTGGACCCCGCCTGTCGGGATCTCCAAACCGTCGGGTGGATTGGGTGAATTAAAATTTGTAGAATATAGGTGGATGATAATTGCGCAGTCTGATGCTTGCCAGTCCACGTGCTGAGTGGTGATTGTAAAACGACGTCGGTGAACAACGTCGGTGAGACACAACCATATGTTGGAATCCCTGCGAAAAAAGACGGAGACCTGCCCCGATGACGATGGGCCGTCCACATCGACACCAACCAAAACATCCCGATCGTCACGCGGAACGACGAATCAGGGGAGTGGACATGGTGCCACACAATGAGCACAAATCGGGGGGGCAGGGAACCATACACCCTGCGGGCGGCCGGGATCTGCAGGTCAACCCTCTCCCTGACCATCCTTTGGAACCACCCCCCCCAAGGGTGGACCCGCCCGCTGGTGAGGATGGGAGTCGAAGATCCGAAATAACTCAGGCCTGAGCAGACGCCCCTTACCCCCCGGAGGATCGTCTGGCATATATCCTGCCATCGTCAAACGATGCCACTCTGACAGGTGGTCCCTCACAGACCGCCCCCGTTATCTCTCATGAGCCACCACCTCCAGGGACAGAATCAGAATTGCAGGGGGCACAACAGGTTCTACACGGGGCCACGGTCCCGGGCCTACAAAACCTACCCGGGGGGGGGGATCTGGGCCCCAAAAAATCCAGTGACCTTCGGGCCCTCATGCAAGCCCTGGCGGCGGCAGGGAACAGTTCAGACGAGGAGCCCATGGCCCTAGACGCCATGGGCCTAATGAAAGCCCACTTCATACAAAAACTGCACATCCGCCCGATGAGGAAATTCATTGAGAACGATAGGTTCATTTACCCTCATGCTATTTTTTCCCCCCAGACGATTGCGAACCGAAACCTCATCTACGCTCGTAATGTTGTGCAGTTCATATTTCCGCAAGCAGCGGAGGCAGTCTCAATGAATGAGAAACTACGCTAGGTACAAGGACGGTTGCGGGCCATCAAGACGGATGAACAGGCGGTGCAGGACCACTTCCTCATTGAGACAGTCGGCCAGGGTAGGATCACAGTTATCACGATCTACCCTAATGATCGGGCGAATCTGATAAAGACGGCCTCGCTCAGATTCAGAACACACAGAGTTGTTGTCAAACCATGGCAGCCACCGACACCCTTCACTGCATACTAAAAAAGGGAACACTTAATGCAAAACCACTTCTGGGTGGAGTTCAGGTTTGCCCCTCTTAATGTGCAGGGTGCGATCTTAGCAGACTTACAGCAAATTGCCCCGGTCCTTGGATACATAACAGGCCAACCCCAATTCCTCCCCAAACGGGACGACACCCTCCTCGTGGCCGTCGACTGGGACCCGGCCAAAGGGTTCCCGGTCAACAGCCAATGGTCCTTCTTCTAGGATGGCAAAACCTATGCGGTGCAAGTAAACCACCCACACGCCCCTTGGTGCTATGGTTGTGCCCTCAGAGGTCACCTCTCCACCGATTTGGACTGCCCAACCACACAGGGAAGACAAATGTGAGGCCTGGTGAAACCACACCCTCACGGCCCAGGGAGATGGGTGCCCGAGGACCCGACGATGGATGGATGGGTTTTCAGAAGGAAGGAAATAAATAAACCCGGTGAATGGAGATGGGAAGGTGAGGGAAGGCCTGGCAGGTCACCAGCAAACTACTCTATCTTACCGGATGGTCGGGCCAAACCAAAAACCACCTCCACTAACAGTCACACTGAGAAAGACAAGGATGACAGTCAGGGAGGAGGGCGAGGAAAGGAGAAAGGGAAAGGGAAGGAGATACTGATCGGAAAAGGGAAAGAGAAGGACAAGGACAACGGGCCTGGAAAGGAGAGGCCGGAAAACACTACAAGAACAGCGGAGACAGTGTCAGGAACGACAACAACGGGAATTCAGGCCGATGCAACCCGACGGGGGGAAGAAGTGACGAAAGACAAAAAGAGGCGGTAACAAAAGAAACAGACAGAAGGACAAAGGAATGCGATGGTAATGGGTCAGCGGGATCAGGTGCAACGGACGAGAGGTGGGCAGACCACTCAAACCCAACTGCCTCCCCTGCTCCCCTCCAGACAGTCGCCTCCTTCACAAACCCCAATCCACCACCACCGGACTGCCCCCCTCAACAGGCCGGCTCCTCCTCCATGATAGCGGGACCATGTGCAACTGACGAAAGATGCGCAGACCAGTCAAACTCAACTGCCACCTTTGCTCCCCATCAGTCAGCCGCCACCTTCACAGCCCCCACTCCACCACCATCAGATTGTCTCCCCCAGCAAGTTGCCTCCTCCTCCACGACATAGACGGACACTCACCCCATAAACCTGGGAAACAAGAGAGCCCCCCCCCGGACCAGGCCTCCACATCATAAAAGGAGCAGTCGGATCCCGGGGTAAGGCGGACAAACAGGTCCGCCAACTGGAGCACTGGAAGCAGAAAACCATTGCCCTTTTGGCCCCGATCCTGGGCCTCAATCACAAGTTACAGGTGCTGATGGAAGGGGTGGTGAGAGCGACGGATGATCCAATGGGGCTCCTCCCAATGGACCAATCAGGCCCCCCTCCCCCAGACCGGGGGGAGAACACATAAACAGCGTTGTGCCCCCGAATGACCCAGGCTGGGGGAGAAACTGTCCCCGCGCACCAACAGGAACATTGGGGATGGGGGCAACGCCCTCCATCATCATCCCCCCTGGAACAGCAGACTTTCTCCAAACCAGAGCACGGGAGGAAATGCAAAGTTCCCTCGTGCCCCCCCGGCCACAAACAGAGGCTTCGCCACCTCCTCTGGCCATTGACGTGGCTATGGTGGCTCATACAGAAGGTGACGGCGCACAACAGCCGCCCCCCAACCACAACCGCAGCAAATGGGACGACGACACTCAAAAAACAAAAAGGTAAGAGCCCGCCTGAAAGTTCTCACGGACACGATTCTCATGAGTCTGCTGCGACAAGGAGACCACTCCCTAATCCCTCCCCTACACTAGGAGAAGCTCAGAGGGGCGTTCATGAATACAGGCTCCGTTATCAGGGCTCTGGAGACTGCCCCTACCCCAGAGGACATAGATTGGAGGATGGTGGCTCAGGCGATAGTGGCTGTCATCCAAGGTCTTCTACGAAAGATCCACCAAGCTGACCAAGCCCCCCGACCTGTGGATCTACAACATGGGGAACACCCAGAATGCGATACAAGCACAGAAAACACGGCGGGCGCGGTCAATACCATCCACTATGATGGTCTGCAGTGGCCGGATATCATCATACAGGAGTTGGGGGGCACAATGGGAGATCTGGGAAATGAAGGAGCGTTGGTACTGGCGGGACCAGATAATCTGGTGCCCCAACACCTCCTTCTTCCCATCCTGCAAATCCAAGCACTGCCACGGTCCACGGTTGCTCACAGCTCACTGCAATCCCTGCCCTCGGACCGTGACCGGTCATCCACGGTCGATGGCACCTCCTCCTCGGACTCTGCCTTTGACTGGGACATGCCAGTGCTAAAAAACTCACCCCTTACAATCTCGCAGGAGAGACAACTCCTGTCCCTCGCCCCGCAAGGTGGCACAGCGAAACCAACCCAAAAAAGAACCTTCTTTCGGGATCGCCTCACCACTGCGGTCAGCCAGGGGCCAAGGGGGACCGTGGAAATAATGAAAGATGGGGTGGCGATTCTGCCAATACGCTGTAGCCGCACGGGAGGGGCTTGGCAGATTGGTCTTAAAAGTGCTACCCCCCGGGTGCCCAGGATCGCCAGCCGCCATCTCAAACACACACCTGAAGCGCCACCGGGCCTCACGATCCAAGGATGGAGACACGAGATACCCCAAATGTCGACCAGACTGTCCAGGCAGATGCTCCGCAACCACATCGCCCAGCAGGGTGATTAGGGAGCCATAGGCACAGTGTTCCCGCAGGACCCCTCCTTCCCCAAAGGGGTGACACCTGTTCTCATTATCTATAAACCGGAACCGAATCAAGACTCGTCTGACGACCACATCACCTAGTTCACTAGCCAGAACTGTTGGAGGCCCCGGTATCCCGAATGAGAACAATTGCGATATGGTCTGCAGAAGAGCAAAGAATCTGCCTGCGCACTCTCCTAGATGATGATGCACTGGATGCCTACAGGGCATGGGACGATCCTCCATTCCTCACCACCCTCACGATCGGGGCAGCAGCAACCGAATAATTACTCCCATACCCATGTCCATAGCTCTGAGGAACGACGACACGCCCCAGCAGGGGTGACGACAACAACAACAACAACAACAACAACCGCATGATAGGGAGAGGGAGGGGCACAATGAACAGGGGCAGTTCGATCCAGGGAATCTACCTCGCTGTCCCAGCCCACCCTGACCCCCTCCGCCAATCAGACAACAACCGGCTTGGGCCAAAAAGCTTGCCGAAGCGGATTTGGACATCCGCTCAATTAATGTCAACGGTCTGTCGCAACATAATGACCAGAAAGCGACGGCACTATGGAACCTCATAACCAGAGACATGGCTGGAAGGTGGCCAGATGCAATTGGGGTACAAGAGACCCACCTAACGGACTCAGCCCCTCAAAAGGCGCGAGCAAAACTATCTGGCCCCACGCTGCCTACGCAGCTCTGGCCAGAATGGGGGCATCAACAGGAGTGGCTATATGGCTCCCACCCTCTTCCCGCCTCACCCCCGTCCAAGTGGACTGAGACCGGATAGATGGAAGGTGGGTATGGCTACGGGCATTGATTGGCACGGAAGAAATATGCCTTGTTAGTGTCTACGCACCTAACAAACCCGCTAGAAGAGTCCAGTTCTATGACATGTTGCGAAACACCCTGCCGAATGATGTCCCCATCATAATGTTGGGGGACTTCAATACCACACCAGACCCCAACTTAGACAGGAGATCTGCAACACAAACACCCTCCCAACCGTTGAGAGAACCGGGTACGGATAGCACAACGTTGGGTCAGATGATGACACAAATGGGATTACAAGATTCATACAGGGAATTGCACCCGGCCAAACGGGCCTACACATGCGTCAGATCAAGAGGGGATGCGGGAATCTCAAACTTCCGAATTGACCTCTGCCTCACGTCTCAGGACCTCAATGGATTGATGACGGTTGCAGACATCCTCCCTTTTTTACCATGTAAATCATTTGACCACCGGATGATTGCGTTAGGTTTGTCCTTCCACTCTCACGTCGTACGGGGTCCCGACTTTTTTAAATTCAACACCTCCCTTTTAAAACTGTCGTCCCTGAACAAGCAGGTTAAGGAGTTCTGGGCTCATTGGTCAGCACAACGGCAGTAAGAGGGTTCCACAGTACGGTGGTTTAACGACTGAATTGCACAGCTCAGACAGAGAACAAAAAAACTATCTATTAAACATGCACGAGACAAGAAAGCATCCCTAAACCGCCTGATCGCCGAGTTGGAAGACTGGGACAAGTACCTTATGGAAAACTCGTTGGACATCCACCTTCCAGGCCCTCCAGAGGGCCAGGGCGCAACTCCAAGAATACCTCGATGACCAAACACAGAAATGGCGGATCCAGGCCCAAATCAACAAAAATGCTTATGAAGGCATGATGTTCAAAGCCTTCTTCAACAAAGCAAAGACAAAGAACAAACACAATACAGTCCACTCTCTCAAACACCCCTTCGACGGCCGCAGCCGGGGTGGCCAACAACGCCTACCAAATTGTGGATGCCCTACCAGCCCTGCTATCCACACAGCAAAGAAACCTTTTGGAGTCCCCCCTCACCCACGCGGACCTCCTCAGGGCTCTGCAGGATATGGATGACGACAAGACTCCTGGTCTTGATGCGTTCCCTAAAGAGTTTTGGCTACACTTCTGGGATGTGTTCGCCACTGACTTCGTCGAGCATGTGAACGCTGTATTTCGTGAGGAATCGTTTGGGGAAATGATGGGCCAAGGGGTGACTACGCTGCTTTACAAGAAGGGTGATAAGGAGGAGATCCGTAATTACCGCCCTATCACCCTCCTGACGGTTCCTTACAAAATTGTGGCAAAAGCTTGGGCCAACAGGCTCCTGCCGCACTTGCCACACCTTATCCACTCAGACCAATCTGGCTTTATGCCCCATTGGAACATACAGGACAACATCCTGTTAGTTAACGAAACTATCCGGTACTCACGGCAACACCAAGTAGACGCTGCGATCCTGTTCATAGACTTTGACAAAGCGTATGATCACCTGGACTGGGATTTTTTGCAGATGTGTCTTCACAAAATGCACTTTGGTCCCCTTTTCTGCGAATGGATCAACATATTGCATCGAACAACAACTACCAACATATCACTAAACGACCACCTTGCGGCTCCTTTCCGATTATAGAGATATGTGCGCCAAGGGGACCCTATTGCCCCGATGCTGTTCGTTTTGGTGATGGAGGCCTTGACAGCAATGATCAGGTCGAATCCGGACATTCAAAAAATCGAAGTGCAGGAAATTCCGGACCATCTTATCCCCACCACCTCGTTGTTTGCCGATGATCTCACGGTTTTGTTCAAGGCCAACGAACAGAGTTTCCGGGCTGTGGCCCGTACCATCCACCTCTTTGAAATAGCGGCCGACATGAAGGTGAACTGGGGAACAAAAACGGAGGGATGGTGGCTGCACCACCTCCAGGAACAACCGCCACCTCAACCACCGGTTACCTGGAAGGACAAGGAAGCTGCCATTGGGATTCTTGGGGTTAACTTGACAACCTTGGGCCCCCCGCCCAATCATGGGGACTCCCTAGTCGACCTGGCCATCCACCGGATGTCCAGATGGGACACCAAACCGACTTCGCTGATAGAAAGGGCCCTGGTTATTAATAATGCCATATTTGCTTCAATCTGGTACAAAGTGGCCTTCTGGCCTCTCACTACCAACCAACTAACCAAACTAAAACAAGCTGCAACAACCTACCTGTGGAAAAATGACCATGACGACACTCACTGCATCAAAAGAATAGCTTGGGATACCGTCATCCAACCGAGATCCAAGGGGGGTCTTGGAATAATAGATCTCGCGCAAGAAATCAGGGCATTGATCTTCAAAGTCCTCATCAGGCTGCTGCTTGGCAATGACATCCCATGGGCCTCGTATGCGGCCATCCAAATTGCATGTCTGGCCCCCCGATCACCAGAGGACCACCCGGTACATCCCTTCCAATGGCTTACAAACTCGGAGTGGTCCATCCCGGTATGCCCAAAACACCGCCCGGACATAAGCCCTGCATATAGGGCAAAAAAAAAAATCAAAATTGACCCGCTGTGGCCGGTGATGCTCAGGTTGTGGAGGGAGATGGGCCCAACGAGAACAAAGACACCGCTCAGATGATATGACATCAGACGACAACCACTTTATGGGCATCCCCAAATCACGGATCAGGGGGGGCAACCCTTCTCTCTTTGTATAAAATCCAAATGGTTGAAATGGGTGAGGAGAGGAATCTACATAGTAGGGGACCTCTGGAGTAATACTCTTGTCAATTGGGAAGCAGAAGAAAGAATCAGATATAAAATGGGACCCCTTCCCAACCTCCCCCAGGAGCTTCGGGAGCTGCAGGAGGCTATCCCTCTCGCCTGGGTTGTAGCCTTGAAAAAAGGTTCGACCCTGCTGCAAGGGGACAAGATGGTTCACACAGACGCCCTCCTTCTCCCGATGACGGTATACAGGGTGCACAAAGTTCAACTTGGGATGCTGCACCTGGAGGCGCACTGTCCGGCCCTTCCGGGGGCCCGATGGTCACAGATCCACCGACACGAAGACCTTGACTGTGAAGCCCCTCCCGCAGATGTGGTTAGAGTGAAAGTGGTGGAAGATAAGGATGACTCTTCGTATGTGTATCAACCCACTGTCCCCTTGTCCCACTTGCCTTTCGACCCGGACGAATGGGAATGGGGCATGGGACCCGCCTCTTCAATGAAACCATGGCAATACACTGTTAAGCAAGGATATAGATTTCAGAGGAAGAAGGCCCCGGTGATGGACAACATTCGAAGGAGGTGGGAACGAGACTCCCCGCTGACTGGGGAGGACCTCTGCCTCTTCACCTGGGCCGCTTATACCCACATCCAACCGACAAATCATAAGGCGTTGCAGTGGCAAATTATACACAGATGCCTCCCGACCCCGGAGTGGCTAACCGATAGGACAAAGCTGGAGCAGGAAGGTATTCTCTCTCCCTTATGTTCCTACTGCGAAGGCGCCGTCCCCAAAAAACGGGCAACCCTGGAACACTGCCTCCTGGACTGCCCTATGGTGTCACGACTCTGGAGGTGGTGGGACGCAGCCTGGCACTACCTCACAGACCACCGCTTTCCATGGTCTCTGCAGGCGCTCCTATTAGGCATCCTCCCTCAAGGGACTGCTGCCCACTGGTCCCCGTTTATGCTAAATCTCTTTCAATATATTCGTCTGGCTATAGTGATGGCAGCCTGGCGAATGAGATGCTCGTACGAAAGGCAACAACAGACTTTTGACTATATGCAAGCCAAGGCGTCCATAGCAGATACAATAACGGTGATGACCCAAGATGCCTGGAAACACATGCATGATAGACTTTTGTGAGAGCAGGATGAACAAAAACAAAGACAACTAATACAAAACTTTTCTATGACCTGGCTCGACCGTAACAATAGATTATGTTCACTCAACCAAAACAATACACTTCAGTGGCAGCCCTGGCTTTCCACGGAGAACCAGTGGGACTTCGTACCGATTGACACATTTGTGATACCTTACCAGCCCACCAACTTCCTCCTCATTCCACCCCTCCCCGTGAATCTTCCCGGAGACCCCCTCCAATCCCCGCCGCCTCCCCCTGCCCGACCCCCTTCCTCACACCCCTCTGCCAGCCAGGAGGTCATCGTGGTCCCCATGGACCCTTACTGCACCTGGGTGGAACCCCAGCAATGTATAAAACTGCAGGAATCTTGGTAATAGTAGTGAGACGAGTTGTCAACAGACTGCAAGCATGGAGACTTAGGACCTACAAGAGTTATAGGGGTTAAGGGATTCGGGCAGGGACGACTGTCACACGGGGACTGGAGGGGTCAAAGGACGAGAGACAGGGGCTATTTCAGGTTCGGGGTAGTGGTTAGGGGCCACAGACTGCCGAGATCGGAAGCAACGGGTTAAAGATGGGACTTGAGGGAAAATTGATTGGGGCGATGTTACAAGAGGTTAAATCAACTGTAGACAAACACGTGAGGAATAGTACGGCTACAACACAACAAAATGACATATATCAGGGAAAGTCAAACTAGGGTTTGGATAGATACTCCTCGCAGACATACAAACTCATGGTGTGATAAACATGTTGATTCCTGTGTTGGGACGCTAAACCCGTTTTCCAGCAGGTGCAGCTCCCCACCAATAGATGGATCCTTCAAATAGGGGGATATGCTTAGAAGGGATGCTCGTATCACCCTTCTAAGCATACAACCCCCGCACGAAGTTCAAAAAAAAACAAAACAAAAAAAACAAAAGTGGGGTACAAATGCAATTTTCCCTTTTTTTTTTCTTTTTTTTTTTTCCTTTGTTCTTTTGAAAAACTAAGCTACATTCTTCTCTCAATTCCACCTTTCGCCACCTAACTACCACTACTGCTAGGCCTATACAGGGGAGCCCTGCAATTCCGCCTTTGAGTACCTACCTACCACTATTGCTTAGCCTATACAGGGAACCCCTGCAAGCATAGCTGCCCCCCTGCCCTGCAATTCCGCCTTTGAGTACCTACCTACCACTACTGCTTAGCCTATACAGGGAGGCTAATGCAAAGACCGAGCATTTTGCCAGTAGTTGCGTCGCCCATCTACTTCCCCCGGCCCCATTCAGTAACAACAGTGTCAATGGCCAGCACTCCCCCCCACACCACACACAACCCACAACCGCACACCTGTGATGGCCAAAGACCCTACCAATACCAAACAGGGGAAGCAAACCAACTACCTCAGTTGGCACCAAGAGTGTCGCAAGTGGTCAATGGGGTTTGAACCCATTACCTCCTGAATGTCACTTGAGTGCCTAACTAATTGAGCTTTGTTTATTTTTTTCACTTACGCAACCTTTCAATGATATGTATGACACTCATTCACCTCAATCGGGCAGAGGACACGCCTAGATTCCTAAATCGAACCCTCAACCCTAAGTACCTAAATTGAAACACGCGAAGGGTAGGCACATGGGGGTGGATAATAGTTCTTGACTTGCAGGGTTTTCCCATGAGGTCAGGGTATGACAAGATCTAATGATTATTCGATAGGGTGAAGGGGAGAGTGATAGGGGGAAGCCGATTGTCAGTTTCGGCAGCTGCTGATCATAATTGTGTAGAAGAAGGGCAACCACAAAGGACATTTCCCAATAATTTTTCTAACACGTATGGTGCATGCATGCAGCCGCTGTAGGGTGAGATGTAATAGTGTGTCATTTCACTGGAAATCCCTCCAGCCAAAACGACCCTGGCATGAGAACCCTTTTGCCTTGATGGATTTCCAGCGAAGTGGCACCCCAATCAGGCAAAAAGGCCCTCGCATGCGACCCGTTTTGCCTAGATGGATTTCCAGCGAAATGACAACCCAGTCAGGCCAAATAGGCAAAACGACTCTAACATGCAACTTGTTTTGCCTGGATGGATTTTCAGCGAAATGGCACCCCACTACATCCCACCTGATGCGATTGCATGCACAACACGAATATTAAAAATGGTTGGGAAACATATTGGTGGTTTATTCCCCTCATTTGAGGATAATCAATGAGTGTGTTGTTTTTCCATATTAGGCCTCCTTTGTCCGAAGTGGATTTCAGCTGCGTGCCAAAAAATAAAAGAGGGACGCATATTTGAGTTGCGTGGCAAATGAAAAAGGTCTGACATGTCAGCATTCTTTTTCGGTTTGATTGTCAATTTTAGCTCTGTTGACTTAGATTGCCCAGCCCCAAAAGTTGAGGTGTGGGCACGACTGCATTCAAAAAAATTGGTTGTAAACCACCTGTTCACATGAACCTAAGTTGAACCGTTGTTCGTATACATGGTAATAGCTGCCGGTATACATGGTAATAACTTTTCGATTCAGGCCAAGGCCAATACAGTAGGCAAAAGGTCGATATGAGAAGTCTCAGTTGGAGACTCGCGCGTCTTGGGAGTAGCTTCGTCAACTTAGGCTCATGTGAACTTGTGTTTATAAAGGTGCAACTCCCCACTATAGATTGGAGAAAAATAAAAATAAAAAGAAAACAGAAGTGCCAAGTCCGTTGACGTAGCGCGCAAGGTACACTGCACCATAGTCGGGGCAAGCACATCATGGGATGGATTGACACAAATAGGTACTGACACGAGTAGGTAATGACCCAATCACACATGGGAATACCATATCCCTTGACAGTGAGGGAATTTTGGTGATAGTGGAAGAAGGTGGTAAGGACATCAAGACACTTGAACTTATAGACTTGAAAAGCTCACAATATGGAACTAGTGAATAGGGCAGAATCTCTTATAGGTCCTCAGTCTAAGGGATGCAAGTGGCAATAAACATTTGCAAAACCTTCAAGTGTGGAAAATATTAACTTAGGAGAGAAGATATAAACAAGGTTTTCAGGTTATACAACAACAAAAGTGAGACTCAATTATCAATAAACGAACTTTTTGGGATAAATGGGTCAATCTCTGTTAGTACACTGATGAAGTATTGAAAGAGGCACCTAAGTTCAAACCCCTCTAGAATTGAGATGAATATAATAAAATAATTATAAACTACCTTGGCACCTTCGTGTTTTATTTTAATTGGATCTGGAAATCCTGAGTTTTATGATATTTCAATGTCCTTCCCCTAAAATAAGAGAAAGATAAAAACAAATAAAAACATTTTTTGTGACCATATCAACCATTTTCTATCGAGGACAAAGGCTGCATGCATCTGGGAGAGATGGAAAAATGCGGCGGAGAAGAGAGAGAGAGAGAGAGAGAGAGAGAGAGAGAGAGAGAGAGAGAGAGAGAGAGAGAGAGAGAAAGAGAGAGAGAGAGAGAGAGAGAGAGA
>BFEA01000493.1:402375-424875 GCA_003427395.1 Chara braunii | reverse complement strand
GCTTTTCTGGGGTTGGTTGGTGGCGTGAAGGGGTAGGATAGTGAATGACAGGTTGCCAGGTCGGATAGGGTTGCATGTGATTGGTTGGCTTTACCGCATCTGACCTTGGGCACGAGGCAACAGGGCTCGTAGGGTTTGCCCATGTGTTTGATTAGTGATTCGCCATCTGGATTTGGCAATTGTAACTTCTTTTACGTTTCTATAAACATAGCTATTGTCCACGTGGCAGGGCAGGAGGTGCTTTGAGAAAAGGCACGGGGGCTGCTTATGCGATTGTCTTGTGCTCTACCTCGTGGGTATTGCGATTTGACTTTTTTCCAAACTTTCTCCCACTAGAGTACGTTTCGATTAATTAGGTCTGCTGGTGGGCACATACCTTTTTGCCATAAACATAGGTTTCTTCCACGTGGCAGGGCAGGAGGTGCAGTGGAGCTGGGCACCAGGGCTGTTTATGTGATTGATTTGTGCCTTGCCACGTGGGTATTTCGCTTTGAAGTATTTTGCATCAGTGCCTTCCCCATTTGAGTGGTTTTGTTGCGAATTGGCCCATTGGGGGGCACATCGGTGCGGGCAACCTTAGATAAGAGATTGTAATAGTGAATCCAGACTTTGTCCAGATCAATCCCCCCTTCTCATGTTCAAGAATTGGCATGGTAGTTGTCTAGGATAGAGTGAGGATCCTAGGGTTGATATGGGCAGTCAATCCCCTCGCAGGAGGGTAATCGATGCTGCCCATACAGTAATTGCCCGTGCCCATACAAGGGTTAAATCATTCGACTTATAATGTTTAGAGACGCTGGACCCGTTTTCCAGCAGGTGCTGCTCCCCACCAATAGATGGAGCCCTCCCGAGATTGCTAGTGGTGTCTGCTCTTATCAGCTCCCCTAGCATCATCTCGGGTTAACCACTACCTTTCCCAGGCAAACGCGAAGTAGCCTACTCCTGAAAACACGGGGCTCGGGCCAGGGTTGGAGGCCGACGAAAAAAGAAGGAAAAAAAAGAAAGAAAACGAAGAGTCCCCACTCCAGGGATGTGGGGAAAGGCCCTCACGAGGGTGGAAGTTATACCTGTGCTTGGACGAATGTATCTGGCCACTATGTCGGAAAAGGGATTGCAGGTCGTTTTTCTTTTTCTTTTTGTTTTGAAATCCTTGTAGTGCCCTGCCAGCCAGGCAGGGCGTGTTTCACRGGTGGCACGTAACTGTCTCACTGCTGTAGCATCATGTATCTGCCCTCAATCACAGGAAAGGGATTCCTTCTTTTTTTTTGTTGCTTCTCTGTTTTTTCCCATACACGCCCTCACTGAGGGCACAGTCACACAAGTGCTTGGACGAATGTATCTGGCTGTTATCAAGGCATTCGGGAAGTCTCTTTTTTTTCTTTTTCTTTTTCTTTTTTCCCCCCTTCTTCTTTCTTCGATGAAACTGCCCCGGCTCGGCCAAACTCGGTGCGCAGTGAAATTCAGGGTCGGCAAAAACAGGTTGGGAGGTAGTGGTGGTTAACAAAAAAAGAAAATAATAATAATAAATTATTATTATTATTTTTTTTTTGGCTCGGTTGGGCCACTCTGGTAGCCTATGTTACTTTTGATTTTAATACTTGTTTTTTTCGTTTTCTATGTTTTAAAAATCACAAAAAATAGCAAAATCCAGGGGATGTAGGGATTTTCAAACCCTACAACCCCATATTGCTTTTTTATTTTTCCGCTTATTTGTCTAGGAATTAAAAATATCCGGGGTTTGCAGCCGCACTCAACCTCACGCGGTCAGCGCCGGTGGTTATGGTCACGACTGCATGCAGTCAGTGGCCGGCGGTCATGACCGCAGGTGATACATAGGGGGGGGGGCACGTTTAATATATATAACAGTTTGTCACAGCCCCTCGTTTGTTGTCCTCTTCTCTCTCTCTGCCTACGGTTTACCGGGCAGTTCTGTTTGTGACGATATATATATATATCGTCATATATATATATATATTTTGGCGCACTGGGCGCACAGGTCACAGTGCGCGCGCTGCGCACTGCGCACGGGCGCACACGTGCGCCGCAACAGTCTACGCTATATAGGGTTCAACCGACCCCATGTTTGTGACCCTCTTCTCCCTCTCTGCCTATGGTTTACCAAACAACTCTGTTTCACCATATATTTCACGTACGCCGGGCCTTCTACAATGTGCAGAGTCCCCAAACCAATGATACTCAGGGTGATAGTTCGCCTTAAGCTTGGTTGCGTCAACAACTGCCTGACAATTGATACCCAAAGGTGGGGACCAACCACTACCCTCAAAGTACCGGTGACAAAACTCAAAGCAAACTTTCACTCACCCACATCAGACGGGAAACAGTATATACTGCAGGTTCACGTCTATCATAAGCGAGCAAAACACCCATGAAACAAAGAAAGGTGTGTCACACAGAGTAGTCACGCCGACAGTCGGCGCCCCTGGATTGGTTGGGGAACGATCAGCCGATCATCGGACTGGTTGGCACCTACCGGTCGGGGGTTGGTCAGCACCCCGCAAAAAAAAAGAAGGTCCAGAACCCCAAAACCCATCTGGACCCCAAATAACCAATCAACACCTCCATACCCCCCCCAACACCCCCATACACCCCCCCGACACCCCCATACCACACCCCAACACCCTCGTACCCCCCCTTCAACTCCCTGTAACCCCCTTATGCCCCCCCTATACCTCCCCCCTGGCCCCCCAYCCCCCCCCACCATCCCCAAAGGTTTCTCAATGGATTTGGGTTGTACTCAGCAAGTGAAGCCCTGAACTCAGATTTGAAAAACAAAAACAGTCTACCGACCAGTCTGCCTACAGGTCGGCTCGACTGGTAGGCGAGCCGACAGCCTAAAGTAGTAGGCGTCGGCCGTAGGCGTTCTGACAACCCTGGTGTCACAGCCAAAAAACACAGTGCAGACACGCCGTTGGCACTAAAAACACTGAATTCAATTTTTTATCTTCTTCCTTATAACTCCCCCTGTTCAGAACCTCTTGCGTACAAGGCCGCCCACGTGGATGTAGGTTGAGCGGCGGCTGCCCCCACCCCCGTGTGTCATATCGACCCACTTGCACACAGCCAAAAGGCAAAGAGGCAAAGAAAAGAGGAAGGAAACAGCCCAAACAAAACAGAGTAGGGGGCTGCAAAGCAAATCCTAAGTGACAATCCTAGATGACAAGTCCCACATGGAAACACCGCCCCCGACAACTACAGGCCAAACGACGGGACAAGACCGGCCAGGATGTCATGACAAGGCATAAAAAAGCTCCGATCCACAGTGTGACAGCCAAAAAAAGGGGAAAATACAATCCCGGATGACAATTCCCACATACAAGCACCGCCTCGCGCTCAAAAGGCCGAACAACGGGAAACAACCAGGATGCCAAAATCCCGAATGACTGGTCCCACGTGAAAGCACCGCCACGCCCATGAAATAGCCCGAACAACGGGACCAGACCAACCGGAATACAGACAAACCGGAATACAGACAAGATCAGCAAAACATTGACGATATATATACACATATATATCGTCAAATAGAATATATGTGTACATGATTGTATAATACTAATATAATACTATATATTTATATATTATTAGTAAATAAATGGTTTTCTCTAGTCAGGTTGAACAAGAGTGGTCAGGGCCGTGAATAAGCAGCCATATTGCGACTCTCATGCCAACTATGTGTATGGATTGTATTTTCTGGTTGTGACACACCTTTCTCTCTTTCATTGGGGTTTCCGTGGCTTATGATGGGGAGTGAACCCGCAGTCTGTATAGTCTTCCATCTGGTTTGGATAAGTAGTATGCTCTGACTTTCGCCAGACGTACGTTTGAGGAGGGTTAAAAAAAAAAAAAAAAAAAAAAAAAAAAAAAAAAAAAAAAAAAGAGGAGGGCAATTGTCCGTGCCCACCTGAAGGTATCAGTTGTGGGGGAGTGATTGATGCCTAATTGCACATGTGGGGTCAATATGGTTGTATCTATGGGATGCTGGACCCGGTTTCCAGCAGGTGCTGCTCCCCACCAATAGATGGAGCTTGTTTCAACAACAACAACAACAACAACAACAAAAAAAAAAAAAAAAAAAAAAAAGGATTAACCTTACATTATCATTGGGTAAGGGACTTTAGACTGTAGAGGTCCATCCCAGGGAAAAAGGCGCTCGAGCGGCAGTTTAATTCCTGTCCACATGCTGATCGCCCCAGTGTATCCGAATTGTCTGACATCCTCTCGTCCATATTGCACTTCGATTTAATGTGGATCCCTCCTTAGCAGGCAAGGGTTGGATGTGGTGGGCCTTTCTTTCCTAGTCAAGATTGCTCGGTCAGGTTGCAATGAGGGACTGCCAATTTGAGCTTTATTATTAGAGAAAACTATGGCGCAGTCAAGGTTTGAGTTCGTAATTGCACTTGAGGCAAAAGGGCCGGTAATGCTGAATGTATATGACCTACGTTTCGGGTCCGGTGGGGTCGCGTGGGGGTGTGTTGTATTCGCGGGATTGCCTGAAGTGCAATTACAAACTGTTTTTGTGACTGCGCCGAAGTTACCCCTTATTATTATTTGTAGACTGGTATCATAGAGCTCCATCGACCCTTACGAACAGGAAAAAAAAAAAAAAAAAAAAAAGGTATCATAGAGCTCTTGAGCAACGACCTCATGTCTGTGCATGAGCTTGCTGTCATGCCTTCGCATGGATTTGTCAGTATGGACCTGGGCACAACTACCGGACATGCGTTCATGCCTCTGTCTGACCACTGCAAAGCGTGGGGAAATGACGTCGTGGTTCTCGCGACGACTCTTCAAGGGTTATCTTCTCCACAATGAGCCAGGCCTCGTGCCTAAACAATCGCTCAGCAGGTAGGTGCGGCTGTCATGCCTCTGCATGGATGGATTCGTAGGTGTGGACGTGGGCAAAGCTACCAGACACGTACTTGTTCATGCCTCTTTCCGCTGCAAGGCATGTGAAAATGACTTTTTTTTTTTTTTTTTTTTTTTTTTTTTGAAAAGCACAACTCCACCGGTGTTAGTGATGCTGATAGGAGCAGACACTGCTAGCACCGTCAGGGAGGCTCCATCTATTGGTGGGGAGCATCACCTGCTGGAAAACGCCGGGTCCAGCGTCCCATATACAGCCAATGATACTGACGTGCGAAAATGACATCCTGGTTCTGACTGCCATTTGCATAACCGATTCTCTTCTCTGCAATGATGCAGGTAAGTGTGGGAATGCTCTGCGGTCATCCATTTCGTCTCCTTTTGTTTTGTAGGCAGTAGCATCAAACATTGATGTATTCATTCGACTCGGCAGGACTCGTACTCGTGACCTGTTTACTGGCGAAGGCGCCATTTCCATACACGACTACACTTCATCCTCTATGGCTGGGTCTGTGATCATCCTTCAATCGGAGTAGTGGGTACTCTCACCAACACTTCTCAGAATGAATCCTGTCCTAAATGTTCCCTCACTGAGCGCATACTCACTCGCACTAAGACGCTCTTTTTTTTTTCCACATAATTGCAAATTTTGTGATTCTTTTCAAGTAGCACCCTGCCCTGTCGGCCACCGAACTTGCCATTGGTTCCACAAATGTCATCCACAAATGTCAGTGGCCTGCCAAGCCTCGGAGGTTGGGAATTCGGTGGTCGTCTCAGAAGGTGATAGCAAATGCCCTTTTGTTAAGTTTTTTTAAGTTATTTTTGGTCAATCGTAAGTGCATTTCCCCCCCCGTTTCTCAGAGTATGAACTTTGAAGTAAAAAGAAACTTCATGGAAACTGCACCTACAGCAGAGAATGTATGGTGGGCATGCTCAATGCCAGCCGTCGTTGAGCAGAGAATGTATGGTGGGCATGCTCAATGCCAGCCGTCGTTGAGCAGAGAATGTATGGTGGGCATGCTCAATGCCAGCCGTCGTTGAGCATTTGAGCATGCCCACCATAGTAAAGAAAAACAAATGATCACAATGTTCAGGGACGCT
This sequence comes from Chara braunii, assembly GCA_003427395.1. Lineage (NCBI taxonomy): Eukaryota > Viridiplantae > Streptophyta > Charophyceae > Charales > Characeae > Chara > Chara braunii. Next base: position 418,893 of record BFEA01000493.1, on the reverse strand, counting down.
GGACCCGCTTTCCAGCAGGTGTTGCTCCCCACCAATAGATGGAGCCTCCCCGACGGTGCTAGTGGTGTTTGCTTTTATCAGCACCCCTAGCATTAGCTTGCGTTGCTTTTTGTATAAAAAAAAAAAAAAAAACCTTCATGAAAACTGCACCTACAGCGGAAAAGTCTCAGGGCATGCTCACATTGCACTACCGAATCCGCATAATCCCCAAAATCCTCAAAAAATAATGTTGAGGCCCTTGAGGGGCAGTCACACCCAGTTCACATTTTCACAAACTATTCTCAATAGCCCTATTGTCAGAGGCCTGAGCGGCCGCGGGGTTGGGACTTTGCGGTGATTTGAGGTAACCTTGGGAGGGTACCGCCAAATCCAGACGGGTCAAAAAAGAGGCAAGGATCCGAAAACTCCTCTTTGTGACTGCACTGAAGTTACCTTCCACTCCCCCSCGTGCCCCCCCCCCCCAAAAAAAAAAAGAAAAAAAAAAGGGGGAAACTCCTCCTGAGTCACCTTTTTAGTTTGAAATAGGCAAGAAAAGACAAAGTGGTGCTGATATCATTGTTTGAGTTCCAAAATGCGCAAGTTTGTTTAGCGGGTGGTTGAAACTGCGGCCGTTTTTTGAAGTGGCGCGAATGCAGCGGCGGCTTTTTTTGGCCCGTTTCAAGAACTGCTAAAGTTGCTTATTACACAAAGGGGTCCTCAGCCAAACGTTGTTTGTATTTGCAATTTTACACAAAGGGGCAACGGCTCGTGCCACGTGGGTCACACCTAGCATTTGGAATATTAGGCAACTTTAGCAGTTCTCCAAAAAAACAGGGCGAAAAAAGTGGCCGCTTAATCTCCATTCACGCCACGTCAAAAAAATGGTCACAGTTTAAAGTTTCAACCCCCCCGCTAAACTTGTACATTCTGAAACTCGAACAATGACATCACCACCACTATGTTCTTCTCTCAAGTTCTTTTTTCACCTTTCACTACCTTCCTACCACTACTCCTAAGACTATATAGAGGGGACCCCTGCAAGCATAGGGCCTCGCAAGCGAGGTAATTCATGTTGCCCCCCGCCCCAACAGTGGTAGTCAGGAATGGGGTGGGGCCGCCGGTGGGGGTCCGGCTAACACAAAGACCGAGCATTTTGTCAGTAGCTGCGCCTCCCTTTCTCATCGTCCCCCACCCCTCATCAAGTAGCAGCAGAGGCTATGGCCAACACTCTTCCACACACCACACACAACCCACTCGCGCTCACACTCACACCCGTGTTGGTCATAGACCCAGCAAATACCGATCAGGGGTATCCAGAGGACTATCATGCCTATTTCGAAGTTCAAACTAAAAAGGTGACTCGGGAGCAGTTTTCCCTTTTCATTTTTCGGATTTTTTTGAATTTCTTTTCTTCTATTTTTTTTAATATTATGCGCTGAGACCGTCCAGGACCCTGCCCAGACCCTTCCCGCCCGGGAGGGTCCCCCGAAATACCTTCCCCCAGCCGGGCCACCCAGGGACCAGCACAGGTGTAAACTTGAAAAAAGAACAGAAAAGAAAAGAAGAAGAAAAAAAAGGCATGCGTGGTTGCATAGTATGCATACAAGATTTTAAATTTTCAAGAGGACATAGAGACAGCTAGTTTTTTTTTGGACCCCCAGGAATGGTCACCGTGAACCTGCTGAGGTCGGAAACTGGAGTTACTCTGAAAGATGCTAATAAAATGCCTAGATATCCAGTTGATGATATAGGTATGGGGAGCGGATGGTGGCTGTACTCTGAAAGATGCTAATAAAATGCCTAGACATCCAGTTGATGATATAGGTATGGGGAGCAGATGGTGGCTGTAAGCCTACTGAGGACGGAAACTGGAGATGCTCTAGGTTCGAATAACCTCCGCAAGAATCCAAAAAGAATAACCAGAGGGATCTGATGATGATAAAGGCTAGCATCTCTCTAAGAAAACAGGAAAAAACTAGGGTTCGCCTATGGGACTTGTAGTGGCATGCTTACCCCTAGTGCTCAAAGTGCCCGGTACGACATGGCTCGTTCGATAGTGCTTCAATCAGGGCCGGGGCGGGAGGTGAGAACCAGCTTAGCCCTGATGCATACAACCGCTGTCCAGTCAAAAGGTCACTAGACTGGGTGATGATCCTGCAGTGGGTATACTCAGGTAGGATCTTGGGAGTAGGGATGCGCCAGGGATGCCCGGGTAGTAGTGGCGACTTCTCTTACCAGCACCACTACCACCGGCGGGGGGGKGTGTTAAAAAAAAAAAAAAAAAAAAAAAAAAAAAAAAGGGATCGTGATGACGAGTAGTAAAGATGGGAGGGTGTCTCATAGGGGACCGGTTAGGCAATGCATCGGGATGATCAAATGGTCAGGTGCTGGCAGGCCTGTCATATGCCTAGTAGCCAGCCTCTACAACAACCTGGACTTTAAGAAAAGAAAAGAAAAGCGAAAAAAAAAAGAAAAAAAAGAAACAGAACCGTAGTAAAAAGAGGACAGACCCGTAATATGCCAACTCATGGGCGATGACATCCTGTGGGCCCCGTATGCTGAACAACAACTATCAAATCTGCCCCTCCCCTCGTCCGAGGACAGACCCGTGCATGCGCAACAATGGCTAACCAACCCCTCCCGGAAGGTCCCCGGAGTGCCCAGATCACAGGATCCACATACGCCATGATCCCGGACCAAGAAGGACATTGCAAATGACCCCCTTCGGCCAAATATGGTCAAGCTGTGGCGGGAGATGGGCCCAGATAGACTCCCCCTGCCTATACGCTGGAATGAGATAATCAAACAACTGCTTTTCGGCCACCCCCACATTTGTGATGACGAGGGGAAACCTTTCCGCCTCGACGACAGATCACATTGGTGTAGTTTGGTGGCCAAGGGGGTATACCTACTGGGCGATATATGCGACTTTAAACGTAAGAACTGGAAATCGGAGGTCCAAATCAGAGACAAGCTCAAACATGTCAGAGACAGGGCTGAAAAGTTGCGTCAGCCGCAGGAGGCGATGGCCCCTGCTTGGGTGGTCCCACCATCGAACAAGGGGATTGGGTGGTCGAATGGACGCAACTACACTCGCCAACAATGGTCAGTCGGGGAAATTACCAAGTCTGAACCGCAGGTTCACCTGGAAGCTCATAACATATCCTATCCTGGGGCAAGATGCTCCCCCCTGCTGAGAAACGAAGAAGCAGACCAGGACTCGACCTGGACCGGGATGGTCAGAGTGACAGCACTAGAAGAGAGGGATGGAAGACCCCCCCGCCTTCCAACTGGCCTCCCCCCTGGCCACCCTCCATTTGACCGGCTAGAATGGGAGTGGACGCAGTCACCCCCTGCCAAACCGCTTAAACTTTGGCAGTACACAGGAAAACAGGGCTACCGTACAGTGCGCAGAACCTGCCCAACGGACGGTCTAATTAAACGACGATGGGAGAAAGATTTGATCCTTCCGCTAGAGGATCTGCAAAACTTTAGCTGGTCGCAATATACCCATATAATGTCAGCGGCACACAGGGCGCTCTACTGGCAGATCCTATACCGCTGTCTGCCCACCCCCGACTGGCTGGTCACAAAAACAAACCTCGAACAACAAGGCCGCGTCTCCCCCATATGCCGCTACTGCTGCAGGACCTCCCACCCCCTCCGACCGACCCTGGAACAGTGTCTGCTTGGCTGCCTGATCGCCTCCCAGATATGGAGGTGGTGGGATGCCGCATGAACTGCCCTGATAGGGTCCCACCTCCCGTGGCAACCCGGACTTCTGTTGTCGGTGGGATGCCGCATGGACTGCCCTGACAGGCTCCCACCTCCTGTGGCAACCCGGACTTCTGTTGTTAGGAAACCAGACAGACATCCCACCCAATTGGTCCCCCTATGAAAGGAACCACTTTCAAATCACAAGACTAGAGTTGCCGATGATCGCCTGGCGAGCACCTGCTCATTCGAGTGAAATCGGTACACATTCGGATTCCCGCACGCCAAAGAGCACATCACGGCCTACTTGACGTCCATGACAAAAGCAGCATGGGACCACCTCAGACAGATGATGCGGACAATAGACGAAAACCCCGCCCTAACCCCGCAATCCAAAAGACAGAATGAGTATCTGGGTCCCAGGAAAGTGATTCCAGATACCTGGAACTCACAAATCGAATGGAAGCACTGGAGGGCTCTCGGGATCCCTGGCAACTCTTCTTAGGTAGTTTTTGATGCTGTTATACTCAGGGACCTGTGGCTGCTCGATGCCAGCACGACGCTGGCCGGAGCTGGGGTGTTACCCTTTGACTGTTGATGCAGGAGCATGAGGCCTGGTTGAGAGATCTGGGGATGCTTAGGGGTGGGCATCCTACGGAACAGCTAAGGGTTGCTGCTGGGACGACGCTGGTCGGAGCTGGGGTGAGTTGTGTCACCCTGTAACCTAGCAGGATGTGGGGTGTGAGACCTGGAAGAGCTCGGCAGGGAGTAGGACAGTGTTGAAAGAAAGGCCTCGGAAGGGGTGTTAGGGATTCCAAGGGTTTCTGAGCATTTGTAGGACCCGCCAGGTCTTTTTCTATGTTGTCAATTACAAGTTTTTACTTAGTTAAATCCAGTTTAAAACGTCTTCTGGATCCTGGGGTTTCCTGGCAATCTCTTCTAGGTAGTCTCAAGGCTGTAATACTCGGTGACTTATGGCTGTTCGACGCCAGAACGACGCTAGCTGGTGCCGGGGTGTTGCCCTGTAACCTGTTGACGCAGGGGCATGAGGCCTGGTAGAGAGATCTGGGGGTGCTTTGGGGGGGCATCCCACGGGACAACCAAGGGTTGCTGCTGAGACGACGCTGGCCGGAGCTGGGGTGAGTTGTGTTGCCCTGTAACCCAGCAGGATGGGGGGTGTGAGGCCTGGAAGCTCGGCAGGGAATACGACAGTGTTGGAGATCCTCGGAAGGTTTTGTTAGGGATTGTGCGGGATTGGGGGCTTTTTTAGGACTTTTGCAGTCTATTCCCGTACCTTTTTCTGAGTAACGGGAAGGAAAGGGATCGAGAGAGAAAGGTATCACACGTCCTGCTAGTGAAGGGGCTAGCTGGTAGGACAGAAATAGGGCATAGCAGCAGTAGAGATGGTGGCTTTGCTGCAGTAAGTCTTGCCGGAGTGGGGTGAGGAGGACTGTTGGTGGATTCCCGAGTCTTCTTCTGGTTTTTTATTATCTCTGAAGTTCCTTACAAAAAAGCTCTGAAGTAGCTCTAAATTCCTTCAATTGGACTTTCTCAAAACATCATTAGTTTCACTGTTATGAAATTTCTGATGTTTTTTTTTTAACGCACTCATGGGACGCTGGGCCCGGTTCCCAGCTCGTGCCAATTTGAGAGGATATGGTTGTGTCTATGGGACGCTGGACCCGGTTTCCAGCAGGTGCTGCTCCCCACCAATAGATGGAGCAGTGGAGCACGTGTTTTTTCAAAAAAAAAAAAAAAACGAAAATGCCTGGGCCAACAAACCACTATCCCACTTCTCAGTCCCCTATGCAGCTACCCCCCCGTCTTTTATTATCCTCCTCGGCTAATCCTCTCCCCTCCTCACCCCCTCCCCTACCCGACAGGAGTGGCACTGCAAGCCCCTAGAGCCGAATGCTGCCCCTGGGATTGCCACCAGTGACAACAATGAGGAACACCTCCCACACGGTTCGAAGAGCACTTGTTACGACCGTCTAACCTCGACCCTTGCAAGTGAGATGCGTTGCGTAAGGTCTCTGAGGATCCCACACAGCTCGGCGGTCGCTGGCTAGGGCGAGCGGCCTTACTTTTTTGTGGTTTCTTGCTAATACAAGCGCACAACAATCACAATGTGTTTTTGTGTGTTTTATTTATTATTCATGTAATTTTCATCAAGTTACTGCCAAGATGGCGGTAATTCGGAGAGACGCTGCACCACGGGTAGCCCCTACGGAGACAAGCATGATTTGGGCAGAGTCTCAGAGGGATATGAGGCACACAGTTCACTTGCAACAATAACAAATGCAGGGGTGATGAAAACCTGGAATGGACCGAGCCGGAGTGCTTAAGAAGGTGAGCGACAGTCAGGGTTTAGAGAGAGCTCCAGAAGGGCTTAGGGGGTAGGGGACAGAAACAGTGACAACGGATAGGGTGACAGTGGACACCTGGAATTGTCTGAGCCTATAGGCTCTGCAGGTCTGATACGGCAATTCCAAATAAAGGATAGGGTAGCAGAAATCTAGGATTCAGACATACAGTGGGAGAACTGGAGAGCGAACGAAGAGACTTCGTGATTTAAACCCCTCTCACAATTCTACATCCCTTACTCAGCCTCCCCCCACTCCTTTGTCCTCCAGCCCTCGTGGACCCCATCTTCCCTCTTCCCTCTCCCGGGTCTCCCCCCTCCCCCTCCTGACCCCGCCCTCTTGCTCAAGGAAGAGCAGAGAAGGCAGCGAATCGGGATCGGTGGCAAAAAGACGACACTGAGACAAACTGTAGAGAGGAGAAGCAAAAAGACCGACGGGGAAGGGAGCAGGGAAGGACACACAACGCACGGGAAAGGGAGGAAGCTAGAAATCACAATAGGGACTGCCCTGCCACGCACAAAGCTCCGACATCCAAGGCAGCGCTGCGTAAACGCAGTTAGCAGCCAGGCTCTTCAAGGTACAGACTTCATTGGGCCCGTCCGCTAGGATACGCGCAAGCCTGGGGAAGGGAGCCGCATTGGCTGCCCGTCACTCTGTGGCTTGAGCATCGTCGTCCCCAGCTTGCAAAAGCTGGAGTGGCAAAGTGCCACATGGCAAACGTGCGATGCAGAAAAGTCAGCGCATCATTCGGAAGCAATACAGGAGAATAGCCACAAGAGTAGCCTCGACGTGGACAGGAGGTTTTGCCACAACAATGACACGGTTAATGTGGTCAATGCGGTCAATGATGCCAATGGACTCGACTAATGCTTTACTTCAGGGCGCCGCCCAGTGACTCTCGCTTCTTCAGACGAGTCACAACCTTCCCCGACAGAAAGTGGATGACATGGGGATGGTGGCTGATGGGGGGAACGCACTGCCATATCTCACATACCAGAGCATGTTGCAGAGCCTTTTGCACCTCATCACGAAGCTGGAGGAGGGGCCAGCTTCTTATTTGGCAAGGTCCATTGACCAGCGACAGGCGGCGATTTTGATGCGACACTGCTACGCAGTCCTTGAGGAGGGGCAAGCGCCGTGTGCTGTGTCAACGGAGCGCTGGTATGCTCAGTTCAATGTGGAGGACGAGGACGATTCGCCATCATCACCTTCAACACCTATGCAAGTGGTAGGATGTCCATGCATCGGCGAAAACAGAAACAACAACATCAACAACATCAACAACAACAACAGCAATATCGATGCAGCAGTGGCCGTTCCCTTTGATGCCAATTCTTGCACCGGCGAGATTGGTGGCATCAACAGCTATAACAACACCAACAACAACACCGGCAACGATATCGACGATGTGATCTCACGATCGTGTGCTGGCGAAAGCGGCAACGACAACAACAACAAGAACAACAATGACAACAACAACAACAACATCAACAACAACAACAACGACAATGCAGAGGACACCAGTTCTAGTGATGGTGATTCTGACACTGGCCAGATCGGCGGTTCCATCAGTTTCAACAACAACAACAACACTAATGGCGGCAACAACAACAATAACAACAATCACACCGATAACAGTAACGAGAGATTCATCGATTGGGTGACTGGCGAAATCGACATCCACAACAACAACAACGACAATGCAGAGGACACCAGTTCTAGTGATGGTGATTCTGACACTGGCCAGATCGGCGGTTCCATCAGTTTCAACAACAACAACAACACTAATGGCGGCAACAACAACAATAACAACAATCACACCGATAACAGTAACGAGAGATTCATCGATTGGGTGACTGGCGAAATCGACATCCACAACAACAACAACGACAATAATGGTAATAATGCGGTGAGTGCGTCGGGGGATGGCCGACGGCTCCTTTCTCCTCTTTCCCCCTTCTTTTCTCCGTTCTGGCCGCCGATGAAGAGTACCAGCGGCTAGACGATAGGACCCCATGCACCTTTACTATAGCTTTGCATTGACAACCTTGATTGAATGTGTAGGATAGGTGGGAGGTGGTATTGAAGGGGAGGTGTGAAGGTGCACGGTGGTGGCGCGAACGGGTGGGGTAGGGATAGGACCTCCCACTGTTTTTTGTCGAGAGGGATCAACGTTTGGATGTGATTGATATCGCCTGAGTGGAATTGATTGCCCTTTACGAATATTGATGGGCACACCAAGTACTATGAACACAAGTATTCGCCATGTGGCGGGCCGGGGAGAGGTGCTGTTGCATATGTTACTAGGGTTTGCTGGTTGTTTCTAGGGTGCGTCGCTTGGTCCCGGCGACGAGGAGAGGGCGGAAGAGTAGGACTTCTTATCTGAGGCTGCTCTTTCATCCGTTTGTGATTTCAATTTTTTTTTTGAACCCGTGTTCTCCCCTATTGAGTGGGTTTTTGTTAATTAGTGCTATAGGGGAGACACATGCGCTGGCAACACTGGGTAGAGAACTGCAGAAGTAGAAGCCAAACCTTGTCCGGATCTTTCCCCTTCTTACTATACCGGATAGTGGCTGTTTTTTCCAACAACAAMAAAAAAAAAAAAAAAAAAAAAAAAAAGTTGAATAGGGCAAGGGTAATGGTCCTAGGGTTTGATGGGCAGTCAATCCCCTCGCTCGCTCGAAGGCAATCAATGCTGCCCATCACCGAGTGCCTGCACATTTACGACTGTTCAAACAATTGATTACAATGATCAGGGACACTGGACCCGCTGTCCAGCAGGTGTTGCTCCCCACCAATAGATGGAGCCCTCTCGAGACTGCTACTGGTGTCTGCTCCTATCCGCACCCCTAGCATCATCTTGGGTCGTTCTGTTTAAAAAAAGAAGAAGAAGAAGAAAGAAAGAGACTCAGGGGCTTGGGAATTTGCTTGATGAATTGCTTTTTATTGCACTGCATCGCATTGCATCACGTCCTGACTCATGGCAGATCTTTAGGCTCCACGGATCACGAGGGTGGTGTGCGGGGGTTGTGAGAGGGTATAGGGTTTAAAGGGATAGACATCAGGGGAGCTGCCGAATAAGGGCTGGGCCAACAGATAAAGGCTGCTCCAAAATGGGATGGGTCACACTAGCAGCTTCAAGGGTCAATGGAGCCCCGGGCTGAGAAGAGAAACGACCACCGCCCCAGGAAACAACAAACAGCAAATCTTGTCTCACAAGATCTATCGATGGGACGCTGGACCCGGTTTCCAGCAGGTGCAGCTCCCCACCAATAGATGGAGCAGCCTGCCAATAATAAGCCCTGAATCCTCACGGTTCTCTCACCACCGCCGGGATAGAGGGCTTACACAACGGCTACCGGTGACACGAAGGGAGAGGGGCGTTTCATCCCTTTAGCCCTCATGACCAGAGGGAGTGGGCAGGGGACCTATGGTTGGGACCTACGGTTAGCATTCAGTACATTCTACTGTCATGTAGGCAATCAAGTTAGCTGTCGTGTTGTCGTCCTTTCTGTCGATCTCTGATCTCTGCAGAAACACTCAGCAGCTTACCGTCAATTCTGTCAAAGCAACCATTCCTGCAATCCAAACCACCAACCATATTGTTCAGGTACGCTGGCCCCAGTTTGCAGCAGGTGTCACTCCCCACCAATAGATGGAGCCTCCCTGGGTATGCTAGCTCTGCCTGCTCCTATCAGCACCTCTAACATCACCTCAGGCAGTTCTATAATAAAAAAAAATAAAAAAAATAAAAAATAAAATAAAAAACTAGGAAGATTATCATGACCGGCTGGTCACCCGGGCGTCACACCCGGGATTCCCGAGCATGGGAAAAAAAAAAAAAAAAAAAAAAAGGGGGGGGGGGTTTTCCATGCTCTCTGAGAGGAGCCCAAATCCGGGCTCTTTTCTTTTTTGGAGTGCTGGCTGTCAAGGGGGTGAAAGGGGAGTATAAATGGGGTTTAAAGGGGGGTGCTTTAGTGTGATGTGGTTACATTTTCTTTCTTATCTTCAGATCCGCGAGGAATTCTGATGTGACTCTCAGCCAAAAGTTGTTTGTGTTGCAATTCTACACAACATGTTGTTTATTCAGTTCCTTTTTTTTTTTTTTTTTTTTNTTTTTTTTTTTTTTTTTTTTTTTTTTTCGCTGGGGCTGCTCGGGACCATGCCCGGGGGTCATGCCCGGCCGGTCACCCGGTCGCCAAACCGGGCGTGACGTCGGGATCTGGGCGCCCTTGATATCTCCCTTGCAATTTTAGGAAAACTAGCGACCACTACAGGAAGCGCCCAAATTCATCCGACTAGAGCTGGGCCAAGTACTGGGGTCGCCCGGCAAGAGGCACCGTTGAAAACAAAAATTGGCGGCCTCCGACGTCGTGCGGGTTTCACGCTGACACCCTTGGGCCGATGTATGGTGTGCTGGTGCCTCAAAACGAAAAAAATATTTGCAGCGAAGAGATTACAAGACTACACGAAGACTACACGAAGAAAACGATTTTCAATTTTTCACGCTTCTTCACAGGAAAACCAATGAGATTCTTCTTAAGAATCTTAACCTAAATAAATAGCTTTTCAAATTTCAAATACATAACGTCAGATTGCAAAAAAAAAAAAAAAAAAAAAAAAGGCCTTGACGGATGTTGGAACCAACCGTTCTTTTGAAAGTCACTGCTGCATGCGCGCTGGCATAAAATTCATTCAAGTGGAAAAGTTGCGGCATTGCGGGAATGGCTGGCCGCACGCACGCCGCGACCTCCAGAGGTACTGGTGGTTGAATTGAAAAACGTACAAAGGGAAATAAAAAATAAGAAAAACGGATCTTTTTTTTTCTTTTTTTGAGAACAACAACCCGATCGGGTGCTAGGTGTGCTGATAAGAGCAGACAGGTCTAGCACCGTCGGGGAGGCTCCATCTATTGGTGGGGAGCAGCACCTGCTGGAAACCACCCCGAAAACAGAACACGATTCTGAGGTCTTTGGCTGTGGGGATATATATTTAAAATCGAAAGGGATGGATGAGAGGCTGTGCGGATATATTTAAAACCGACAGGGATGGATGGGATGCACAGGGAGTATCTGTCCATTGGACGCCTGAGTTGCGCCAGAGTGCTGCCGGGTTTGAGATGCGTCAGGGCCAGCGCAGGTCTCACACAATGAACCTATCCCTTGGATGGGCTGATGATTCTGCCAGTCACAATAGCAATGAGGGGTTTAGGAAATAGCACCGGCATCTGTACAGGATGGCAGCGACAACGGCAACTACCGTCTTCCCCTGAACATAACGCACCCTAAAAATGAATGTATACAAGCTATATTTCCGGCCAGATACCGCCAAAATAAGGGTGCGTTGTGTTCGGGGGAAAAGACGGTAGACCTCATCGGCAACTAAAATCCCAACCACAACATAAATGTGTCACCGCCAGGCCACCGGGTTAACCTTGGCCAGGCAAGGGCCAGGGAAGTTTTCTGCAAGAAAAATAAAAATAAATAATCCATAAAATCCGAAAAAAAACAGCCAAAGGCCAGGGACCAAAAAAAAAAAAAAAAAAAAAAAAAAAAATCCAAGTTGCCCAGGAAAGGAAACCGGGGGCCATGTCCCACTTGCACCGTTGAGTTGAGCTAGCTACCCACAGTGCGACACGGTTTTCGTGATTAAAAAACTATTTTCTCGCATTTTTTGTCAATTCCATAAAGACCTTTTCGACAATTTTTTGTATTCTGTGAATATATTGAAAAATAAAAGAAGTAAAGGCGAACTCCCTGTGCCCGAATCTGTGAAGAACCTCATGCGCTGTGCTTACGGAGTGTAGTCTGACACTACGCGCCGATCACAGCGCCTGGCACGACGGCAATCATGAACCTGTGTCCGATAATTTTTCGTTTTCGGGGGAAATCTATCCGAGCAGCCACCGTTGAACTACCTACCCCGTTTTTGAAAAGGCAGCTAGTTCAACGGAAGTGGGCCAGGGTAGGGGGCGTTCTAATCGGGGGCGGCCACATTTTCCCCTTCGTTTAGACCCAAAAAAAAACCCGAAAGTCGTTTATCATTTCACAAATAAATTCAACCGCCCGATGCCCCGCTCCTCGTGTGATCGTGTGAGTCGCCCCAGGTCACACGTAATAGAATACTCAACGTTGAGCTAGCTCAACGGTGCAAGTGGGACATGGCCCCGGACAGCTTTTTTTTTTTTCCAGAATTTTTTTTTTTTTAATATAAGCCAGGAAACGGGCCTGGCATCCCTCAACAAAATTCCATGGTCGGTGTCCCTCACAAAAATTCCATGGTCCTGTTTAAGGCCTAGACATCATCCATAGGTTAAGCCCAAAAACGGGGCCACCACACAGCACAAAAAAAACAGCAAAAGGCGTCCCTCACAAAATTGCCCTATATACGCAGGACGCTGGTTCAAAAAGGGCAAACCCTAACAAATGTTAGTTTCTCCTACCATCCCGAACTGGACAGCTTTTGCCTCAGTGTCACATCGAAATTCTTCAGCAAATAAAAGAAAAGAAAAGAAAAGAAAAGAAAAGAAAAGAAAAAGAAAAGAAAAGAAAAAAAAAAAGAAGAAAAAAGAAAGGTTGTATGTACTAGGCACTACGGGAGTGGGTGGTGAGTCTGGTGACCACTTGCCCGGGCAGGCCAAAAAAAGAAAACGAGTAAATAAAGAAAGAAATAATAATTTTCAATTTAAAAAACATAATAAAAAAAGGAAAACAAGGAATACCAAACCATATATGTTTTTGTGCTATGATAATTTTTTCATAAGCTTTAGAAATTTGTCGTGCGACAGAGGAGGATTGCCGATAGAGGGTCATCCATAGAGAAGGCAACCACCGCAGGTTGCGGACAAAAAGGCTCACTGCCAAAATCCGGCGGTGGTCGGAGAGCAGCCTCCAAAAGGTATCAGACTCAGTTAATAGATACCGGGCCCTTCGGCCTATCTATATAGAGACTCGAACGATGCCTTCGACGCCTTCGGTTGGGGACCCAGCTCTCCCGGGCCCTTTGGCACACATCCCCAGGGGGTTTGGGTCTCTTTTATTTCTTATTTTTGGGGCGACTATTTGAGTCACTGTATGCATTGCTCATGATACAATTGTAGAAATTCACAACAAGACGGACACGACTTATTCAACGTGGTTGAAGATATAAACAATTTTTGTCTTTGATGCCGAAGAAAATACCCCTTTGTCAAGGAATTTTGCTAAAATACCCCTTTGTCAAGGAATTTCGCTTGTTCATGTTATTCCCTACACTTGGTTACGCTTTTAGCTACGTTCTATCTTTTCCAAGGCAGACCGGACCCAAACCAAAGTAAGTGACCCATTTTCGCTTATGAAAGGCGCCTACATACACGCGAATGCTTTTTCAACAGACAAGCATCTACAAATGGACCTTTCCATATAGATCGTGACATAACTTAATTCTTTTGTTTTCTTACTACTGTTTTAAATCCACCTTTGGTTGGTTTAAACGAACCTTCGGCCTCCTTTTGTACGTCCTTCTCCTCCTCCATGAGGATGGTCTACAGGATTCATAGCAACACCACGAACRACGGGTCGTCTTCCTAACCATCTACTTTGCCCTGCTTTCCTAAAATTACGCTTACCATGATTCTCATTTGAAACAATACCAATGGTAGCCCGACATTGAGAATTTATAGACGCTAACGCGCCTGAGGGTAACCGCAACCTGACGGTTGCCTCGCGTACAGAGAAGACGTTGCTTCGTGCCTTGCCACGTCTGGTCTGGTATCCCACCTACACCTCGCGCTCACGAACTCCCTGTTCAACTGCATCTCGGAGACACGGTCGGAGATCTTCCAAGGACTGGCTAAATCCAGTGATCTCCTTTCACGACAGGCTATGGTCCCCGGAATGAGTTCGTCATTCCAGGTGTCTTTCATGCATGCTCCACGCATGAAATAAGTCATGTCCGTCTCGTTGCGGACATCTGCAACGTCCCACTTGACTACGCCAAAGTGGGCAATTCATTCGGTGACTTGCACGGTCGCCCTCACTAAACCAACAAGAATCTGGACTACGATTCACATTGAGTCTGACTGAGATTGGATTGACAAACAAAGGTATCTATCGTACATATAATTCGAAAAGTAAAAACAAGAATAGCGAGCCCGATAGCAGATTCTGCAGCACCTGTAGTTAATACGAATACACTTCAATAAAGCAAATAATTAACCCATCATGTCATGTGGATAAACAGAAAACACTAAAAACCACATCAAGGTTCAAATTGACAGGAAGTATCATTAAACCACCAGTACTTGGCCCAGCTATCGGTCGCGGCACGGTTCCCGTTAACGCGCCGCGACTGATGGGCTTCGTTCGGGCTACCGGACCATGATGCCTGGAGGCGCCAGCCAAAAGAAAACCGAAACGACGCGGCGGCGGCTTGACAAAATTTGGCGAGCAGGGCGTTTCCCAACTCGGCATAAATAGCTGGGCCAAGTATTGGTGGTTTAACTCAATTCACATTAACATAATAAAAAAATTCTACCTATTTAAAAAGATTTCCCAAATACCTAAAAGAAAAAGAATCATTGAGAATGTTAAATATTTTACTAAATCCAAAATCTGCTATCTTTATTTATCCCAGTGCTGGTCCCCCGATGGGGCGGGTGCGCGGGCGGGCGCTGCCAGAGGGGGGGGGAGGGGGGGCAAGAGAGAGAGAGAGAGAGAGAGAGAGAGAGAGAGAGAGAGAGAGAGAGAGAGAGAGAGAGAGAGAGAGAGAGAGAAACAAATAAGGGGGGAAGTGGCCACTGACCTCGATCTCCAATCTTGCTATGGGTGCCACTCCCGCAGGCTGCCCTTTCGGAGCACATGGAAGGTGGCGGTGCTCCCATGGTGTTTTATGCAGCAGTGCTCCTTGTGTCACGTGGAGATTCTTTGATTGTGCGTGGCCACAGTATCTTGGTGAGGAGCCTCAGAGAGTGTTCGCAGTGGGTGCCATTCCCATGGGCTGCTCTTTTGGCGCACATGGAAGAAAAGGGGATTTCCAGGATGTTTTAGCCCTCCTGGTGTTGCCTGAAGATCTTGTGGTCTTTGGGATTATAGTACTCTATACACTCCAGAGGCTAGACAGAAGATGGGGACCGTTTAGCCATGGAGCGATAGAGATACTGGTGGCATGAGTGTGTTTTTTGGGACGGATAGGACTGCCAGTGCTGCTGTGCTTGTGAGCTGACTAGGAGGGCTCTGCAAGTTTTTCCAGACTATGCTACCTCAGGTTGGTGCTTTCGTGGTGGTGGAGCCTTCTGTGTTAGGTATGTTGTCTTCTGCCCTTTGTTCTCATAGATTGAAAAAACTATAGATATATGTGCCGCTTTGGCGGCGGACGGGTGCCGCACAAACATGGGGAACCTTGCACCTTCTATTATATTGCTCATCTATATTTTTTTCTTGTTTATGCATGTTTTGTGATGGTATGCGGATGGAATGAGAGAGAGTTTGGGGATGTCGACTAGCACACACACACCCGCGCGCGCGTGCGCACGCATGTACACACACACACACACTGCCCATCTTGTCAGGGGTTTGAACTGACAGTACGCTAGCTAGAATTGCAGGGTTGACATACGTAAGTCAACCACTTTTCTCAGGGTATTGCTAACTCCGCCGACCTGGCGAGTCCTTATCCGACGCTCAAATGGGTCATGTGGAGACTACACCGCTTCAACCTCCTGACGAGTCGCTGAAAGTCCAACCAAATAGTCTGGCATGGTCATGCCCTTTCTGTGGAGTTGCATATGGTAAACATGACAATACCCACACCCACCCACCCACACACACACACACACACACACACACACACACACACACTCCCAAGCACGCACGCACACGCCCACCCACCCAACACCCGCACCCACAACCCTACACACCCACACACACCTACACACCCACCCACACCCCCACACACACCGACACGCGCGCACACACACACACACACACATACACCCGCACACCCTCGCACCCATCCCCCCCCCACACACACACACACGCACACACACACACACACAGTCGGTTGCGATACACTGACAAAACAGTGACCTTGATGGGACAGGAAAGACGCTGGCCAGGCAAGGTACGACGAGCAGCCCCGCAATGCCAGTGATGACAACGCTGGGGTGATGGTGACAACCACAATGGCAGTGAAGGACAGCACAAACGACGAGGTAGTCATGGCAACAGTGGCATGGACAGCAGTGGTAGTGGCAGGACAGCAGAAGCAACTAGGACAACAACGACAAGCAGCGGTTCCCAGCAGCTACACCGTACAGCAACCTCAGCAGAAAAACTATCGAAAGAGATCCAAAACGGCATTGAATACTTGTCCCAACAATGGTGACAGCAGCCATAACAAACAGCTGTGAAAACAGCAATAACAACAATAGAGTTAATCACCAACCAACACACAAGACAGTGCCAGCACTGATATTGACCACAGG
>BFEA01000493.1:353470-365670 GCA_003427395.1 Chara braunii | reverse complement strand
CTCTCTCTCTCTCTCTCTCTCTCTCTCTCTCTCTCTCTCTCTCTCTCTCTCTCTCTCTCTCTCTCGGGATAAAGGAGAAGGTACACACACACACACACACACACACACACACACACACACGTTGTAGGCTGTGGAAAATCGAGGGATGAGGGAGTAGGTGGTAAGTGAGCAGGACCAGATCATAGGTAGGACAAGATGCGAAGCGGAAGATAATGAAAGGTGAGAGAGACGAGTGATTATGAGAATAGGAGGAAAGAGAAGTCGTATATGAGAGTTCGGATTGATAAAAAGCGTGGAGGCGATCAGCGATGGAAGATTGTGAGAGGTGGGAGATTGAATACGTCATGGGCACTACTACAGTAACACTAAGTATATTACAAGATATACAAAGGGGGAGGATGACAAATGAGAGCGCAATGAAGGTGACAGAATGGCAGAGAGACATGATGGAAAGTGGGGCGGGGGGAAAGGTGAGTGAAAGGAAGACACATCCGTCGACGTGTTCATACTTGGACTGTGCCTAAGGAACGAATTCGACCGCATCTATAGGTAGGGTGCATCGAAATATACGCACGGCGAAGCTCTGGGGCGCGTATGTCTTGATTCTTATATATTGTGTATACCTTATGACAGCACGGTCCACGTTTTCTTATTCAGTCCGCATTCCACCTGGGCAGTCAGTCGGTATCCCTTCTTCCTTTTTCTTTTTCGTTTTCCCGACTACCTTCTTCCCCCGAATACAACGTACGGTCATTATAGCTGTATATCGACTGACAAATACCCCAAATACAGCTATAATGACCGTATGTTGTTTTCTGTTTCACTCTTGCGTGGGATATCATATCCCGCCGCAAACAGCGGTTCTGCTTTATTTTTTTGTGTTTTTGTCACTTCATTATCAAGCGCCACGTCCTCTTGAGGTATCATTCATCATAGAACTGACCAGCCCAGTGACTTCAGATTCCTTTCTCTTATCTTATATTCCGTCAGGACTTGAACATGCGTCTGCTTATCACCACCAGTTGATGGGTGTATCATCACCCCCCTATCAATCGGTGATGATTATAAACCGCGACGTCTTCTTGAGGTATCATCATAGATACCGACCGGGCCCAGCGACTTCAGATTGCTTTACCTTATCTGATTCCATAAGGATTTGAACACGGGTCTGCCTATCACCACCAGTTGATGGGTGTACCATGGTACACCCCCCAAAGCCTTAAGGTATCATCATAGAACTGACTGGGCCCAGGGAGTTTTTTTTTTTTTTTTTTTTTCGCTTTCGGACTTTGTGACTCCCGATATGGGCTTGGCCGGTGATGCCTCGCTCACAATCAGGAGCCGCATACACATATGTGAGGGACGCCGGGCCCGCTTCCCGGTTTGTATGATCATTATCATTTTGTCCCGCAAATTCCGTTACCTTATGTGAGTGATTCCGTCAGGATTCGCACTGGGGTCTGCTTACTTATCACCAAATGATGGTCTTGAGGTAATCATCGACTGGAAAAGATTATAAAGCGCGACGGCCTTGAGGTCTGCCCAGGTACCATCAACTGGAAATGACTATAAAGCGCAACGGCCTTGATGTAATCATCATAGAACTGACCGGGCCCAGTGACTTCACAGATTCCTTTCCCTTATCTGATTTCGTCAGGATTCGAATTCGACTCTGCTCATCACCAGTTGATGGGTGTACCATCCCCCCCCATATGGACAGGGTAATGGTGCTTTTTTGCTTTTTTTTTTTTTCATCCTGACAGTGGCCCGATTTCTTTCCCCTGCTTTTTTTTTTTTTCTAAAACTAAGCTATATATAGTCAAACAGAGCTGCCAGTAGGCAGAGAGGGAGAACAATATATATATTGTCACATGATATCAGAGCGCCGAAGCGAAAAACAAAAGAAAACAAGGAAAACAAGAAAAACTAAATTCATTTTTCATCTTCTTCCTTACAACTCCCCCTGTTCAGAACCTCTTGCGTACAAGGCCGCCCACGTGGATGTAGGTTGAGCGGCGGCTGCCCCCACCCCCGTGTGTCATATGTTGATCTGTGGGATGTGTTATTTGCTTTGTGGCAATTGGATTATCTGTGGAATGTGTCATTTGCTTTGTTTGACTGATAGGCTCTTTCTTTCCCTGTCAGGTTTGGTTTCCTCCTCCTTTTCTTTACCACTTTGCCTTTTGGCTGCGTGGAAGTGGGTCCTTGTGACACACGGGGACGGGGGCAGCCAGCGCTCAACCAGTCGTCCACGTGGCTGGCCTTGTACGTAAGAGGTGATGAACAGGTGGGGCTTTCCTTCCTTTCTTCTTTTCCTTTCCTTGTTTTGCTTTTTTTCGCCTTCGCGCTCTGATTCATAGGGATATTCGCCTCTCAAATTGTTCCACTACCTACCTAACAATACTCCTCAGTTGGCACACTGACGAACTGTTGAAATATGAGTCAGACCCGAGTTCGAATACAGATACAATCAGATGACCAGAACAAAATCATTCTGAATTACCTGGGGCTGGTCAGTTCAATGATGATATCTCAAGGCCGACGCGCGTTAAAAATTAAAAAAAAAAACAAAGAAAGAAACAAAGAAAGAATAAAGAAAAGGAAAAAACGAATAAAAACGGGTGACTGACGCGGATAAAAACGTGAGAAAACAGTCGCGGGGTTGTTTCACACAGAGGTGCAGAGCAGCAGATCTATCGTGAGTTCGTGCACCTCTCCGCAAGCACGTCCAGATTCAGACCTTCCATCCAATCCTGTATGCTAGTCGGACCTTGCCCCAGGAAACACTCCCAATGGACACAGTCAGTAGCGGTGCAGCCAAGCAGAAGCGATAAACCAAGTATACACCAAACACAAGGCGATGATGAGGAAGACGACAAAAGAGAGACGAAAGGGAGAGGGTAGAAAATAGACGTACTAGGAGGAGAGAAAAGAAGAGATATGTCAGAAGGACCTGCTTTCTGCCATTGCCAACATTATAAAAGAGGGAAAAAAAGCGACAGAGACAGAGGCAGACAGACAGACAGACACAGAGAGACAAACAGACAGAGACAGACAGACACAGACACACAGAGAGAGAGAGCGAGCGAGAGAGAGAGAGAGAGAGAGAGACAGAGAGAGAGAGAGAAAGAGAGAGAGAGAGAGAAAGAGAGAGAGAGAGAGTCGCACCAACCTATTCCTGCAATGAAACAGGACCACATGACGACCGGCTCCCGAATCATCGCGTAGCGGATCATTTCTCCCATCGACCGCATTTTGCCACCTCCCTCTCTCTCCCCTCCCTCTTCCTCTCACACGCGCTGGAGTCGGTCCGACCGTTCCTTGCACACACCACACACTACTTGCAGCCTCCTGAGAACGATAAACTGAATCGCTGGCCGTCTCTCGAAAATTTTGGTCACTATCAAGGCGCGCAATTCTCCGTGCTTGTATCGTAATTTTGCGTCCTGTTTCCCCGCGTTTGGTCGCTCTCAAGGCGCGCAGTTGTTCGTCCTCGTAAACGAAATTTTGGGTCCTGTTTTCCCTTCTTTTCGCCTGAAAGAAGAACCGTAGTGGTGCCGCCAACATTTTGAATGCATCTAGACGTATTGGCCTGCCTTTGTGTCCAGATGCATTCAAGACCTTGGCGAATGGCAAGTTTCTGTACCACCCGCAGTCGCCATGGCGGGCCAATGCCCACTGCTGGTGGGCAGCAGGGGGATGATCTGAAAATTTCATTCATGGATTTCACCACCCGCCATCGGCCAACATTTTGAATGCATCTGGAGGCGTGTCTGTCCATATGCATCCAAAACCCTGACGGATGGCAAGTGGTGCAACTACGGGTAGGTCCTTCATCTCTACCGCCCGCAGCCAGCATCTGTCCTAAGACAGTTCCTGCGGTTGGTTGCAGAAAATTTTCCTGCGGTCACCATCAGTCTACCCGTCAGTTACCAGTTAGCGTCGGTGGAGGACGAACCGGTCCAGTACCTCCGAGCCTGTTTTTGCCGACCCTGAATTTCACTGCGCTCCGAGTTTGCCGAGCCTGGGTCCCACTCCATTTCTTTATGGTACTCCCACGGGAAAAAATAAACAAAAGGAAAAAATAAAAGAGAAGTTGCGGCCGTTAAACTCAAAAAAAAAAAAAAAAAACAATGCTCTGACTGTGATTGCAGTTGTACACATTCTTGGAAGTGGTAGTGTCATTAGTCAGGGCATCTCAGCCTCGTGGCCAGGTTGTCAAATTCCAAAAACACAAAAAAAAAAAAACAGAATGTTCCTCTAAGTGTCAGTGTGATGAGGGTTACAATCCTCTGAGGGAACACAACCCGAGCAGATCACAGATTCAGATTGTCAGATTCCAAAAAAAAAAAAAAAAAAAAAAAAAAAANGGAAACACGGATTCGACCGTGAAAATGGTTTGATACATCAGGGTTACAATCCTCTAAGGAAACACAGTCAGCGCAGATCACAGATTCCGCCCTGCCTCGTTGGCAGAGGACTCATAATAAACAAACGAGAAATTAAAATTAAAAAAAAAAACAAGTTTCAGAATGTGACCGTCTTTGTTGTAGGATGCATTCTATAGAGGATGACTGTGAGCACGGCCTCCTAGACTACCCTGCCCGACGTCATTGCAGTACATCCCTTTTTCTTTCACGCGCGGGCAAAAGAGAACTAAGATTTATGGGACTTGCCGGCCTTGGGTCCCACCACCCGATTTCTTCGGGGACAAACCAGTACATTGTAATTTCCCAACACTGGCAGAGGTACTGGTGGTGAAAAAAAAAAAAAAAAAAAACCTATGACAGGAGGTCAATAACGAGACCTGCATCAGGAGGAACGACGGTCTGGAATGAGAGAGGCATGCATAGATGAAGGATACAGATGGAGTTGGACCTAAGGACTAAGGACCATGAGCTCACTCGGTCCTGTCAAACTCACTCTCACAGGCAACACACCAGTGGACGCAGGTTGTTGCACCTGCTGTATCTCCTTTGTACTCCCCTATGGTAAATGTCCAGCAGCAGCGTGAATGCGCACACGAATCTGCAGGCCAGCACATATTTAAGTCTATCAGTTGGTCTCATAAAAGAGTCATTCCTACTTCGTTGATTTTGGCGAAAGACTGTCCTCCCAATAAGCCTACGGGTACTCTGGTTGGTCTAGCAGTCAGTCCGCTCTCGGTCAGTGCTTGCGTCATCATTGTCGGTCTTCGGTCAGAGGTCAATCTTTCTCTCTCCTTCACTCTGGTGGTCCCCAGCAATGAACACCTCGGTTTGTCGTTTTTGTGATCGTACTCCTCGTACCCCCCTTTTTGCCACCCTCAACACCAACACGCGCTCTCTGTGCATTTCAGAATGCTCCACGTCCGATTTTCAACCTCTTTCCTTCCAACCTCTTCAGGATGACAAAAACCCAACCTATGACATCTTCTTAAACCCTTTCTTCTTATCAACTCTGGCTGCAAACTCAAACACAGTAAAATATGACGAGAGACTAATCGCTGAGTTCACAACCCTTATCACACCATTAACAACTTTCACTGTCAACCCTCTCAGTCACGTTGATAAATCCTCGCAGCGTGTTCTCGTGTTCGACCCACTAACGATTACCCTCCTCCCTCTTCATCTCTTCAGTCTTCCCTTCTTCACTTCGGAGTCCTTTGCATGTTTGCAAGCCAGGCCAGTTAAAGAAAGATAGTACGGTTTTTCGTCAGACATTAGTGACCCTTTGGAGTTTGTCGAGAAAGCGACATTCTTCACGTTTCAAAACAGTGTTAAATCGTTCTATTTCCTAAAAAGAAAGAAAGTATTGGAACTCTCCTCCCACTTCTTGTACTCCAACCTTCTCATTTCTCTCATATTTGTCGGATCAAGGTGTATTGGTTTTCTTACAACGGAAAAACAAAATCGTGTCAGGCCGAATCTGACAATTTTTAAGGAGCTTCGAATTTCGTTCTGCTTCTTTCATTTCTGCCTTGCTTTTGCTATAAAACTTTCTACCAAATTATCAGGCAACTCCGATTTGTTGAGCTTAGAAGTGAATTTTTTATTTTTTTGCGCGGTTCCTAGGTTCATCTTCCCACTAGCGTTTTTCTTCAAAGGATTCTTCACGGAACTCGTCAAGGCAAACTTCAACCATCTGTTTCTGCATGCATTCATCTCAACTGGACCAGGACCATAGTTCAGGCTTTTGAAACACGAGGCATGTGAAACTCTTCCTGATTGCATTCCTCTTCCGCAAAGTCTGAGTGAATCTTCGCCTTCCTCTCTTCCCTCCTTTCCACTTACTCTGAAGACAATTGAAGGGACACACATTTTCACCTTCTTCGACGATCCGGTGGCTGATCAATATGGCACCCCAAAGAATGCCTAATTCATTCCCTTCAAAAATAAGAAGATCAGGAAGAACCTCAGATTATGTTTCCGCTTCAGATTCTCCTCCCCCTGAAGCCCCCACCTCGCTCCAGCCGATGTTACTAATTTCACTTCCCTCCCTCCGACCTAACCACCGTCCCACTCTCCCACCCTCCCCAAAATCCCTTAACCCCAAAAAAACTTAGATCAAGAAAGAAACCTAGGGTCTTTCGTACCCTAGATATTTTACTTTGTTCCTCTCTTTTTTTCCTCCTTCTCCTTAATCTCCTCGCCTTCTATATTTTCTGATTTAAATTTCTCATTCATTTTCGTTCCTTGTCCCCAACTTAAGATTGTTAAGGATCTGCTCAATGAGGGATTCGAAGTTGGGTTGATCAATCGTGTTTTCTAATAAACAAGGATATTTCATTCACTATACTCACTTTGTCTTCCGCTTGTATTTTGCTTCTCTTGCTTAAAAAAAAAAAAAAAAAGGCAAGCAAAAAAAAAAAAAAGAGGCAAAAAAAAACTTATTTAAGTTATTTACTTTTAATAAAAAAACAGTGTGCATTAATATTCCTCTTTCGTTGGTTATCCCCTTTGTAATTTTTAATCATGAAAAATTATTTTATCAGGATATGGATTCGATCATTGTCATTCTCAAAGTTTGTTATAAAAAAAGGACAAAGGATACGATGAAAAAACATAAATAAGGTATGAGAATAAGGATCAATGAAGACAGATGAAGTAACTTGAGATCACCACATGCGACCTTTTTTAAAAGGCAAGGTATAAGAGGTCAATCAACAATATCGATATTATTACAAGTTTATAAAACATCAGATGCGTGATGTATAGTTATTTAGTCTTAATCAATTTCTCTATGTTATCTTATTCTGAGAAGTTGCAATAAAACTCTTATTCATACCCTTAAGATGTTTTTACTCATCCGACCTATAACAATTATATCATATATTATTTTTTATTTTTATTTTTACATGTGGGAGGAGGGGGGAGGGAGCAGCAAAAAGAAACAACAATTTTCATTCACCTACTATTTTATTAATTTTCGGATCGCACTTGATTGGATTACTGCATTCGTATTCACATTCTTGTTTTTTCTCATCCCTCCTACCTTTTTAAACTTTCGCTCACCATTGGCTTACGATGTAGACTCCAGAAGCGTGCTGTCCCTCTTTTTCCCTGCTCCTTCTTATCCAAGCCAACCACCGACCACTCGATGAGGCCAGTCATCCATTTCCCCCCATGGTTCATCCTCACTTGCATACTAACGATAAACGGTTACAAAATAACATGTCCTCAATTAAGTACAACCAAACCAATATCGAACTTCTTACTTGATTTGTTTGTAAATTCGGTAAGAGGAGTAAGTTGTTGTACGGTATGATAAAACTGAGGTTGTCAAGTAACTTGCCCATAAAAAACGTCGAAAGACTTAGGCAGGAGACCACGAAGAATAAATTTAGCTTATATAAAAGATTGGGGATGGAAGAATGCAAATAACGTGAGGCAAAGAGAGAAGTCAGGCGAGGGGCCTAGAAGGCAAGGGACTATCCCAATGGATGCACTCAGTACTGTTCCCAAGAGTGCAAAGCTATAACTACAAACCACTTTCGAAAGATTCAGCATGTCTCGGAAACCGAGAACGAACTACCATATTTTTCAGAAGATCACTCAATTTTTGTCAAGGCTTGATGATCGGGAGGGGAAGAAAGAGGTGATTCAATTAACAGTATGCGGTCACAGACAGGTAATCATCATATCATTTCATTACCCTATAAATCCTATAAAGAATCATGAGTCCATCCACCTTTGAAGCTTCAACTTGCAATTTGTCACCCCATGACACTCTCTCACTTCAAAAATTATTAGTTAGTCATTTAGGTAAATACATATTAGATATGTTTTATGGCGGTGTCAAAACGTGCTTGCCCACATTTTTTTTCACTTTTTACTTTTTGTTTTCACTTTAGTTCGGGGTCTAAACAATTTTATTATTTTTTGAAACTTTTTTTGTGTGTTTTGCATTATGTGAAGTACACCTATCTAAATTTTCAGGGCATTTAGCTATTCCAAAAAAAAATAAAAAATCGCCAAAGATGGTGGTGTCGAAAACGTGCTCGCGAACTCACTAAATTTAATTCTTTTTTATTTTTTGTTATTTTTATTATTAGTATTTGTTTTTCGTAATTTATTTTTATTTCAAATTTGGCAAGGAATTTGGATGTAATGCTCAGGCAAATCTTATTTAGTTTATTTTTTTTCATAATATTTTTTTTTTCCAGAATTTTTTTATTTTTTTTTTTTCGTTTTTTTTCTTTTTTTTTCGGGTCCGCGTTCGGCCCGAACGGTCGAACGCATCCCCAAGGGGTCCCATACGTTCGGGCGTTCGGGTTCGGGCGTTCGGCCCGTCCCGAACGCCGATTATATATATATATATACATATATATCGTCAAATATATATATATATACATATATATATATACTGATGAGTCGGTAAAACTCCGACGAAACAGTTTGACACAGCCCCTCGTTTGTTGTCCTCTTCTCTCTCTCTGCCTACGGTTTTACCGGGCAGTTCTGTTTGTGACGATATATATATATATNATATATATATATATATATATATATATATATATATATATATATATATATATATATATATATATATATATATATATATATATATATAGGGTCACCAGACCATACGTATGGAGGTCCACAGGCAGACCTCCGTACGTACGGGCGTTCGGGGTCCCATACGGGGTCCGAACCCGACCGCGTTCGGCCCCCGCCAAAAATTATTTCGGGGCCTAAAAACAATAATTTTTTTCTGAATGTTTTTTTTTTTAGTTCGCTATGACGTGAGGTACATGCCTGTGAATTTTCAAGTCATTTGGCCAAGCAAAATAAGAATTAAAAATCGCCAAAGACGGCGGTGTCAAAACGTGCTCGCCCACGTATTTTTTCACTTTTTACTTTTTGTTTTCACTTTAGTTCGGGGTCTAAACAATTTTATTATTTTTTGAAAATTTTTTAGTGGGTTTTTTATTACGTGAAGTACACATCTGTAAATTTGCAGGGCATTCATCTATGCCAAAAAAAAAAAAAAAATTGCCAAAGATGGCGGTGTCGAAAACATTCTCGCGCACTCACAAAATTTAATTCTCTTTTTATTTTTATTTATTTTTATTATTAATATTTATTTTTTTTATTTTATTTTTATTTTAAATTTGGTAAGGAATTCGGATGTAATGCTCAGGAAAATATTATTTAATTTATTTTTCTCCATAACATATCTTTTTTTCAGAGTTTCTTTATGACCTTTTTTTTTTTTTTTTTTTTTTTTTTTGGTCCGCGTTCAGCCCGAACGGCCGAACGCATCCCTTAGGGGTCCCATATGTTCGGGCGTTCGGGTTCGGGCGTTCGGCCCGTCCCGAACGCCAGTTACCCTGTATATATATATCAGCTGCCCTCAAAGTTTGATTATCCTCTTCAACTTGAAAACCAGTCAATGCTCAAAGCTCATAAACTTTTAGTATGTGGTTTTTCTGCGCGGCACACTCTTCGTTTGTAACTACCTATAAACTAACCTTAATATTTTTTTTAACGGGGGGAAGAGGAGAAAGGGACGAACAAGAGAAGAAAGCAGCAAGTGAAGGTCAAGGCAGGAAGTAAGCCTGGATGTTGGACTATCAATGTTTAGCAAATTTGAAAGTTCCTCCTGTACTCAATTACACTCGTAAACTTAATTTTAATTTCCTTCTTTACTTTGCAAGTCCTCTTTAAATGAATTATTATTTTATGGATAGCATTTTAGAAAAGTTCCTCCTAACCGCATATTGCTTCCTTCCTAAATTTATCTTCATATTATCACTAAATATTTTCCTAACAACATGTTTTCCAATGATAGTGTTAGACTTCGTTATCCTTTTTCTCCTCGCATCATGTTTTGTCATTCCATTTATCATCATCAACCTACGAAAAAGGGAAATGACAAGTACTGTAAAAACTGAGGACAATGAAGATGAAAGAAATTGTGATTTATCTACTGAAGTTAAGAAAGTATTTCCAATCTAATCCATTGACTTTGAGCAATGGCGTTATTACTATTTTGAAATTTTGACAGATGTATCCAATTATTTATGGACTTTTGGCTGCTAACAGTCCTCAAGCTCTCGTTGGTGTCGACGTTCTCGCTTTATCTCCAACACCTCTTCTCACTTATTCCCCTGCCCAAGTCATTTGCTTTCTCAATCCCTATGAGCAGCAAGTTGAACTCCTCTTCATGGTTTAAGCCAAGGATTTCGCTCCACCTCAGAATGAAATCAAGTTATTACCACCAACTTCTCCCCCTTCCCCTCTCCCCTCGCCGTCGAGCGCATCGGTCCCACAGGGGACCCTCTCGACCACGTCATGCAAGATTCGTGCAAGATTTTTTTACGGCGGTGCAATGGAGTTTTTGCCTCCACTCCGACCGAGTGCGCCAGCCATACCTCTCATGAACCCCTACGACAAGAAAGGGTCATGCGAGGTACAACTTACCTCCACCCAGGGGGCTGTTACCACCCTTGAACGAGTGTATCCTTGTTGAGCTACCGAACAACGTAAGAAAGCTAATCAATTGCAATCACAGAGGTGACCCAGCCGAGGGTGTTTCTCGTACGCTGTAGCATAGGGAGTACGCGTGGTCCCATGCATCTATTGGATCCGTATGCGAATCGATCCACTGGGGGGCTGAAGTCCTAAGCGCGACTCGTCGCCGGTCGACTACGAGGCATCCTTGTTACCACATGTTACACCACGCCGAAGACCAATGAATCTTGTTACTCACACAAACAAAACACTCCTAGTCCCTTTAGTATCCGACCCATAATTTTTCGACACAAAAAACGGTTAGGCGTTGCGAGCGAGTCTTAAGATAAAATCGCGCACACGCATGACTCTCTCATATCAATTAACCATGCATGAATACGCAAGCAGTGATGGCGTACTATGTAGAACCCATAATAGCGTGACGCTCAATGGTCTCGAAGGTCGCGTTCAACATTCAAGTATCGACTAACACGTTCCTTGAAGGACATATGTCTTGACACTAGACAACCGCCAAGGCGGTTGAGAGGCATACCCTCTTCTGCACTGCAAATAGTGGGTGGTAAACAAGTTAAGGCCTCTAAGGTGTCCAACACTTACGACCTTGGAGACGAGCTCAATCATCCAAGGCCTGGAGCGACGTCAAGGAGTTTGACTTTGACGGTTGCCACAAACATCAACGTTCAACTAAAAAGATTCCAAAATGTAAGGGCAAATGAGTGATTTTTTTTTTTCTCAAGTCAAATTTGCTCGATACTTACACACGGGTGCAGTAGACCACGCGAACACTCAAAACATATATATATATATATCCCTCTCTGCCTACGGTTTACCGGGCAGTTCTATTTGACGATATATATATATATATATATATATATATATATACACACAAGTATAAAAAGATATAAGACAAAAGACGATCACTTCTCACAATCACAGTGTAACTTCCTTCAAAACATATATATATGTATATGCGATCGCAGACATTGTCAAATTCCGAGTCCAAACCACAATCATACCTGCAATCACATCAAAGATCAAACCACAATCATACCTGCAATCACATCAAAGATTCAACCAAAAAGTCCACGTACTACACAAGATCAACTTCAACCAGTCTCGGCGCCCATACCTCTCGCTTTAGCCAAACCAGCCTCAACCTTTGTCCAACCTTTCATAATAAGGTACTCAGTAATCTTTTTAAATGAAAAAACATTATCAAATTCTGAGTCCAAACCACAATCATAC
>BFEA01000493.1:330194-341917 GCA_003427395.1 Chara braunii | reverse complement strand
AACCGTAGGCAGAGAGGGAGAAGAGGACAACAAACGAGGGGCTGTGACAAACTGTTTCGTCGGAGTTTCACCGACTCATATATATATATATACAGAGAGAGAGAGAGAGAGAGAGAGAGAGAGAGAGAGAGAGAGAGAGAGAACCACGTGCAAACGGGAATGCATCTTCCCGCTTTCCCAGGGAGCTGCATTCCCATTTTCCAAATCAAGCAGGGGGGCGTCTCTCTCTCTCTCCCCCCCCCCCCCCCCCGTTTCCTTTTTTCCCTTTTTCTCCCCCTTTGTCTTTGGTGTCAACCCGAAATTGGTGGACCCCCGCCTTGTAGCAGCGACCGGGCGTTTGGTTGGGCCAAGTACTGGTGGTTTAATCCCCTTCGAACCCCCCTTATGGCCCACAGACACCCTTTTCGCCAAAGGGCCACCCTAAAGGCCAGATTTTGGTACATCAGAGTGGGGGCCAAATTGCCCCACTGCCAAGAACACGAAAAAAAAGGGCCACCACAACGGCAGGTTCGCCTGTGTCGCAGGGCCAGGCAGTCTGGGCCCATTGACTCTGGTAGCCTAGGAAATGCCTGATTTCTTAGTGATACCAGAAAGGTTTGCTGTCAATGCTTAGTGACTAAATACTTGTGACAATGTAACATGAAAAAAATGTCACAGTGCAGACAATCAGCAGGGGAGAAGGCACACAGGTGTTGATATCGGCATGGTTGGATAACACTCTTGAGACGAGGATATTAATGCATTTGGCTTATTTGGTTTATGGTGGATCAAGTACAAGGGCAACAATTTAGACCTTCCCCCCCCAAGAAAAACTCAACTGTAGAATTAGACTAAGGCACCCCCGTTGACACCCCTTTAGCAGCAGTTCAGCCCCTAAAAACCAATTAAAACCCCCTTCCCAGTTTAGCCAACACTGGAAAAGCTGCTGAAAGCGTAGTACCGTCAATCTCGTGGATCCACAGTATGCGGCAGTGTTTGCTGGAGGTCACATGAGGGCTGGAGGAGGGCCCACCCCCCCACCTGGATGCTATTATAGGCTCTCCACGACTGGACGACTTGATGCGGCACTACTATGACGAACTTGAGGAGGGGCAAGGCCTTTGCGCTACGCTGGAGGACCTCTGCTATGATGACGATGACGACACCACGGAAGACGCCAACAACATCAACCTCAACATCGACTCCAAAGACAACGACAATCTCACCTATATCGCCGTCAATCTCAACAACAACAACAACAACAATGACAAAAGCAACAACAACAACAACGATTGCAGTGATAACAACAACATCAGCAACGATGACAACAACGACGACGACAACAACAACAACACCAACAACAACAACAACAACAATAACGGCGACTACTGTGATCTTCGTGATGATGGCAATGACATACGCATCCAAGTCATTCAGGTGACAGCCACCGATAACGACGACCATTTTGCCGCTGTGAAGTCAACATTTACAACAGTGATTCGGATGGGAGCGGTCGCTGGGTGCAGCGGGCTCCTCCCATGATCTTTGTCATATTCAGTGGAGGTTGGCCTTTTGGGGAGGGGATCACTTTCTGCATGTTCACGAGCTGTTCGTGCCGGCGAGATAGCATTGCGCTCGTTCAGTGGGATCCGGGTGGGAGGGTCGCAGGGTAGGACAGCTTTGGGGGCCCTCGTTTACCCATCTGTGCTATCCTGAGAGGGGCGGTATAATTGGCATATCATCGTTTACCCATCTCTTCACAAGCTGTTCGTGCCGGCGAGATAGCATTGCGCTCGTTCAGTGGGATCCGGGTGGGAGGGTCGGAGGGTAGGACAGCTTGGGGGGCCCTCCTTTACTCGATTGCCTTCTCTGATTTAGTATCTCAAGAGCTATCCAGGGCAGGCAGTTGCAAGGGTTCGTTGGCTATAATTGAATTTCTAACTTTCTAACTTCCTATTCTGAATGCCTCTCCTCCTCATGGCGCTGCAAGGGTTCATTGGCAGTTGACGAGGGTTTCAGAGTCAATGGATCTGATTTGGACTGTGATGGGCAGTTAATCCCCTCGATTGAGGGCAATCAATGCTGCTCATCAGTCAATGGAGTGTGCCTACGTGTCGCTTTGGGTGACCACTCCTGTTTATAGTACGATGGACACGTGGCATGTCAACATGAGCCCTGTTTGTTTACAGACACTCAATTCTAAATGTTAAGGGACACTGGACCCGGTTTCCAGCAGGTGTTGCCACCAATAGATGGAGCCTCCCCGAGTATGCAAGTGGTGTCTGCTCTTATCAGCACCCCTAGCATTTACTTGGGTTGTTTAGAAAAAAAGAACAAAATAAAGAAAGGAGCCCAGATTTGCGATCCTCTGGCCATGCTCAGAAAACCTCCACCCAAAATTAAATAAATAACAGAGAAATGGCTGGCTTTTGCCTGCATGGTTGCCCCCATGCAAGTGACCCCCAGGCGACTTGCCCAGGTTGCATGGCCATGCTGCACAACCGGGCTAGCCGGGTAGCTCG
The DNA here is from genome assembly GCA_003427395.1 of Chara braunii. NCBI lineage: Eukaryota > Viridiplantae > Streptophyta > Charophyceae > Charales > Characeae > Chara > Chara braunii. The sequence goes on along the minus strand of BFEA01000493.1, from coordinate 339,416 downwards.
TCTTCTGTGTAGATAGGGTGGGGTAGGGTTTGGTGGGGTGTCTTTTTTTTGGGGGGGGGAATGTTGACCCTTGCCTCTCTCAGCACTGAAGGGCAACAATTTATACATCTCCAAAAAAACAAAAACTTATATCGTTGTCAATTTTTGTCTTCTGGGTAGATAGGGGGCGGGGGGTATCGTACGGTGGGGTGGGGTGACCCTTCGAGGTCTCAAACAAAGCATCACTTAATAAAAAGATTCCTCGTTGCAAATCTGTGGCAAAGCTATGAACAGATGCAAGTAATCCCGAACGAACAAAAAATGTACCTAAGCAGAATTTGTGCACGACAGGAGGAATGGCAAACTCGAAACAATTTGTTTAATTTCCGGCCAGCCATCCATGCATCTTTCCAACCTACAAAATAAATGAAACCCACTGAATAAATGTGTACATACCTCTTACTGTTTTCGAGACCAGATTCATCACTCCATTTCAATCGTGACCACATGCACATTGCACAATGCATATACGATAACAAAACGCCTGGAATCTACGCAACCAACCCTCATGCCCACCCTGGGTACACTGAAAAGATGCAAACAAAACAAATTAAACAATTTAAATAGTGCAAGCTAAAGACGTGGGGAGAAAAAAAAAGAAAAAAAAGAAAAAAAAAGAAAAACGAACAGAGAAAATCCTATCAGAGGGCACCTGCCCGTCGCTGTCTCAATCGACTATTATCATGTTTCTACTATCCCCTTCACCATATCCAATAGACAGCATGTCAATCAAACGACTATTTTCATCATATCGCCAACAAACAGCATGCCAATAGACCTCCGATGGTATCACATAACAATCCACGAACCGAGCCAAGTCATGCCGGAACCCATCGTCCTCTTACACTATACAACATATATCATATTTCATTCCTTCACCAGAAGGCTGGTCAATTGAGTTGATCAAACCAATCCATGAACCGAGCAACCCCATAGCCAATAGCCAACAAACAGCATGCCCATAGCCAATAGCCGCATGCTTTGTCAACCACCGCAGAGCAACTTCATGCCCCATCCATGCACGGCAAGGGGCTCGTCGTCGAACCGCAACCCTCCACCGCAGAGCAACTACATGCCCCATGCATGCACGGCAAGGGGCTCGTCGAAGAACCGCAACCCGCCCTACAAAAAAACCCCTGACAGATACCACAGATTAACTCAACCAGCCCAATTAACCAGTCAACACATCCATCAACCAGCAGCTGCTTCATCAACAGCTTCAGGGAGGACAACACGCCGGCCTTACATTGCAGCAGTATGAGGAACAAGGACCAGTTACAAGATCTACCTGGTCCACCCTCCTCAAAGGAGCACACAAGCGTGCATTCTCCACAGAATAGACTTACATGAATTTGCACAAGGGCTCACGACCTCCACGCTACCCGAGTGAGGGGATCAGTTCAAACCCACAGCATTCGTCCAAACCCACAATATCACTCTGGAGACCTTCCAACTTGCCGCCGACGAATCGGTTCGAACTCACTGCAACGGTCTGCGCATGTGTGTCGTTTCAAACACTGCAGCATTACGCGAGTTTGCACCAACGGTCATGACGTCGATGCTACCCGAGTGATGGGATCGGCACAAACCCACAGCATCCCTCCAAACCGGCAATGTCAGTCTGGGGACCCTGCAACTCACCACCGGATGAGTTCGAACTCCCAGCAACGGCCTGCGCGTGTAAGTCGGACATGGGTCCGGCATCTGACAGCTGACAAGTACAAGGAATACTGAGTATTATTATGGAAACAAATGCACGGAACCAGAACTTGAATTGGCATGGAAAATGTACACATCTTCAACCTGTAAACGCCTGACAGAGCATTCGAGTCGATGATTCGACATTTGAGTTACAAATGCGAGCATCTTCAACCTGTAAACCCCTGACAGAGCATTCGCGTCGATGATTCGACATTTGAGTCACAAATGCGAGCACCAGGGAATTACACTTGCACCAAGTGACTTGTTGATGCGACATCCCGACCTGATTCTGGGAAAAAAACTCAAAAAATACGAGCGTCTCGATTTACACTTGCATGCAGTTAGTGGTGTACAACCAAATTTTACGTAATGAGCGGACAGACCACTTGCCTGCTGCTCAACATCATTCGCCCAAACCACGTAGAACAACACCGTACCGCGCCACATGATCCCGCATTGGCACTCTCTGGTATGAACAGGACTGTCTGGTATGAAATAATTCATCCTCCTGGGAATCTGTTTAGTCGAAAACCCGATCTGTTCGCCGGTTCGACCTGTGAACGTGGACACTGGTGATGGAGAATCCAGGTCACTGGTTTGTCAGCAATGCTCGTCGGTCGGCAGCGGCAGCTGTCTGCGTAGCTTGACATTGTCTCATGCCTGACCAATAGTAGGATCCATTGATACTAAATCAACCCTTCAGCCGAACCCCGATCAACCCTCCATTGAAACTCTCAATGAACTGTCAATCTACCACCTCAGTCGCCACCCAATCGACCCTCAGCCGCCTCTCAATCGACCCTTTAATCGGCCCTTGATCAACTCTCAATGAACGGACGTTCAATTGAGATCCTCCATCGCCAACCAACCAACCCCCAATTGACCCTCAATCAACCCCTCACTTAACTTTCAACTGACCCTCAATCAACCGCTCACTGAACTGTCATTCGACCCTCAATCGCTCCTCAATGGATTACTGTAGTTGCCAATCTACCCCTCGAACAAATACCTTCCATCGACCATGACAAAACTCGATACCTTCCATTGCCCTCAATTGACCCTTAATTGATCTTCAATTGATCCTCAGCTGACCATCAGTCGGCCCTCGGTCAGCATCCGTCAACCCTTCGTCAGCATCTGTGGAACAGAGAATTTGACTCTCCACTGCGAGGGAGGCCTAGTAGTCGACACAGAATTTGACACTCCATTGCAAAGGAGGTCTAGTATTCATGCCTTCTGCTCCCCACTACTATTTATTGACTCACTGACTGAATCCTACTATGAATGCAATGGACAACTGTGCAAATGGGGACATAGCAGGAGACCAGTGTCCGGAGAAGCAATGCAGAGCCCCATCAAGAGCCGATTGCTTGCTCTCAAACGTACTCGTTCCACTGCAGTGCCTTGACTCAGTGCCTAGCACTCGATAACAGTTGATCAAACTGTCACATCGCATGAGACCGGTTTCAGGAGAAGTGATGCAGAGAGCCCCGCCCCATCAAGAGCCAATTGCTTGCCCTCAAACATGCTTGTTCCACTGCTGAGCAGTGAGGAAGCATGCAGTTCAATCTATTGCACACACCCTTCCCCTGCAGTGTCTTGACTCAGTGGCTATCAGTTTGATCAGCTCGCAGTCGATCAACGCTGATCAAACTGTCACTGTCTGTTCCCGCCAGCCTTCAACTTACAGACAGGCACCTATCCGACGCATTATATCGAGGGAGGCACGATGTCCGTTACCCTGTGCGATTGCTTGTGCAGCCACTCGAAACATATGCTGTACTCTCGATAGTGAAACTCGCTGAACTAATGGAGAGAGAGAAGACATGAAAAAGAACAATGCAGTAGTTCTTATAGCTTCAGCGCGCGCCTTGGGGAGTGACGAGGGCCAAGTGTAGTCCCCTTCTCCTACTCGAACAACTCAAAGAGGAGCTCCAGCGCACATGTGTCTGTAGACCTGTCTGCCCGCTATCAGTACTCTAATCATTTGGCAACAAAATAATAACTGGGAAAAGGGAAAAAATAGTTGCAATCCATCGATCACTGATACGGAAAGAACAGCGTCATGGAGCACTCCAAACGTGCTGCCTGGCCTTGAAAGCATGTCCCGCTGTCAGGTGGCTGTCTGTACGCGTTCTCCTCCTCCTCCTGCTCAGTTCACCAGTGGAACAAAGCTCTGCCTGTGGTCTTTCGCCAGCTGCCTACGCATCGATGACATAACGTGAGACGGAAAGGAAAGCTTTCCTACACTCGCCATTTTTTGCTTCATGGCAGCTTTTCACTTTTCCTCCACAATTCACTTGGGTCCTTTCAGAACATGGAGGCCCCACTCTTGAGCCTCTGCATGCGGGCCTGTAAACCGGACACAGAAATCTCCTCTGGCCCGGCATCGGCTGGTACGTGTCCACTAGAATGGACTGCAGCAGAGTGGGAGACAGCTCCGTTCGCATGCACTGCCGACATCGTGTGCAGTCTCTCGTTCACAGCTGCAAACGCAGACGGGGACCCCGCAACAGCTGCCTGAATGTTCCGCATCCGCTCTCGGAGAGAATCCAAGGTCCCAGATGTCGTTTCTGTCCCTGCAAACACCATTCGACAGAACACCATGGATCAACAAATGATTAATAGATGATCGACAAATGATTGCTAAGTGTATGGCAAATGATTACTAAGAGAAGGGCAAATTCTCTACAGTAGATTTGGGCTGTACTCGGCAAGCGCAGTACAGCCCCCAACGCACATTTGGGAAAACAATCAGTGGGTGGTTGTTTTCTCAGTTTTCTGAGTGGTCGGCAGACCGCCGAGCCGTCGGCCCTACTGCTCGGCTGCAATGCGGTCGGTGGCTGGGGTTGGCGGTCAGGGTCGGAGGTCGGGGTCGGCGGTCGGCAGGTATGCAACCCTGGTAGATACCAAAAAAAAAGAAAGCACGAGGCCGTCAGTTATGCTTTGAATGCTGGTGAGTGCACATGTGAAACTCAAATTTTTTCTTTTTTTTCTTCTTCTCTTTTTGAAACTCTAATTTTGATTATATCGTCAAACGGAACTGCCCGGTAAACAGTAGGCAGAGAGGGAGAAGAGGACAACACACGAGGGGCTGTGTCAAACTGTTTTCTCAGAGTTTCACCAACTCCTCTATATATCATCAAACAGAGCTGCCCCGTAAACTGGAGGCAGAGAGGGAGAAGAGGACATATATATAGTCAATCAGAGCTGCCCGGTAAACCATAGGCAGAGAGGGAGGGAGAAGAGGACAACAAACGAGGGGCTGCGACAAACTGTTTCGTCGGAGCTTATATATACATTTTGTTTTTGAAACTTGAATTTTGACTGATGGGGGAAGGCTCTGAAGCTGTGAAACCTCAGGTTCAGGCTTCATAGCGCGGTGCCAGTTTTTCTTGGTGACAGACAAACCCTCTTTCAGGCCTTTCGGTCTACCTAACCTTTCTGGCACCAGCAAAAAAGCGCAGTGCCAGTTTGTTTTGGACTCGGCACGCAGCAGAAATCCACCATCAGAAAGAGAGGCTCAGAGGTAGTGGTGGTAGTGGTGGTTTGAAGGACCAGTCCGTCCGAGCCTCTTTAACAGAGGTGGATTTGCACTGCGCGCCAAACTTTGCAGAACTGACAGCCGTACACTTTTTTCCCCTTTTTTGGCTGGTGCTGCCAGGCATTGTGATCCCATAACCCCAAGGGCCCGAGGCCCCGAAACTCTTCGGACTGACTCGATTCTGATTCTCAAGTTTGCCTGAGCTATCTACTGGCGGTTTTAACGACCAGTACATGGCCCCAACCAAGTTGAGAATCCAATTGAGCCTCTCCTAAAATTTCAGAGGCGGCTCTGGACAGGGCGTCCAAAGGACCAGTAGGAAAAAAAATTGTCCCATGAGGTAGGGTGGCACTAGGTCCAGGGTGGCACCAAAAACAAATTTCTGCCGGACCCCGGGATGCGTCCTGTCCCGGCCCCCCTACCTTGTTGGAGACGGTCATTCAAACTCTCCCGATGTACTGGTGGTTTAAACTTCAAACCACGGGTACTTCACCCAGCCATCTTTCTCCGATACCACTGTTGACGTGCCGCAAGTTTCGCGGGTCAGCCTACCAAAGCAAAATGGCCGACGCCACGGATCCAAACCACCACTCCAAATGCCCCTGCCCTGTTCACTTTTCTTGTCCACAAGTGCCGGGCTGCAGTCTACAGGGCCCGGACCCTGTACAGGTTCAGTGGGGAAGGGTACCACAACTAGTTTTCCTCACCGCAGCACTGTAGATTTTAGGCAGAGCGGTCCATTGCAGTTCACCTTGGCTGCGGTTGAAACTGGCATGCTCACGGCAGCTTTTCCCAACAGGTGCTGGCATTCTCAGCCGAGTTCATTCTATCGAAACCACACGAGACCAGATGGGATCAGATGTACATTCCCATCTGCTGCTGAATATCTGTTAGGTATCTCGCGAAGGGCAAAATATGGACCTTGCAACAACCTTGAGCATTCGGATGCCAAACATGTGCGACTGCTCATGAACTGATTATGGCTCCAAACACTGGCGGAATCAGATCGATACAACAACATTGCAACCAAGGTCCTTAAAGAGAATAGAACCAAGAGCATTCCGCTAAGTTTCAACAACTCCAAACAAAACTGTCAGACGACTGCAAGGGTTGTCCATGTCAGAAATCAGAAACACGCCCTTGAAGAAACTGGCCTAGCTTAGTTGGTGCACCCCTGAACAGTTAAAAGCCAGACCTGAATTCAAACTCCACTGGAAGCAGATGCATAAAACTGCAACAATTTGCAATTACCTACGGCCTGTCAGTTCGGTGGTGATATCTCAAGGCCAATGTCCTGACCAGATACATGCATCATCTGAATTTGGCCTGAGGCAGGATGTCAGAGGGCGAATGTCCGTCCATCAACTTCATCTAGTACCAAGTAACAAGCCTTAATGGAAACCAAGGCCGGCCCACCTAAGAGGCCGCAGCCCCCCGAGATCCAAATGCTTCTATCGACTCGGCATCCATTGCCTGTGGTCAGAGGAAACTCCAGAGAGTAGAATGCTAGCGACTCAGTAGAGAGCGAAATCTCATCAAACCAAACCGTCACCAAACTGAATCCACCTTTTCTGTGGCCTGGTACTTCCCACTGCATTTCAACAGGATATCAGAGAAATGAAATGTCATCAGAGGGAGACGCCATTGGTGAGTGAAATGCCATGAAGTGCCATGAAATGTCATCAGAGTGAAATGCCATGAAATGTCATCAGAGTGAAATGCCATGAAATGTCATCAGAGCGAGTCGCCATTGGAGAGTGAAATGTCATCAGATCAGATAGAGTCCATGCTTTTTTCCCACCCTCCCCTGAATGTGTGTCACCCTTGAAAGCGCAGGGGCCATGCTAATCTCTCTCTCTCTCTCTCTCCCCCTCTCTCTCTCGGACAGCGGTGTCCAACAACTTCAACTTGCAAATGCTATATATATACAACGATATATTTATATATGACGGTGAGCAAGGAAGCATATCAAATCGTGCTCTGCACATGCGGGCAGGGTCATCTACCGCTTCTGTTTTTCTGTTCTACTGACAAACAGCAGGTCACCTCGTCATCAAATCAGTCTGATCGCATCCCAATGCAAATTCTGTACGGTTTCGACTCTCGCGTCTGGCGATGCATATCACTCTGGCAAGCGGCATCTTTCGTCCTGTCCACCACATAAGACCTGTATATCGTCAAACAGCGCTGCCCAGTAAACCGTAGGCAGAGAGGGAGAAGAGGACAACAAACAAGGGGCTGTGACATACTGTTTCGTCGGATATAAGCGGACAGATACTGCAGCTATTCAATGAATGGGCCGACATCGGTGTAGTGAACGACACAGATCATAAACGAACACTCCCAAAGCTGAAGCAATGCCAAACAGGAAGCTCCATTCCAAAGTCGTGTGCAATCCTCTCGTGGGGTTTGATACAAGCCTCAATGCTTTGAGAGGCAAGACTGGCTTCGCAAGCAGTATCGCATTTCTGAAATGTATGGCTCTCTGGTGGTCATCATCAACCCCACTGCTTGAGAGACCAGATCGCCATCCCAAGCCTCTTTCTGCCTTTCATTGTTCTGAAATGTTCTCTGCAACTTGCCTTCCGTTTGTGCCCACCACCTCCATTTTGGCTTGTTTTACATGAAGTCCTTCCCGCCCTTCAGTTTGTTAGAGTTTGTTCGATCGCGATCCTCCAAGGGCTGGGTTGCTTTTCACAACATTTCAACACCCGCATTCAATGGGTTTCAAAGCCAGTTTGACATTCCCTTTTACACTTTGCACCGCGTTGTGAAAATGTTTGTATCCCCTTTCACTCGTTAGAAACATGTTCGCCATCCAATCCACTTTCACAACATCATCACGCCGATCTTTATTTCATCACTGATACATTTCTCCTCAATGACTCAATCGAGCGCCACTGAGCGAAGCTTCCAGTGTTCAACATACAATCCAAGGATGAGGTCCTTATACAGAGCCCTTATTGAGGGACATGGTCTGTGGAACTACAAGCTTCTTTTTTTTTCTTTCATACGCCACACAGAGAGATTGAAGGGTGACCATAGCTTGGTGAGATGAGATATCCGAGCGGACTGCCTCAAAGCTCGAAGGCCCCACTGAACATACAGAGCCCTGACGGACCCTTCAGAGTGATATTCTCCGCCAAAAAATGCATGTCATGACAAGATAGCTTTTGATAGAGCTTGGTGAGATGAGAAATCCGAGCCGTCGACTGCCTCAAAGCTCGAAGGCCAAATCAAAGCCATCTAGACCCTGGTACAACCAGCAAACCCCTTTCTTTTGATAGAGCTTGGTGAGATGAGATATCCGAGCGGACTGCCTCAAAGCTCGAAGGCCAAATCAGAGCCATCTAGACCCTGGTACAACCAGCAAACCCCTTTCTTCTCACCTGTTCCGAAGTATGAGCCGAATGGAGTAATGTGTGCATGCGGAACCTTCTCTGGAGCATGCTCGCTGGTAGCCGACGACATATACTTGCTTGTTGGCGGCGGAGGAATCTCTTCGCCGGATCCCGTGTTTCTGTCCCCGGTCACTGACGACACATGCATGTGCACGTGACGTGGAGACGAAGGAACGCTCGTAAGCGACTTCACCCAAGCCGGAGCAGCTGGAGGTGTGATGTCGACTTCCGGAAGCACATGGTAGGGTCGCCCAGATGGCGAGCTAGGGACAACAGCCATGGACATGCCCCCACTACCCATTGTCGTCGCCCTGCTGGCTGCCATAGTCTTCTCCACCTGTAGTCCAAACACAAGTAAGCAATGCCACCAAAGATTTAATGTGCCGCCTATCACACCACAAAGCGGGAAGGAGTACTACCTAGTGCGCTTCAGCCCCTGCCAAGGCCTGTGTGTACAGATCTAAAACTCCTTACCAGTACTTCAGGTCAGCGGTCCCATCCAGTCCTCTTCCACAGTGTTATGTGCTTTTCCCTTTT
>BFEA01000493.1:298223-322069 GCA_003427395.1 Chara braunii | reverse complement strand
TAAGCAAAGTGAATTGTGGCGCCCAATCAGCCCCTCTCTAAGCTAGTCACAAAAGGATTCATTACCTGCAGGTTGAGGTCGATGTATGCCATGATAATTGGCTGCGGCTCCATATCGATAGGCACCAAGGAAAGATGGCCCTTAATATTTGGGCCCTGAAGCTTCACAAGTTCATGAAGCACCGTCTTGACCATACGAAGCGGCTTGTCATCCGCTCCAGCCCTGCAAAACACCATTCCGCTCCTGCTTTCAGGATATGACTGAATTTTGTGAGAATGACATACATGTTCAGACAAGAACGGCACATTTGGCATGTGGCACTCAGATGTAAACATTTTCAGGGCTATGGCACCAGCAAGGAAGGCAAAATTGATAGCACGCAACAAGAACACACAAATATATGTATTTCTGAGGAATTCTGGCCAATAAATTTTTGCAATAATAAATATTAAATAAGCACCAGACAAGAAATTCCTTGCATTGCACTAGGTATAGATGGCATGCTCAGAAAAGAACGGCGCATTCGGCATGTGGCACTCGGAAATGTAAGCATTTTCAGGGCTATGGCACCAGCAAGGAAGGCAAAGTGGACAGCACGCAACAAGAAAACACAAATATATTTATTTCTGGGGAATTCTGGCCAATAAATTTTCGCAATAATAAATATTAAATAAGCACCAGACAAGAGATTCCTTGCATCACAAATGATATACATAGATGGCAGACGATGCACATGCGAAGAGCTTTCGTTAGCCCTGAAAATTGGAGAGAGTATGATGGGAAGTTCCGATTGTTGTTTTTGTGCGGAGTTTTTCATCCGCTAATTACAAATTTCTACACATTTTCAGACTGTTATTTGCCTGTTTGAAGCAAGATACAACATGGCATCCACACAGTTCCCATACACGTGCACTGTGCGCAGCAACAAGAGATCTTGGAGAGGGCAATTCACACCACGCCGGATGAGAGAATACACAGCAGAAGCACTTTTAAGTTTCAACCACTAGTACCATTGTCGGTTCGGAAAATAGTGGGCCTCCAACCTTTCAGGAGGCCGAAAGAAAATGACGGCCGCCGATCAGATTTATCAACGGCAGCCGTTGTCGGGCATGGCCTCCTAAAAGTTCGAGACTAGGCTAAAACTTGTCGAAACTGGACAGCAAAGGTATTAGTGGTTTAAACAAAAAAAAAAAGAATTGATATTGATCTGTCGGGCACGGCCTCCTAAAAGTTCGAGACTAGGCTAAAACTTATCGAAACTGGACGGCAAAGGTATTAGTGGTTTAAACAAAAAAAAAAGAATTGATATTGATCATTTCTAATTAATACCCCCCAGGTGAGTTAAATGACAAACTGGCAAGGTACATTCAGTTTCATTGATGGATTTCACTTTGAACTGAAGCACAAAAGGGGTGCTATAACAAGACTGTACCACACTAAGGGACTGACTTTTTGTTTGGAGAGGCTACTGAGCCGTCAGGTTTGGCAGTTCGGAGGTTTTGCATCCCAAGTGACATGGAACGAGAGTCGGTGATGGTGCGTCCTGAATGTACCGTCTATGTACAATAAGCCACCTCAAGGAGTATGGGCCGCTATCGATACGCAATTGGACCCTTTCACACACCATAGCATTCATAATATCCGATTTCGAAACTGGGAAAATTCCGCTAAGTCGAGACAAAACCGCCCGGACTCTTGGCTACCAGCCGGGCCACCCGGGTAGGATCTGCCCAAGGACCTACTGGTCCCAGCCCATCCGAGAGACAGAAAAGGTGATATAAATATTATAAATAAATACATCAGAATCACAATTGATTGAATCTCTTTCTCCAGGTATTACATCTAGACGTTCAGTATACGAACTCCATCACTCCAATCGGTTGGGATAACTACAGTAAGTACACATATTTCAAATCCTTTTTTTATTTGTTTGGCGACGGTGATGGTAGACTCCATAACGCACAAGTCTTGACATCAATCATCAAACAGAGAGATGTCTGAGAGCCCGTCCGATAGTCAGAAAAAAAGGTGATATAAATACATCGGAATCGATTGATTGAATCTCCTTCTCCAAGTATTATATCTATAGATGTTCAGTATACGAACCAACGCAGACAGGATTCACTCTATGATTCCAATTGGTCGGGTCGCCATACTGTAACCTCAACTGTGGGGGAGCTAGATGTGCAGATTCACTTAGCTGCTGCTGCAGTAAAGTACACACATATGCCAAATCCTTCTTTTATATTCAGTCTGTTAATTTAGTCAATTTTAGTGTTTGAAATAAATCTCACTTTGTGAAAATGGTGAAGATGACATTCTGAGGGTAAGCGGTGCCAGATTCATCCAAATCCGATAATGAGCTTTTTTTTTTTTCTTTTTTTTTGTTCGGTAAAATCATAAACATGACAGATGAAAACACGTCAAATGAGCAACAGGTCTAGCTCCATTGGCACAACCATGAACTGGTGAAATATGAATCAGATTATCAGACCCAAGCTCGAATTCAGATGCAGTCAGATGAACAACAACAACATACTTCTGAATTTTTCTGATTTGAATTGCCTCGGGCCGGTCAGCTGAATGATCATATCTCAAGGCCGTTGCCCTTTTTCTTTTTTTTTTAAAAAAAAAAAAAAAAAAAACTTCGTACATTGGTTTGGAACTTTGGATCCTACAGCAAGTTCAGACCAACCAGACGTAGGCGAATATAACTTAAACCGCTAGGCAGTACACCCCCGAGCCAGCCGGACTCGCACTGCTCGCCAATATTGCCAAGCCGCCAGCGGCACACTTTCTTTCTTGTTTGGCTGACACAGCCAGACATTGTCGTCTGGTTAGGCCCGAGTCTCCCGATTTTTCGAAGTGATTCATTGGTTTTCTCCATCTGCCCGAGGCCGTGAATTTGAAAACATGGGTTCAACAGAAGACGATGCCGAACACCAAGTGTGTAGAAAAGAAAGTGAGGGCACGCAGAAGGCAATGAAATCCAATGTGCAGAAAGCGCACCTTCGCCGGATTTCATCCAGACCAAGCTCCTGAAGATAGTCATGAATACTCTGAAGCAGGCGGTCGAGGTCGACATCATTGATAGTGCTTCCCAGTGCCTGAAAAACAAAGACACCAAATTTTTGGTTATACTGGAATCCGTAAGAAATCATAAACAATTTTTGAAACCAGCATACACAAACCCTAGGTTGGGCTTCTACATGAATCCGGACAGTCCGAAAGTCCGGATCCATGTCCATTTACGGAGAGCCCAGGAGGATAAGACCCAGTTCGTCTGCATGCCATCAAGTTGCAACCAAAATTAATTGAAAGAGGTACAATATCTGTTAAAATTGGAATGATCCAGAGAAGATTAGCATGCCACCTACCTGTGCAAGAATGACATGCATAAATCGAGAAATGGTCCAAATTAAAAAACAAAAGAAAAAAAGAAAGAATCACATCAACATACAATTCCGTCCATATACCTCCCCACTGCGTTCTTCATTTCACTGGTCTCATTAGTCTCATCCCTTCTTTGTCCCTTTTTTCCCCATCTTCACAGGGAGCAAAACAGAGGCTTACGTATTAAACCACCAATATCTCCGAGCCTCTTTCCGCCATGGCAGAAACGAACTGCGCACCAAGCTTTGCCATAGCGCCAGCAAAGCACTTTTCTTTCTTTTGGCTGGCATCGCCAGCCATTCAGGTCCAGTAGGCCCGTCCGAGCCTCAGAATAACCCTGGATGTTTCGATTCCAGATGACTCCAGACATTGCCTGGCACAGGTTGTGGTTTCCAGATGACTCCAGACATTGCCTGGCACAGGTTGTGGTGCTCAAACCACCAGTACACAGCCATACATCCGCCGCCCCCCGCCCGAAAACAGCCATACATCCGCCGCCCCCCGCCCGAAAAAACCTCCCGGGATGTTTCGATTCCAGATGAATTCATGATCTCTTCTAGAGGAGGAGGAAATGGAGCAAGAAAAAGACACTTCAGAATGCAATCTTCTAACCTCCTCCGAAGTTCCACCAGCCAGAAGTTTTTTGACTAACAACAGCCAAAAAAACATCTTCACGCAATCACAACATTTCCCAACTGTCAAATAGACCCAATGCCAGCGGGCAGAGCACGGGCAGAGCGCAAGGGACACTTCAAAAGCCATGTTTGTTCACAACTTATGTACATTGCAGACCAGGAAGTCCAGAGCTAACGGATGATGCACACTGCAGACCAGGAATGGGATCACACCTTCGTAAGCCGAATCAGGCACTTGACAACAAGATCTGAGAACCTCTGCATCCTCGACCCAGGGGTCGTGTCCTCTGGATTCAATGCTGTCAATGCAGGCGGTCCCACCTCCCGCTTGTACGGGCGAAGAAGTCCAATTAGCACCACAAATGAGGAGGTGCGATTAGCGTTCTCCTGCATGCCACGACCAACAACAAATCAACATAACAAAACTTCAGCAATGAAGTTGTGACCAACTGATTATGAAAGCCAAGATTCAATAGCCAACAACATCCAACATAGCCAACATCCAATATAGCCAACATTCAATGTAGCCAACATTAAAAAGAAAATGGAATGCTGATATGACTATTTTCCTCTTTACATCCTTCATGGAGGCTTTAAACAAGGAAAAAAAAAAAAAGAAGAAATGCATCGCCTATCCCTAACCGGAAATTAACAGGAGGTGGGGAAAGGTCCTCAATCTGGATTCCAAGGCAGCCTTCGAGCTGCCATGGATAAAATACCTCTGTGTTTGGAGACCCACAAAATCGTTCGGAGCATGCAGAGGTTGTGAACATAATTTAGCTCAAAGATCACTCAACAGCACCTCCAGTCAGCCTTCCAAGAGGAGCAGATCCTGGACCTCATGCTGTTTTTTTTTTTTTTTTTTTTTTGATACGTGCATTTACAACATTCTTAGTGAACGGCAAGAGTGATATCTGACAGTCAATCTTCCATAATGGAGCAATCAATGGGTCTTCACTGCATTACTCTCCACCGTCTGGAAAGTCGTATAGTAGGCGGAGAGTTTGACAAAGTGTATTTCTCATCACCGTTGGACTTACTCTCCAAGTCCCGAGTCCACTAGCAGACATCGTGACAGCATAAGAAGACAGCGTTTTTTTGTCCACCCAGACTCCAGGCACTCTCCAAATTCAGAGTCCTACGGTGAGTTGCTCAGGTCTATCCGTGTAACAAATTTTGCAGGCCAGGCACTGTCCACCCGCGGAGAGTGCTTTTCTATGGTGGTTTCTGAAAAGTATCCGAGGGTTTTCGAGTGGTGGAATTGGATAGTTAGTGCAACCATGAAAAACCCTCCGAAATCGGGAGTGGAGAGTAGTGCACCGGGAACCAATGCTTCTCAGGGGTCCTTTGGACGAGACGAAAGGAAGTGTGGAGTTGGGTATATCTTGCATTCAGTTTCCATTCTTGCCAGTGGAAGGGAGTCTGGATGACACTCCCCAGAACGGACAGGGAGCCAGGACCCAAGTCGCTGTCAAAAGCAAAAAGAGAAAAAGAAGGAAATTAAAAAAAAAGGAATAAATCCATGGGCGAGATGCAAAAAGAAGGAAAGAAAGAAAAAAGGAATAAATCCATGGGCGAGATGCGAAAAGAAGGAAAGAAAGAAAAACGAACAAATGCATGGGGTAGATGCACCTCAATCAGGCACATGGGAGGAACAATCTCTGATGCTACCAGGCATAAAGCATCACAGCACTTCAGGAACTGCTATGGGGGACAGCTGTATTCACTATGCTATTCTCGTCTACGTTCATTAACGGAATGCGGTATCACGCACTGAAAACTGCTCACTAAAATATTCAGCAGCACATCAACCTTGGACGTCCGATTCTTGTCTCAATTAGAGAGTAGAAACAACTGACCACCTTTCTAGTTGAAAAGAGAGAGAGAGAGAGAGAGAGAGAGAGAGAGAGAGAGAGAGAGACATACCAGGATCTTGAGCATCAAGACATTCAAGGCCTTCAGCAGCTGCCCTCCATCATCGATCTGGGGCACCTTTTCGTTCAAAAGCCAGATAAGCAGCTCTGCAATCAAATTGCCTAGACTTGTCTGCTGTACCATGGATGCAAGGTCCTTGATTTGAAACGTCTGCACCAATGTAGAGCAAAAACAATGGTACCGCACCATGAGATATATTGTCAACATAAGAGCAAACTCCACAGCATCCGAACGGACTGCAAATGGTCAAAGACAGAAGCAAACCTTACCTTAAAAATATATGTGACTCTGGAGACTTTGCAACACGTATGTGATTCCCCGGGCTTGAACATGTGTGTGATTCTGCAGACCTGAGAAAATGATTGGGCAGTAGTCTAATACTTTGCTCAATAACCAAACTGCCCTTGCTCAGTTGGCACACATCTATGAGGTAGTATGAACTGTCGAAATACAGCTCGCAGTTAAAAATGAATCAAGATGGACTCAGATGAGTAAATTAAGTCTGGAAATACATGGGGCCGGGGAGTTCAAAGACGATATGTAAAAGCCACTGCCAAAACAAAAAAAAACAAAACACTTTGCGGCGTTCGCACAGTACAAATATCTGTGATTCTTGGAGGCTTAGATAAACAACTGGGCGGTGGTTGAGGATACTGGAAGATACATAAACACATCTGTGATTCCAGAGACTTGCAAAGACTAGCCTTTCCTTACCTGCATCAATGTGTTCAGGACGTATTTGCAGGATCTCGCTGATGCCCCATTTAGTCCCAGATTGAAGGTATGTGTGACCTGTCAGAACAACCCACCCACCCATCCACCAGCCAACCAGAGAACTCAGTGGCAAGAAATGGCTTACGCAGCACAACTGCCTCCTTAGCACTTTCCTTTTCCCTTCTTCAATTTTTTAAAATCACATTTGAACAAACGAGTTCTCAGAAATTTCACTGTCAGCCTGGATCGAAATCTTCATGTGTTCACACTGTTCAGCGCTTTGCAGCTTGATCCATACCATCCTCTTCATTTGAAGCTTCCTATACGGTTCTGGCTGCTCTGTGTGTGTGTGTGTGTGTGTGTGTATGTGTGCGTGTGCGTGTGCGTGTGTGTGTGTGCGTGTACGTGTGTGTGTGTGTGGGTGTGTGGGTGTGTGGGTGTGGGTGTGTGTGGAAAGTGTGCTGTGCAAGGATTAGTGCTTACCTCACTGAACCATGCTAGTCTTCTCGTTCCAATTTGGGGTGTTTTTCAGTTGTTGGTCTTCTCAAGTATGGCACACGTATGGCACACGTTCATACGTCTGATACCGATTGTCGCAGAAGTACACTATCATATAGCTCACGCTAGTCTGTTAAGACAAACAAGGCACACCTACCTCCACCCAGCTTCGTGTCAGCCAAAGCGGTGACAGACTTTGAAGCCAAAGCGGTGAGAGACTTTGTACTTGCATTGGTACAAGCACATTTTTCGTGTGCATTGGTACAAGCACATTTCCAAACATTTTTTCCTAACAAGACGAAGACAAAAATGAAATAGACAAAGGGGGGGGGGTCACACCCACTCAACCGTACCTTTGAAGTCAGGTACTCCACAAGCCTGTCAGCATCAGGGGCAAATGTCTGAATCACGGTTGGATCTGAACTCGCAGAGGACAAAAGCTGACATACCAATTTCATCCCTTCAACAACCTGAGAAGGCAAAAGACAGCAGACTACAAATCAGAGAAAAAACTTGAAACCAAAAACAAAAACAAAAAAAAAAGTTAAAAAAACACAAACTGTCAAAAATAGGCGACAGGGGACCAATTTCTAGTTTTACCCATAAGGGAAGTAGAGTATATGGGTATCCGATGTATATAGGCGACAGGGGACCAATTTCTAGTTTTACCAATCAAAACTTAAAAAGACAAAAAATTGACACCTTTCAAACAAAACATAAAAAAAAAGAAGAAAAATCAACAACAAAAGAAGTTAAAACAGAAGGAAAAAAAAAGTGTCCACTGTCCTATGGAACATCCATTAGAATTGGAGCGATAGAGAAAACATTAGCATGGCCCCTGCGCAAGGATGCCACACATAAATCAAGGCATGATTCATTTTTTTTTAAGCCACCACTACCTCCACCAGTGTTGAGAAAAATGGGAAAACTGGCTGTTTTCCCACTTTTTCCGAACTCTTCAGGGGTCGGCGGAGGCTCGGTAGTTCGGCCTTGTGGGCCCCTTCGAAAAGCAAAAGAAAAACCAAGGACCAAGTCCAGGACGGCCGTGCACGAAGTTGTGCTCACACCAATACTGACAAGAAAGTATCTAACTACAATTGTGGCCAGTTTCAGGTTGTCGTTGCTGCCGTTCTTTTTGTTTCCTTTTATTTGTTTTCATGACCTGCCAGGGAGGCACGGCACGGTCCACGGGCTGCTGACACTTTGTGAAGGAGGGCATGCCCACACTACAACTTTGCAGAATGTATCATCTTGCTTTCCCGCCCTAAGTTCAGTTTCAGTTTTTTTTTTTCCTTCGATTTCTCGTGACCTTACACCCCTGCCGTGAAGCCCTCACTGAGGGAATACTGGCACAACAACTTCGGGTCAGGTATTTACCTTGTATCACATCCAGAAGGGTGTTCTTTTTTTTTTTCTTGTTCTTTCTCTTTTTTGTGGTTGTGTGTACTTCGTTTTTATTACGTCTGGCCGTGCTTTTTTTTATTCCTTTTTAAGAAGAGTACCAGAAAAGAAACACAACGGACCCCAGGCTCGACAAAACTCGGTGCGCAGTGAAAATCAGGGTTGGCAAAATCAGGCTCGGAGGTAGTGGCGGTTTAAAGAGAAAAAAAAAGCCATGACAAAAAACAAAAAACAAAAAAGACTTCCACGGAAAACAGCCAGCCATCTGAAGCATCGCATAGGGGTTTGCTTCATGGAAACGAAGTTAACAAACACAGAACGCAAAGCTGTATACATGCTATTATTGTTGCCACACAGGCAAAGAGCATTCTGAAGTATGTTTGTCCGCCTATCCTTCATTTCACACTGCGGCCCCAGTCTCCTGTTTGTCCGCCGGTCCTTCATTCCGTCTCCTTTTTTCTTTTTTTCCCTGCTACTTTTCTCATTCCAATTACCGGACTCGAAAGTGCCCAGTATTGTTATTTATTCTCTCTACCTCCCTATGCAGCATTGGGTATTTATGCGCCTTATTTCCATAGAGCCTGTATTTTGCAATGACCTGGTATTCACAGGCACTTGATTTCACGCAGTACATGCATCTTCACACGAAACAGGGTAAGATCACATGGTGAGAGCACCACTTACAAATGGTTAGCAAATCCAAACTGATGTATAGCAAATGTCTTAAAGTCTGGCAGCTACGACCCCCGGCAACAGCCACAACTCTCTCTCTCTCTCTCTCTCTCTCCCCCTCTCCCCCCCCCCCCCCCATCATTACAAGCTATTGTGCCAGGCACCATTGACTAACAACAAACCCCACTACCACACTCTCACTAGTGGCCAGGTCACATCATAACGCAGCAGTGCTTCCCTAGTGGCCAGGTCGCACCATAACGCAGCAGTGCTTCCGGAACAGTAGCATGAGCCGGAAGTGTCGACCCTGCTGTGACTTCTGTAGCTGCTACAGACCGTTGTTAGACTTGTGACAATGGTCCTGGCAGCTGCAGCCACCAGTGGTTCAAACCGCAGTTCGACTTTCCTGGGACTGAGCTGCGACTCACCCCAAATAGACATGAGGGCGACATCTAAAGACTGGCCCCTACTGTGTTCGACAGACATCTACAGTACTTACAGACGCTAACCTACTGGAATGCTCTAGTACGGATGGCTCCATGTACAAAACCTACCAAGAACAGGCAACAGAAGGGCCTATGTGCATGGGAAATTGGAACTGGGTGCCAGGACAGCATGCTGATACACGCTCATAACTTTTGGGCTGCGTAGCACCCCGTTCGCGTTCTCCGGCGAACGCGAACACATTCGCCCGAACGTAAACAGGCTCCGAAAAACAGCGACCGCGAGCGTAGTTTTATTTGTTATTATTATTCTTATTATTTTTTTTTTATAGGGGTGGGGGGGGCATAGGTGGTATCCCTGAACCCCCTTGGTATCTGCAGATCCATCATCTCTGCAATGGTGCTGCCCCCCACCAGATCCACCCCATTTCCCCCCGGCACGCCAAGTATATATGCTGTTGATTCACATTAAGGTCCGTGTTTCAGCAGTTATGGGACCACTGAGAACGCGAGTTTTTGGGCAGTGGCAGGCCAACTCACCACGTGCTTTTCAGGGCTTCCCTCCACTGCTCACCAAGTGTGCAAAATAGAATGAATCTTTTGATAGAACATGGAACGATACGTCGCCATATGTTTTGTCTTTTGTGCAAGTAGTGACGAGTGGAGCAAGGCTCTTAGGGCCACTGCTCGTAGGAAAACGACACACAAAAAAAAAAAAAAAAACGAAACAAAAGAAAGAGAAATGAATCTTCTGCTGGAACATGGAACCATACACCGCCATATGTTGTCTTTTATGCAAGTACTGACGAGTGGAGCAAGGCTCTTAGGGCCACTGCTCGTAGGAAAACGAAACAAAAGAAACAGAGAGCTATGGTAGTAATGTAACCCAGAACTGCTAGAAAGCAGACCTGACTTCGAAACCAGACCATATATTGCTGGCCTGCTCGTGTCTCACACGAATTCCGCTCAATGTCTCTCGAGATGTTGGGACCCTTGCAGATACACTGCAGGGGTCCTTCGGGGGAGGGGGACCATTGGCTACCTCAGCCAGCCCTCCCCGAATTTTTTTTTTTATATCCTATATATTGGGGTGCACTGCATCACGTGCGCGCTGCAGGTATGATACGCACACACACACACACACACACACACACACACACACACACACACACACACACACACCACCGCTCCCCAGGCCCCTCCAAAGCCCCGTCGGCAACTGGTACCGGCCCAGGCGAACCCCGTTCGCGGGCCTCGAAAATACGTTCTCGCGAACGTGTTCTCAACCCGTTCGCGCGAACGGGAGAACGTGTTTGCCCGAACAGAAAGGGTCGCGAACACGTTCGCCGTGCTACGCAGCTTTTGGGCTTACAAGAGCTCGACGATGCATGTTATGACATCAAGGGGATACTCACACTAGGACTTCGGTGGATGTATCTGGTCGCAATTACAGCCGGACCTAGAGCTATTATGTCCAGAGCTCAACCAAAAAACTCCTAGTGTGCACATCCTCCAACATTTGGGAAGCTATGCCACATTTTCTCACTGACACCTGTTCCTGCCTAATCCATCATATTCCTAGACAGGAAAGATTACTCCTAGTGACATGGTCCAATGATGGGGAAACTATGCCACATTTTCTCTCTGACACCTGTTCCTGCCTAATCCATTATATAATTTATATTCCTAGAATACTCCTAGACACATTCTCTTTCACATTTCATTAAAAGAATAACGATAAAAAAAAAAAAAGAATAACGATAGGGGAGCCATCCAAACCCTCACAAGCAGGAAAGGCAAACCATTTACCACCAATCCATGCCCAAGAACCTGGTTCCAATCCTGGACCTCGTTCCAATCCTGTACCCTGGACTTTACCTCATTGTTTGTAGAGCCTCTGTGGATGTACTCCAGCGCTTGCTTCCAATCTGTAGGCCCATATGACGGGCGACCTTCCGGCTCACCACCATGCACGTGGTGGTCTCCTGCTGCTGCTGGTGCGAAGTGACCATTTGCGGTTCTGCAAGAAAACAAGCCGCAGAGTTGGAAACAAATATACAAAACACAGCATGCTATAGAACAAAATTTAGAGTAGGGTTTCGTAAGGATAAATATTAAATAAGCTCAAATTACGAAATTAGTTAAACAAGCCGCAAGTCGGCTTTTAAGACTTCCATTACTCCACAGGCCGTTCTGAAATCTCCACCACATTCACCAATGAAAACAGAAAAGAGAAAAAAGAAAAAAAAGAAAAAAAAGAAAAAAAAAATCTCCACCATTGCATCCTGTGTTTTACATATGATTTTCATTGTTCACAGGAGAATCATACTGCTTAAGACACGACTACAACAGTTGCTTACGGAGTACTCACTCTAGGATCGTTTCCTGGATGCACTTGGCCACAATTACGGCACCATTCGTTCCACAAACTGTGTGTATGCCTAGGTCCATCATGATTTGAGCTTAGGCCTGTATTTCAACACTCCCAGGGTGTACCAACTCAGCTTAGGCTCAATGGTTCCGTCTATATTTTCTTCATTTTCTCGGCGTTTGCCAACTTGGGCCTAAAAGGCTGGAGACCACATGTTCACATATTCACCGCTCAAGCACATGCTCAAAGCTTCCTGCATCCAATGGCATCCATCTCCATTAGGGTGGCATTCGCCACCAACCAACCAGGAGGGACAAGCTGACTAACGCACAGCGTGCCTTAGGAGGTGTGGGGGCTCGATTTGGGGACTGTGGGGAATCAAACCCACAACCCCCTGAGTGCCACTTTCGTGGGGGGGCTCTGCCAACTGAGTTAGGCCGCTTGGGCGGCATCCATCTCCATTAAAGTGAAGTCAGGCCGCAAATTGACGTTTGCTTGATTGATTTCTCCAACAACGTTACACGAAAAAGGTCCACTCTTTATCTGACCAATCAACGTGCATGAGGTGAAAGGGAACCGAAAACAAAAGGTTTATTGGATTCAGCTGACTGACCTTGCTCCCATGGCATGTGCAGCCATCTCCTTCCTCGTGTCCCCACTTTGCTCTGCCTCGGGTCTGCATACACATTCAAACAAACACGCAAAAAAAGGGAAACAGGACCAGGACAAAAACGCACAGAAAAATAGGCAGATTACTAAACCGCAATCTGTGAACCCCAATGAACTGATGATCCCTTGGTATTTAGAAAAGGATTTCCATTGAACAATGAAAGACAGCAGACAAACTACTGAAACCTGTGTGGTTCCTACCACAGAGATTGATTAATCACAACCGGGCAAGTAGCAAATCAATTGCCACAATTTGAAATCACAACGGCAGCAGTGGCCCTCCCCTTCGCCAGAAATTTCGTACCCTGTGCTCCGAACGGCAGCAGCGGCCCTCCCCTTCGCCAGAGCTCGAGCTTCTCCAGGCTTTCCTTCCTTATTCCTCTCCATCTCTCGCGCCTGCCAAGCCCATCATACAAATTTCACACAAACACAAAAGAGGTACAAACGAAGTCAGATATCGTCTTGTTCTTTTTTCATTATAGGGCAACAGACTTCAGACGCATCCATAGCTGATCCGCCCAGGTTATAATGCCCAGATTCTGGAGAATTCAGGCCGGTCCACTGACGGGCATCACACCCCAAGAAGCCCCCACGTGACGATCAACCTAGGGTACAACCCTAAGGGTAGGTATCTTTGGGATTCCGGGAACGGGTGACAGACAGTACAGACTCTACAGAGACTTGTCACTTGCAAACGTGATCATGGGTTCAGTAACTTCCCATCTAGTTCTCTCCCCCATACCACTTTCGAACACACTGTCACACATACAAAAAGGCATGTGGTCAGTCCACACCTCTGGCTTATGTGAAAGTACAATCAACTCACCCCCCTACCCAGCCCTCCACTATTACATTTGCTACTAAGCCGCCACTATTCTTCCCATCTAGGTCTCCCCCATTCCATGCAAAGGCTCGGCCTTCCAGGCTCGTGTGCAGTAGGTCTTTGCCCACATGTCAGCTCCGAATCAGTTCCACGGGCAAACATCGGTATTGCAAGGATGCGTTCCGCAATAATGGGGGTTTAAAGAGTTAGTTGTGGCTTATCTGGCCTTGCCTGACACAAATAAGGTGGTGTGGCAACTGAACTACCTGTAGACTGAGATGTAAAAACGCCCCCGTCTGCAGACTGAGCCATCCACCACCTCACACAAACATGGCAGTGCATGAACAAAAACAACATGACCAATGATGCTTTGAAATAAGCTCACTGTGAGGACAGGTCACAGCTAGCGCCGGCCGTAAATATTCTCTTACCATAAATTCACCAATCAATATGAAAGCCTATATCCAGAAGCGGATTCAACAAGTAAAGCCAGAACAGCTATGCACGCACAGATGTGAAAACAGAACATATTCGTGCTATCTGACAGGACCAATTCTGTAACCCGCCGGTTTCTGTCTTGTCTCTCTCTCTCTCTCTCTGTGCAATTTGACTTTTGACCCAAAAGGTCACTGCTCCTTTGCCTACAGTGACTGCCGCTCGAACTTCCAAACCACCACATTGCAACTTCCCAGTTTCTAGGGCCATTTCATCCAACTCCCAACCCAGTGTACCCCCAATTTGGCTTTTGACCCAAAAGGTCACTGCTCTTTGCATAGCGACTGCCGCTCGAACTTCCAAGCCACCACATTGTTAGTTCCCAGTTTCTGGGGCCTTTCTTTCAACTCCCAACCCGGTGTAACACCTCCAGTCTTCTCATGGGTTCATAAGCACAACCTAAAAACTTAAAAAGATCTTTCAGCATGTGCACATCTGCCACCTTTATCCCGTGACGTGCAGCACAAGAATGCGTGCACATCGATCAGGGTTCTTGTGCAGAATAACAGTAGTCTCAGAAGCCCCCTGACAGACCCCCCACCCCTCACTCTCGTGTCAGAACCAATATAATTCCATCCATACCATCCACATCTCAAGATTTCCGAATAGGGGACGCATCTGGCACACTGGCCAGATCACGAGAGAGCCCAGCATGCTTCCTCCACTTTTCTGTGGACATTGGGGCACCTTACCCAGTTGAGAACATGGAATTTTGCAGGCCAGTCGTGAACTTGTTGCTGACACAGCCAGACAGGTCATTCCCTGGATGCTAGACAGGTCATTTCCTGGATACCTTCGCTATGCGATCACAAACTCTGACCAAATAAAGCTATGTTAATGCTTGGGAAGCATGAATCTGGCCCCAATAGTGACCCAGTTCATGGTTTCTTAGCATGAACATAGCGCCAGTGGGGTCTGCCTTCAAGTTACAACAAAACTGTGGAACAGCACTCTTCAGGATAGCAAAGCACGGACGATCCTTCAGAATGGCCCCACTCCTAGCTGGCATATTCTGCAGATAATTCGCACGCTTGCATCTGCGTAATTCCGACCACCTTTTGTGCACTACTCTCTCGAAGAGTGTTGTGCACATCCAAAGTACGTGATCCTTCAGAATGGCCCCACTCATGGACCCATCCTAGCTGGCATATTCTGTAGATAATTCGCACGCTTGCATCTGTGTAATTCCGACCACCTTTTGTGCACAATCGACGAGAGAGTTGTGCACATTCTGTTCTCTGACCCAACATAAGCTACTACTGTTAAAGCACCAGTACTTCCTCAAGTCACAGCCGTTAACGTGCAGGCCGTGGCTGAACGAACAGGGCACACGGAGAGCGCCCCAATTCAGCCGACTAGCAACGCTTCCACTTGAATTTCCCCCCCTGCCCATATATGGCCGAAGTACGTGATACAAAAATGGAAAGAACAAAATCCCTCGCCTAGAACTCACCTTCCACTTGAATTTATCATCCACAAGACCTTTCTGGGCATCAGCAAGTCTTCCCAGTTGCTTCCACACGTCATCCCCTGCACATCATAGTAATAACCAGGACAACAAAAAGCAAGAATAATCAGTACTTACAAACTTTCAACTTCTGATATCTGGACTTTCAACAAAACGATGCCTTAACATTGGAACAATGCAGAGAAGATAAGAATGCCCCCTGCACAAGAATGAAACATGGAAATCAGAAACGACCCAGAAGGATGCATCTACCCTCCCTCTTCTCTCTCCCTCGCTCTCTCTATCTCACACATACACACACACGCACTTCTTGCTGGTGGAACCTCTGTGTTAGGTATGTTGCCTTCTGCCCTTTACCTTGTTTTTATAGATGGAATAAACTATATATCGTCACAAACAGAACTGCCCGGTAAACCGTAGGCAGAGAGAGAGAAGAGGACAACAAACAAGGGGCTGTGACAAACTGTTTCGTCGGAGTTTCAATAAACTATATATATACATATTTGTGCAAGTGTGCCGCGTCTGCGGCAGATGGGTGTGTGGGCATTTCACGCTCAACCACACAAATGCAGGGAACCTTGCACCTATTATATTGCTCATCTATACTTCTTTTGTTTATGGATGGTTTGCAATGGTATGTGGATGGAATGAGAGAGAGTTTGGGGATGTTSACACACACACACACACACACACACACACACACACACACACACAAACACACACACAAACACGAATAAAAAACGATTCAAAAGGATGCATCTATGTTGCCTTCTCCCCTTTACCTTTTTTAATAAATTGCAAAACTATATATCATCAAACAGAGCTGCCCGGTAAACCATAGACAGAGAGGGAGAAGAGGAGCATAAACGAGGGGCGGTGACAAACTGCTTCGTCGGAGTTTCACCGACTCGTCAGGAGGCTGAGCCCTCAACAGTCTGCATAATCCCCTAACTGATTACACTGTAAGTGATAATCACCTTAACCCCGGTTGCCAGTGTGCCACTTCAGTGGCACATGGGTTTGTGGGCCTTCCTGCTGAACCACACAAACAAGGGGAACCTTGGACCTTCTTGTATTGCTCATCTATACTTTTTTTTTGTTTACAAATGGTTTGTCATGGTATGTGGATGGAATGAGAGAGAGAGAGAGAGTTCGGGGATATTGACACACACACACACACACACACACACACATAAAAAACGATTCAAAAGGGTGGAACCTTGCACCTTCTATTGTATTGCTCATCTATACTGTTTTTTGTTTATGAATGGTTTCTCATGGTACGTGGATGGAATGAGAGAGAGAGAGAGAGAGAATTTGGGGATATTGACACACACACACACACACAAATAAAAAACGATTCAAAAGGGTGTGTGGGCCTTCCCGCTCAACCACACAAACAAGGGGAACCTTGCACCTTCTATTGTATTGCTCATCCATACTCTTTTTTGTTTATGAATGGTTTGTCATGGTATGTGGATGGAATGAGAGAGAGAGAGAGAGAGAGAGAGAGAGAGAGAGAGAGAGAGAGAGAGAGAGTTTGGGGATATTGACACAGACACACACAAATAAAAAACGATTCAAAAGGATGCATTCAACCCCCCCCCCCCCCTTTCTCTCTCTCTCTATTAAACAATCCAAAATAAAAGAAAAGGATGGATGCATCGCCCCCCTCTCTCTCTCCATCGCTTTCTGAAACGACATCAACAAGACAGAGAGATCATGAAATTTACTAGTGGGAAGTCCATGCGACAATGCATATTACTTTACCTAAGATCTTGTACGCAGTTGCGAGTGTGGTCAACGCTGCATTCCGAATAGCTGCATCCCGCTCTGAGACTAATCCTGCAATCGCCTGTAAGGCCTTGGTGCTGCCAACAATCTTCAGGACAAGATACAAAAACAAACAGGCAAATGCAATGCAGGATGGACATGTCAATTCCAACATCCTCTTGCTGAGTATGACTTAGGAAAAGGGGCCAGAAAAGCCACGAAAAAAAAAACAAAAACAGAAAGCTGGGAAGATTTTTGGGCGTGAAGCCCCGGAAATCCGAGCATGGGAAAAAAAAAAGAAAAACAAATTGGCGGTGGGTGTTTTCCTTGCTCGCTGGGTGTTTTCCTTGCTCTCCGAGGAGCCCAAATCCTGGCTCTTTTCTTTTTTTCAGTGTTGGCTGTCAAGGGGGCGGAAGGGGAGTATAAATGAAGGGGCTAAAGGGGTTTAAAGGGAGGTGCCTTCATGTGATTTTAATTTTTTTTTTTTTAATCTTCAGTTCCGTGAGGAATTCTGATGTGACCCTCAGCCAAAAGTTGTTTGTATCACAATTATACACAACACTTTTATTATTTTTTTTTTTTTGCACTGGGGCTGCCCGGGCCCATGCCTGGGGGTCATGCCCGGCCGGTCACCCAGTTGCCAAACCGGGCGTGACGTCGGGACCCCGGCGCCCGGGATATCTCCCTCGCCAGAAAGTTTTTATGTGTTGGCTTTCTGCAAACTTCGAAACGTTTGTGAAACACCACACAAAACAGATCTGACGGCCTCCAACACCTTTTTTTTTGCTCTTGTTTGTTTGTTTGTTTAACAACAATGAAATTCCCATCAACCTCCCCAAGACCAAGTGCTCAGGCATGCACATGCGCGCAACACATGCATCCCAGACTCGACAGATGCAGTTCTAGACAACAACCCATTCACAATTAGAAAACAACAAACCAGGAGCAGAAATTTGTGGGTTTACCAACAAAGCATAGAATGTCAGGGCAAAAGGACGCAACTTTCAGTTACAACGTCCCGCTCAGAATATACATGGATGAACATGGTCTGCAACCAAACACTGATACCCCTGTGGCTCGTACATTTCACGCACCACACTCTTGGCAATTTCTTTCACCAGAAGCGGAGACCATGCCATGGGAGTGGCAGAGATATCGGCACAACCACTCAGGCCGCAGTAATACCAGTCAATAACTAAATAAAAATAAATACAGCCACAACCAATCGCCAGAGTCTTAATAAGGGTCTAGTATGTGTTGTTATACCAGCTGATAATTCTGTTCACAGTAACTGGCAGTGAAATTAAAAAACAAAGAAAAAGAAATGACATCACGTCGATGATCACGAACAAATCACCAGAGTAAGTTTGACACAATCTGTCTCATCTAAACGTTTGCATGGCTGCAGTCATAGTGAAGATGAACTCCACAGTCCCTTTAGCACGGCGTTGTTTCATCTCAGCCCAAAGCTCTAGGTGATAGTGAAAGTCAATCATCCTGGACTCCTCCCAAGACTCGACAAAAAGGATTGAATCTGGAGCAGCCTTGGAGTCAGCAGATGAAGGGGAATCACGAGGAAGCTGCTCATCTGCATCAGGTCCCATAGAGGGATTACCACTTACTGTTTCAGCCTCTCCTGTGGCAGAGTGTCCTGATAACAACCCTACGCTCGTTGCTGGTTTCCCTGCAGCCAGAGTGTCCTGATCAACCAAGTGCCCAGGTTTGGCAATGACTCGTAGCACACCTCCAAAGTAAAACAAACATGCGTGCATAGCATCGACGCAATAATCGTGTAACAAGACATGTCAGCACATGGCACAATTACAGACGATGACACAAGAACTGCAGAATTAGCTGTGACGATCGCAGTGATAGAGTTTGATGGAGATGGGAGAGAAAGATGTGGAGGAGGTGGTTGGATCTTCTCTGTACCTCAATACCATGACGATCAATCATTGATCCCAGCTGATCGACGCACTCCACCCTCGTTCTGTTGTTCTTGGACCGCACACCTTCAACGATGAAGGCAAAAAGCCGAGAAGGTGGGTAGATGCTGGAAATCTGCCTCATCAGCTCCCTCATTTTCTCCCTCACCTTGTCAATGTTGTGCCCACACTGCAGAACCAGCAAACATACAATCAAACATACGGTTATCCGGTAACAGTATCCGTAAGCCAAATTGATACTACAATCAATCTTCTTGGAAACCGCCTGTTCGTTTTTTATGGACATGGAGGAGCCTGCAACGTCTACAACCGCCCAATTTGACATCCCGATCTTGCCTTGACATTCGGTCCCCTCAATCCGACAGCATGCACACTTCCACAACCAAGATTAGATTGGATAAAAAAGTTGAAACCGAAAGTCCGGTTCCCAGTTCCGTATCCAATCTCGCAACAGAAAGCCCACATGCATGCATACCTGACTCTGTAATGGGATCGAACTTCAGTCCACATGCACGCTCAACTAAACCACCACGCATACCTCTGAGAATCGCGCGATTGAAGTTGATTATGCTTCCTTGCGGAGGAAGTCACTCCCAACGAGATCCCCAAAGAACCCCCCATTGTAAAAAGAAACCCATGATCACCAAATGAAATTAAATAGGCTGCCGCTTCGCTGCGGTGACAGTCAACGCTGCACCCGTCCATTTATTTCACATTTCATTTCACTTGGGAGTCGTCCATTCCATACGGCACGGTTCTGTTTAACTTAACGGAGGTGCGGCAATCGATGATAATTGCTAGGTTTATAGAACATTGTACCCGTTTCTGGGCACTTGAGATCCTTGCCCAACCAAAACACTGTTTTTGTCCTTGCCCAACCAATACACTGTTTAATGTCAAAGACCTAAGTCTGTGTTTAGTTGATAATGTAAGACCACATGAAGACCACAATAAGCGTGTAATACGACTCAGGCCTGCCAGGGGAGCCGCAAAGGCGTAGTAGTGAAAATTGCCATGGGTTTTTGCATTGTAAAATGCAAGTACAATGCAAGTATATCTATCTATGTGGTCCATCGGGAGCATAAATTCTATTCTTATTGGCATAGGAAGGATATAACGTTCGTAAGATCTGGGCTGTTTCCCTTTTGACTGTGGATCTTAGCACCCAAAGTCCGTCTGCGCGATGCTCAGTTGCAAGCATTCGGAGTTTCCTTGGGGATGGTCAAGCTTTGGGCCACACTAGCCCATCGAGTGCTCTACCTCTTGCAATGAAGATCACACATTCTACCTCAATAGATTTGGTGGAAAACCAGCTATCTCCAAGTTTCATTGGCCTTTTCCAATCATCTCTAGTTCTCACTAGAGGTTAGACTATACAGACCGGAGAGAACCCAGGTATTGCAGCAAGCGAACAGTAGGTGTGATATCTGAATCTTATCTTCACTGGTGACGTGTTTGGAGTGGAAAGGTACAATGGGCGTCTTTGGTTTCGATGGGTGTCTGAGTGGTTGAAGGTATCAGTCCTGAAAACTGACGCATTATAAAATATCAGTTGGTTCGAACCCCTCTCCACTTGTTCCTGTTCGTACATTTCAAGAGCCCCCTAGGAATCTGGCAACCCAGCCTTGGCAAATTCCTTTTTCCTTTTTTCCCTGTTTTCAACATGTGTTCCTTGTTGCGGTTTCTGGTCAATCGCTAGACGCATCAAGACTCAGCAAAACATGACAAGTCAAAAAAATCTTACCTAGTAAAATTGGCGTGAAGCCTGAGGAAGATGAATTCAACTACAAACGAGAACAAGCAAAGCGCGCATAGAATTCAAATTTTGCAGGATAAGATTTATTGTGTACCTTTCCAGCAGGCGCAAAGCGGTAGCACATCTCTGAAGTTCACAAGATGACAAGTTCGCTGGCTGGTTTTGTGCATGTTTCTTCCAAAGGGGTAGCACTGTTAGGGGGAGGGGACTGTATCCAAGGCATGGGCTTGACTTTTGCTTCAATCATTCCCAAGGGAAGCAATCCATGCTGACAGGGGGTTCCTGGCCCGCAACACACGGGAGCATTAAGTTTGGTGTACACGACTCACTCAGGGACTCAGGTGCCGCCCCCCACCGATCCTCATAGAATTGTTTGTTTGTTGGAGAGAAAAAAGAACACACAAAGATTTAAAATTTACCTTCTCAACGAGGCAGGGCAAGAATATGTTAGCCTCGTATTCCCGCAGATGGTAACCCTCGTTCACCAAAGCTTCGACAAGCTCGGGAAGAAACTCCAACACCTGCCATATTCGTGACATGCAAGAACAAAGGCATTGGGCATCAGGCAATTTAGAAAGGGATGTCAAACACTTCCGTTGACACACCTGTACATTGAAAGGGACGCTGGCCCCATTTCTCACCTCGTATGTAAAACATGCTTTTTCGTTAAAAAATCCCAGCAATAATCCTCCCAATGTCATCCTTCTCTAACCCCTGCTGCCTATCCTACCGCTACGCGCACTTCTCCCTCACTGTTTCCCTAGGCTTCTTCTTGACTCAGATACGATGGCCAAACTGTGTTACAATTTTCAATTTATGCTACTACTTTCCTCTAACGTAGTTTTCTTGGCAACTACCAGGCCCCTACGTCCTTCAATTTTCTTAACCGTGCCGAGCTCATGGTTTAGCGTCTTCATCCAAAGACAACGTGCGGTTATTCGTGTTGTACTTGACTCAACTTTGCCCCAAATAGGGCTGTAATGACCGTAGGGCATTCGTTTCATTCGGATTATACCACCAGTACCTCCGAGCCTGTTTTTGCCGACCCTGAATTTCACTGCGCTCCGAGTTTTGCCGAGCCTGGGTACCACTCCCTTTTCTTTCTGGTACTCTCACGGAAAGAACAAAAAAAATCAAAAAAGAGGAAGAAAAGTTGTGGCCGTGAACCTCAGAAAAGAAGAAGAAAAAAAAAAGGAAACAAAGCTTTGGCCGTGATTGCAGTTGTATACATTCTTGGAAATGGTAGTGTGAGT
This sequence comes from Chara braunii, assembly GCA_003427395.1. Taxonomy (NCBI): domain Eukaryota; kingdom Viridiplantae; phylum Streptophyta; class Charophyceae; order Charales; family Characeae; genus Chara; species Chara braunii. Next base: position 299,824 of record BFEA01000493.1, on the reverse strand, counting down.
GTGCCCTCAATGAGGGCATCTCAGCCCCGTGGTTAGGTTGTCAGATTCCAAAAAGAGAATAAAAAGGGGGAAAACGGGCACATGGATCCGGCCGTGAAAACGGCTGGATACATTCCCCTAAGTGCCAGTGTGATGAGGCTTACAATCCTCTGACAAAACACAGCTTGAGCAGATCACGGACAGCTTGGGCAATTCACGGACAGGGGACTCATAAGAAACACACGAGCAAGAAAAAAAAAAAAACAGTATCATTCAGAATGTGACCGCCTTACCTGTAAGGTGCATTCTGTGGAGGAAGATTGTGCGCACAGCCTCCTGGACTACCCAGCCCGAAACCATTGCAGTAGACAAAGCATTTTTTTCCCCCCCTTTTTCCGTTCACTCGCGGCAATATGAAATTCAGATTTATGGGACATTGCCGACCCTGCTGGGATCCCGGTTTCTTAGGGGACAGATCAGTAGATCGTATTTTCCCAACACTGGCGGAGGTACTATGTTAGCTATGTAGCTAATGGTTTTGGATCACATGGATCTTAACTCCAAGGTCGCATCAACCACCAGGGGTAAATTCCCACATGGATAACAATGTTAAATTTCCACAGAGATTTCAATTTACTTCATTGACACTCCACATTACACGCAGGACTTTCATCAGGAAACTTCGGAAATCGCCAACCAAATCAAAGAGCTGCCTTTTCTTCCCTCGTAACCTGTGTTTGCAGGAAAACAAGAAGCTCAACACAATGGACGCACTGTGTTGGGGAGGAGCATTGTGTGAGTTTCCCCTGTTCGACTTACCAAGGAAAAGGAACCAGACTTACCCTCCCCAGAATAGAAGGAGCTCTTTCTTTTTTTTTTTTTTTTTAAACCACTAGTACCTTTGTCGGTTCGAAAATACTCGGCCTCCGACCTTTCAGGAGGCCGAAACGAAACGACGGCCGCCGATCAGATTGATCAACGTCGGGCTCGGCCTCCTGAAAGTTCGGGAGCTGGCAAGAACTTGTCAAAAATAGGCTCAGAGGTGCTAGTGGTTTAAGCTCAACACAGTGAACACCTAAGGTTACCAAAGTGGACCGGGACAATTTGCCCGCCCGGGCAAAACAATATATATATAAAGTGGTATATACTTACAATAAACTTAGTATAAAGTAGATTTCCTAAAGTTTCCAGATTCGTCCAACTTTGTATTTTGGAAGCATAAACAGTATATTGAAATACAGTTGTACTCAATTCTGTTGGTAATATTGGAATGTAATAATCATCTACAACTAAGAAAATTTCCAGCGGGCAAGTGGTAACCAATCCACTTCTGTCAATGGTAATGAACTCGGACGTAGAGGGTTCTCACAGGAGAAAGCGTACAGACTGTCTGCAGGCAGCAGATCCAAGATGTGGGGACACCTAAGGATCCCAAGTTCGCAATTGGTTGGAATTGCCCGGTAAACCGTGGGCAGAGAGGGAGAAGAGGACAACAAACGGCGGGCGCCCGATAAACCGCAGGCAGAAAGGGAGAAGAGGACAACAAACGAGGGGCTGTGACAAACTGTTTCATCAGAGTTCATATATAATTTTAAAATTTGTATTTTTATAGCAGAGAGGGA
>BFEA01000493.1:271879-291975 GCA_003427395.1 Chara braunii | reverse complement strand
CGCCGCGACGGCGCCCCGCCACTCGAACTCTTCTTCTTCTTCTTCTTCTTCTTCTTCTTCTCCTTCTTCTCTCCTCCTCTTCTCTTCTTCTACTACCCCTTCTCCCCCCATCTTTATCTTCTTCCCCCACCTTTGTTGTTATTCGTCTTCTTCCCGTCCTCCCCCTCTCGTTGTTTTCTCATCGACTTCTTCGTCTCCGTCAGGTAGGTAAAAGAAAAAAGAAAACGTTTACGGCATTCCTTCTCTTCCTCCTCCTCAGCTCTTCTTCTTCTTCTTCTTCTTCTTCTTCTTCTCTCCTCCTGTCATTGTTGTTGTTGTTGTTGTTGTTGTTGTTGTTGTTGTTGTGGCCGTCATCCCTGTTGTTGTTGTTGTTGTTGTTGTTGTTGACAGTTAGGTATGGTAGATAACTGTCAGCAACAACATCAATCGAAGACAACCCCCTTGCCCCTTGTCAGCAACAACAACAACAACAACAACAACAACAACAACAACAGGAACAGACAACCCCCTTGCCCGCACCCCCCCCCACCCATGAAACCCCCCAGGCCCGAAGTCACACACACAAAAAAAGACCCCGGATTCGGGGTCTACAGACCGAGCGCGGAACAACCCCGCGAAAATATAAACCCCCCAGGCCCGAAGTCGCACACACAAAAAAAGACCCCGGATTCGGGGTCTACAGACCGAGCACGGATATATATCTGGGCCCTTTTTTTGACAACCGGGATACCCGGGCATGGGACCGGTCCGGTCATGATGACCGGGTGACCGGCCGGTCCGGACCGGCCGGTCATGGGAATCTTCCTAGCATACGATAGAACAGTCCTGGCCCTGCGGGGACAGCAAAACTGAACAAACTGACGATTCACCAATGAAAATAACCATACAGTCCAGAGTCCAGAACATGCTTAAAAAGGTTTGAACTTTGAACACACTTGAAACAAACCAAAAAAAAAGTGATAGCCGCCAACTCATTACACTACATAGGTAGGTAGTCTAGCAATCTCATGAGCTTTCACTCAAACAAGAGTGATTAAAGAAAAGAAAAGAAAAAAAAAGAAACGGAAAGAAAAGGAAAGAGCATACGTATTACATACCTGAACGATTCTTGTCCAGATATGGATTAAGGCTGTTCGCCACAGCTGCTCCCTCTTGCTTTGCTGCCTTGGCTACCTGCATGAGTGAAGATACTTCAGTACACTCTATCCATAGCACCAAGAGTGTCCCCTTTTATTTCCATTTTTTTCCTGTCTCGTAATAAAAAAAAGTTCTCACAAGCTGATAGCGGAGTCATCCAATGGACCTCCCCCAATTCCGAACTTCTTCACCCGAACACAGTACCTGGTCATAGTATATCTGCATCTGCCCTGAACCTTGCACAGAATACAGATATAATGACAGGGTGGTGTGCCCCAGGGAAGAAGGTAGGTGGGCATAGTTTATGTTTGAGACTTGTGAACGGCCATGAACGCCTGCAGATGAGAAGTGAAACTCGAGCCACACAAGCACCCCTGTTAATTTGAACACCCTAGTGAAAAAACAGTTGTGATGGGATTTGACACACAAATGCCACCCACAGGATCTGCCAGCGAAATTGCGGCTGAGCAGACATTCTCTATGTAGCAGCTGCACCCGTCCTCTAGCTGTCAATCGTATGATTAAAAGAATTAACTTTTAATTTTCCATGTTATGGATCGGGTGGGTGGGACACTTGTGATACTTCAGGTTCGGATGTCATCATATAGTAAAGAAGTATTCGGTCTTTGTTGTCCATTCGTTGCCACAAAATTCCACATCGAGAAAGTCAGAACCTGCACACACTTATCATTCCACAAAGGTGGTGGAAAACACGTGCTTACCACATCGTAGCCACAAGCTGCAATGACTGCCATCAGCAGCTCCTCTGCTGCTTTTCGCACCTCCGCAGATTTATCCTAAGAATAGACAATAACAATCACCATTTTGATGGGTAAACAAACAGACCATCAGCTTTGAAGTTAATCCATTGTTCTGACTTAGGCATTCGACTTCCTCAGAAGTCAATCTTTTGCTGTCGGAAAATACCAAGCAATTGAATAGGTTTTGATTGAATGAAAACCGATGAGGATGTAGGCAAAATACTAGCCCAATGAGAACATGCGCCATTGATCTGCAAGCAAACTGGGAAACAGAAATGACCAGAAACGACAACAACAATAAAATTACAGACAAATGTCAAACAATAGCTCAGTTGGTACACCTCCTGAACTGTTAAAATACAGACCCGAGTTCGAACTCGGCTGGAAGAAGATGACTGAAATACTAGCATGCCGAAGTACCGGGGCCGGTCAGCTCAAATGACGATATCTCAAGGCCATGGCCCTTCAAAGAAAAAATAAAAGAATGGATTCAAAAAAAAAAAACAAGAAACAAAAAAAAACATTTTAAGTTTTTTTAACCATTACCTATTATTTGGACTTAATCACTCACCTTGTGCTTAGATATCCATCTTTTGATTCCTTTCCTCTGCCAAAACAGAGAGTCGTGTCACATATTTTATTTAAACTACCAGTCAAAGACGCCCTACTCATTCAAAGAACCAAAAAATTCAAAAACCATCGACGAGTACTGGCTCTGGCCTGTCCGGGAGAGGGCGGGGGTGCACTAAATTCTGAAAAAAACACCAAGGATGTAGATTAGGTCACACCTCCCTGAAAAAAGAAAAAAAAATCAAATAATAATATAATATTGAAAAAACGTTACTGGCGCATCAAAAACAATTCGCCAAACAGAATGCATATTTCGATCAAGGTCACCGGCGCCCAATTAGGAGTGCCGTTTCATACTGGTGGTATGGCCGGCACTCGCCCCACGACAACATGAGCCAAATGTCTGCAAGCCAACAGGGAAACATAACTCGCTCGCTCCGTGCAGCCATTCACGCACCTGCAGGCTGGTGGACAAAGGCTTCACTAGACACAAGAGCTCCTGTGGTGCAGCAGTGCTTGGAACCTGCTTCGCTGTCCACGACAACAAATCCCTCCTCCCATCGGCACAGATCTTCGCATCACTGAGCCCACCCGCAACGTATGGAGCCTGTATTCAGTCACACAAGAAGTTACACATTAGTGTCATGCTGACAAGATGAACAGATAAGTTAAACGACTGCCGTCAATTGAATGCCCAGCAGTAGTTCTTCGAGCATTGCAAAGAAGGCAGATCTTGAGTCATCACTGATAGGAGTCGTAGGACCCTTCATCAAGTTATGTGTGTCATCCTCACACGGGCCATGCTAATATTCTCTATTGTTCCAATTTCAACGGATCTCCACACCTTCAATTCACTTGAGAAATAAAAATTTAATTGGCTAACAGCCCCGGGCGCACAAGACATATGATGTATATGAGGGATACTGGACCCCGCTTCCAGCAGGTGTAGCTCCCCACCACTAGAGAGATACTGGACCCAGATTGGCATCAGGCATGTCACCATATGTGAGATGCGTTCAATCATCAACCACTGCTGTGAACTCTTTTTTGTTCCACATTTCAGGTCCACAACGTTCCTCGACGGTGGTACGCATTTCAGTCCCTTAATCAGAACGTGACGGTGGTATTTCAGTCCCACAACGTTCCTCGACGGTCATACGCATTTCAGTCCCTTAATCAGAACGTGACGGTGGTACGCATTTCAGTCCCTTAATCAGAACGTGTTCCACACAAACGATGGTGGTACGCATTTCAGTCCCACAACATTCCTCGTCAGTGAAAAAGCAGTTCTGCAGAAGGCTAGCTTAATTTGCCCAGACAGTTTCCTCTGGGCTAGACGTTACCGTCTGCCCCATTGGGTGATCATCGACTTGCCCTTGTTGGGCTTGAAGTCAGTGGCCACATGCATAGAATTTCTGGCAGAATTTGTCTTACAACACCGCTACCTCTCCAAGTTGTAGTCCCATTTGGGAAAATGACCTCATCCGCAAAGATCGAGGTCTGGCGTAGGGTCGGCACGAAACAAAAACTGACTTCAGTTTTCAGCTTCCTATAACATTTTCACTTATCGATCTTCATACGTCCAGTTGAGGAAAGATGTACCTTCACTGGCTCTCATAATTCCAAAAACAGATTAATCCCCAATTTAGGGCATCTGGCCCTGCACAAAATAGGTTTTTTTTTCCCCAAAACCAAATTCAAAAAAATCTGAAAATAAGTATGTTAAAGATATAAACGATACAAACAACTATTGGCTTGATGTCATCTTTGATATCCCAACCGAAAAGAAGGGGGGGGGAAAACAATATTGAGATAAAAAATCATAAAATAGATCGAGCAACCCCCCTCTAAACCCCTTAATTCCCTATCTGTACCCCGTTTGAACCCTTCTCAACTAGGAGAATAGGTCTGGTATATTTAATACGCACAATATCACGCTTTTCTTCCTGAAAATTTTTGGGGCTTTTTTAAATCCGAGTTTCCGGGTAATCTCACCCCCCGGATAATCAAGCCAGATAATCCACAAGATTATCCGGCCAGATAATCCGTGGTATCCAGCTCATAAACATGCCCCTTAAGTTTCATTCCTTGGGACGATCATCATGAGTCCAAAGAGGAAAGCTGTACCTCGTTCACTCTCATAAACATGCCCCGCAAGTTTCATTCCTTAGGATGATCATCACGATCCTGCCAATATATTTGTTTCCAATCCAATCACTCGCCAGCCTACGACGCTCTATGGTAGATGCATGTAACCGTTGAGAAATAGATCACGCGTTCAATTGAAGACCCTGGACTCATACGCCAGATCGACTCGCTTACCAGCTTATCAACACCACAGGCTGCATGGAATGAAGTCAACATCTTCAGGACAGCATCCCTCATTTGCTTTTTGTTGTCGCTCAGGCACTTCAGTGCATCAGCAACAATACCCTGGCAAGGAAAATGATGCATGTTTGAAGCAGAAGCAACACGGGACCATCAATTTAACATAAATTTCAGAAGTTCACGAGTACGAGCACTTCTTTGTGTTTTTCAACCAAAAAAAAAGATGTGACCAAGCCAGGCAGCAAAACAAAGCGAGGGCTGATGGTCACACCTATTTTACTTCTTTTTTTACCATCCACACAACGTTCCCTTGTCCACCTTCCCACAAGCATCATATGTGATTTGCAAAGATCTCGATTTCACACCCTCTTCATTTCATCCTTCACATACATGCACTTTCACTCAAAACAAGGCTAGATACACAGCATCTGAACACACTGGAAAATTGAAGTCATGTACAGCAAGCTTCTTCTTTTTCACCATCCATGGCCGCCTGTCCACACAACAAACAGGTATGTTTGCTCCCTCCCTCCCTCCCTCCCTCTCTCTCTCTCTCTCTCTCTCTCTCTCTCTCTCTCTCTCTCTCTTCCTTGTCAGGCCTTACAATCTCTCTGTGAATGTCTTCACGCTTCATTCTCACTACTGACTATGGCACTGGAACTGTCGACTAACTGCTAATCTCAGTAGTCCTCTCCCTCACGTGCTTGAGCAAGTCCCACAATAATAAATCGCGCTTCCACGACCATCCAGGGCGTCAAAGATCCTACTGCCTTCAACCAGTCTTTCGTACTTGCTGTACTTTCCAAAATGAGACTTGTGAAACTGGCCCTCTTAGCCCTGGCCGCAGCTGACAATGATTTCAAACATCATAAAACTTTCACCATGGATTGAGCTGCGACTGACCGGGGGTAGACATATGCTCTGTCATGAATTGAGCTGCAACTGACCGGGGACAGATGCCCTGTACCTGACTTACACCACTAACCCCTACAGGAACCCCTACAGGCATCTACAGGCCCTGAGGTCCTTCCAGTTCCTATAGTCCCTACAACGGAGGGCCTACTTGTGGCACTACACACAAAGGGAAAATGGGACTTGATACCTGGAGCGGGCGCCCAAGGCCCGTGAACCCTCCCAGATATTTCAACTTGAGGCAAAATAGGAAGCCCTCAAAACATTTACTCACTCAACCCAGACTCTGTATCCAGGCAGCATTTTGTGGCCTTTTGTTTCTTTTTCGTGGAAACTGCTCCTGAGTCACCTATTGAGTTTGAAATGGGCAAGAAAAGGCAAAGTGGTGTTTCATAATGTGCAAGTTTGGCGGGGTGTTGAAATTGTGGCCATTTTTACGAAGTGGCAGGAATGCAGACTTAGCGGCGGCCTTTTTTGCTCTGTTTCAAGAACTGTTTAAGTTGCCTATCTGAAACGCTACGTATGACACGGGAGCCGTTGCACCTTCCTTTTTTTTTCCCCTTTTCCCATATCAAATCGGTAAGCTGGTACTAAAGACCCAGACTTCAAAGCATCAACTGATAGGGAGACTTTAGGACGAAACTGCTGTGCTGCATCAGAAAAAGCACAACCAAATGCATTGCACAACTTCCTACGAAATTGCTGTCCTGTGTAGTTCACACATGGCCGAATTCCGGCGCACCACAGTGCTCAGACGAGTTACTAATATTTCAAAAGGGCGTAAAAGCTCACGTGGTGCACACAAGTAAAATCACCTTGCTGGCCTTGTCAGCAGGAGGTCCGATGGCGCACGCAAGATTCCCAAGAGTGCCGAGTGCTGTCATCGTTAGGTTCTTGTTTGAATCATTCAATCTAGACTTCAGAGCTGCGAACAGCTCACCTGCAGCCAAAAATAAATGTCAATACAAAAGGTCATTGCAGTCTGTTGACATCATTCTCCACCTGCCTCCAAAGTTGCAAGTAATCTTCTGATGAAATGGATAACATTTATGAATAACTGCTACCGTCTTCACCCGAATACAACGCCCGGTCATTGTAGCTGTATTTGGCACAACTTTCAGCCCAGATACGGCGATAATTACCGCGCGTTCTATGTGGGTGAAGACGGTAGGCAGCCACAGCGCTCACCACACTTCGACGCCATATACAAACCATACTACAAAGGCTCCCTGAAAAGACCCCAATAAGATTTTCGAACCGATTGAGAGCAGCGAACAGCTCCCCTCCGACCAAAACATTCACTACAAAGGTCATCATAGTCTGTTGACATCATTCTCCTATCGATTGCGTGCCTACAAAGTTCGAGGCTAATCTCTTTTCTTTTCTTTTCTTTTCTTTTCTTCTTTTCACACAACTAGTACCTTGGTCGGTTTGAAAAATAGCGGGCCTCGGACATTTCAGGAGGCCAAAACGAAACATAGGCCACCGATTAGATTTATCAATGGCAGCCGACGTCAGGCCTGGCCTCCAAATTCTTCAGGGGCTAGCATTCTCCCTCATTTCTGAAGTGGCAATGGTACTAGTGGTTTAAATAAAATACAGTCTGTCTTCTCCTCATATGGAGGACAGCTGTATTTTTGCTAGCCTATTTTCTTTTCCTACACCTGTCTTACACTAGACACCTAATCATTCACACATCTCAGCGAGCTACGTACTAATCTTTTTTTCTTTCTGTTCTGTTCTTTGCTTTCCTTTTTTTCTTTTTTCTTTTCTAAGCACAGGTTCTAGCGGTCGGAATGGGGGCTGATCTTCCGAAATGAATAACATCATATCATGAAATCGTATGGATAACAGCACATACTTCTAGGCGGCCAGGGTTTAGGGTTTAGGGTTTAGGATTCTCAACACATTTCGTGCCTATCTACAGGCCATATACTACGAACGCTCCCCGAAAAGACCCCATAATAATTTAGATTAGATCCGACTAAGACGCAGTCAGAACAGAGCCCCTGGAAAAACAGGAGGCCCCAAATGCGTTTTTTTTAGACCATCAAACCACTCTGTGAGCCTCATAACAACACATAGCAACTCTTCCATACAGTAAGAACACGGAGTAATCCGACCAGAAGGAAACACGAAAGACTGGCATATATCCCACATACCTGTCCCATTGGGAAGAATCCTTTTATTTGCTTCCTCCAGTATACGATCCACTCCATGTATGGAGTCCTGCCTGACCTGTAGTTGCAGCGCCAATCACTTGTCAATCCGGAGAAACAACGACGATTGCACAAAACCTAAATCACAGCATTCGTATGAAATCCGCAAATGAAAATCCATGAAGGGCATCTGCAAATGACATCCACGGACTTCACGAGCATAGAACAAGTAAACCTCAGTTTCATCCATTGACGGCCAAACAATTTGTGACGATGAAAGCATTGGTCAGACAACCTATAAGCACACCGCATAGATGGTGGTGCCCAGAGTGGATTCAACTCGGTCAAATCTGCATGTTTCTTTTTTTACTTCTTTTTTAAAACCCAAACTCGCACACACCCCATATATTCTGGGGGGAAGTATCAAATTCAAATACTACACATTCTCGCAAGCAACAATTAAAATGGATACTTCGGCAAGTGACAACGCAGAAAGATTGTTGAAGGTAGGCAAGATGCCATGACTATGGATTGTAGTCTTGGGATAGAAGTGAGTTCTGTTCAGAACCCGACAGGCGGTATGCCTGTGTGTGGTGGACAGGATAAGCCTAGAATGACTTGACGTTACTGACCGACCAAAGAAAACAAGGGAACATAATCCAACCTTGCACCGCAAACACACTGCCCGCCCTTGGAACCTGGACATCATGTGACAAAAGCAACAACGACACTGGCCAGTGAACTCGAATGCAGACAGATTCTGAGAATTTGCACCAGTGATACTCGTACTGCTTCATTTCTTGATACTTCATATCACATACACAGTACATACCTTCCAATCGCTGCTAGAGAAGCCTTTCAGTAAGCCTGCCGTCACTTTTGGTGTGATGTCCTCCCTTGGAAGTCCATCCACTCCAACCCCACCACCACCCCCGTCTACCGCTACAGGTGCTCGAACTGTTCTGTTGGCAGCGGGTGATCCCTGCATGTGCAAGAACATGGAAACGCACGCAAACCCATAGCCTCCAATCAGGTGAGAGATTACCAACCATTTCTAGTTGACTACTAAATCCACAAGGAAGACGCGAGACATTATTGCTCGGAGGCACCAAACTACAAGGATAGCATACTTCACGAAGCGGGTGACAGGTCACAATGACTGTCTCTATGCCTTCTCTTCCCCCCTTGTGGGTGACATGACAGGTCATAATCACTCTCCATGCCTTCTCTTACCCCCCTGCATCCCTCCACATAAACACCCATCCCCTTCCATACGTCCTTGCCCCTATTATTGCAAGCGAGGCCACACGATCGTAAACAGTGCCAAAGCCACATATCGCAGAAACTTATGAATTTGTGTACTCAGATGTCCCCCATGAAAGGATTACTCGGACCTAGACAAAAGCAGGCACTATTTTTTCTTCATCAAAAGAAACACTAACAAGAACAGGAAGTGATCTGACATGCAGGTGGGGGGTAGAGCTTCAACCATTGTCAACACACATAGATCTCACAGTACCGATCGGCCCACGATGTGCATATCTCACAATAATTGGCGTGGCAACAATCAGACAGTGATATGAATGTACGATATCTCGCATGCGGTTGCAAGAACATAGAGCTGAGTTGCTCACCTCATATGGGTTCTTTGCAAATTCTGTCTCCAGAATCCCCATTTGTGCTGGCTTCACATCTGTCAAAAAATTCTTCAGATCTGCAGGGGAAAAAAACACTAAGTCCGTAAGATTCACAGCCGATGCCCCTCAGACTCGAAGGTTCTTTGTTGTTGGTATTAAAAAAAAAGAGATTCACAGCTGATATTCCTCACAAACAGCCCTTATTCCTAGATCCTGTACAACTTGTCCTGCCCTGCTGCAACAAAAACTTGTTGACAGCCGTAGTAAGGGGCCCCGCTGAGGCAGTAGGGTTATCAAGCAAGCGACAGAAGGTCCATCTCGAGTAGTCAGCATCTGTAATGCATACCAAAAGGGAGGAAACGGAGGAGGGGGGGGGGGGATCTCGACGAAAAGTGATGCAATGTTTCCACCAAGAAGTTCTCAACTTTGCGTTTGAAATTTGCACGTGTTCATTCTCCCTCGCTCTCTCCTGCTGAGTGAGGACCAGTCTGATCAACCGCCAGCCGGTTTCAACAGTCAGCCATTCAAAAAAAAAAAAAAAAAAAAAAAAAACAAGAGCCCCCATCAGAGGAACACAGGGAGCACCCCACAGTCACACAAATCCAATGGAGAATGACAACCAGCCGCTAGCCTAGAAGCAGCAGCAATGAAACCTTAACAACTGGAGGTATGGACACAACCACAAATTGCAAGTCAGTGAGAAGCAGAAGTGGATATCAAGAGACTGAAATCTCTGCCATGACTCACAACACGTGCTTCCCACACGTGACGTCATCACTCCACAAACGGAAGGACAGCACATTGGCTCCTCCTGATGCCATGGCCAATTGTCGAATACTCCTACGAAGGAGAGCACACTGGCCTACGGACATGGATTCGAGGCAAAAACATCACACCCCGGGACAGATCCATTGGGTCCTCCTGAAAGCTGCGGCCATCACAAACAGACGGGGAGCACACTGGCTCCTCCTGATGCCATGACCAATTGACCAATACACCTACGCAGGAGAGCACACTGGCCTAAAGACATAGATTAAAGGCAAAATTATCATAATCCGGGACAGATCCATTTTTTTTGGGTCCTCCCGAAAGCTGTGGCCCTCAATGCTAAATGCATGAGACAACCGACACTACCAGCCATGACCTGGAGCGACCTGCTCTCAGCTAGCCAGGCGTTCAGAATGCACCATTTTTTTTCCATACAACTCCACATAAATGACTGCCACACAAATGAGGACCCCACAGAGTCCCCAAGCAAGGGGGGTTTCAGATGACGGTTTGCGGAAAACAACATCGCTGAAACTTGCTGTAGGAATCACATGCCGAGACTCGTAAAGCACAAACTGCAACTCAACCAATTACCCATCTCTCACATCCAAAGCAGAACAGACAGTAGTGCTTAGGGTACGCTCATCCTAGCTTCAACCCATGCTCGAGCATTCCCCATGAAAAAGTGCAAAAAGAAAATCAAAATCATGGCCAAAAAAAAAACAGTCGAAAACCTTCAATAGCAATAACTCTGATGCATGAAATCCACCCTGTGCACCCCAAAACCCATGTCGTGAACCATATCATTCAACTCAGGAATCGAGGGAAAAGTTGGAGAACATCGTAACTCACCAGGTCCAATCCACTTGTGAACAACCCCCAACAGCTTTACTGCTCCATTCCGCACGGCAGGAACACTTGATTGCAAGCAAAAGTCCCTTGCAAAGTCAAGGAGATCCTGGGGAGAAAAAAATTTGCAGCGCCAAAAACATGCAACCCAGACCGGTCAGACGACCCACAACATTCAGAAACTATACATCGTGAAGAGGTCGGACAGGACCACAAACACATTTGTATGAGACACACTGGACTGAGAGATCCTGAAAAAAGAGAAGATAGACTGTCGCACAATTAGTGAAAATTCTTTCAGAAATGGGTGCTTAAGAATATTCTTGTGGCAGCCACAGCACCAGATCCTGCTCCTGGTGTGCTTGCTTCCAATTCATTCAGTTCGAAACATGACATGGTCTATTTTTTTTTGTGCCTGTTTCTCGAGTATAATTTCATTTCCATATCGAAGACCCTTCTCTTTATAAACTTACACAAAACGATGCAAGCGGATCCAGAACAAGCGCCCAGTAAGACAACCCAGACTGTTCAGAAACACTACCTCGTAAGGAGATTGGCCGGGACCACACCTGAAGATAGAGCTCAGAAGTTCCTGGCAAGGTCTGGGAGACCATGGCAAAAGGAAAGATACGGGCAGTGTGCAGCGGCGGTCCTGATCTGGCCATTTCTGCTCCTGGTCTGTGTTCCCAAAACCTGCACCAAAACTGGGTAGTGGTCCCGGCCTTTATTTTCCGAGTTGTATGTGGAGGGATTCCCGAATTTTTGTTAAACAGAATACCCTAAAAGGGCCCCATTTTCTTATAAAAAAACGAGAAAAAAGAAGGGGCAAGACTCAGGAGCCCCCCCGAGGATACATTTTTCTGCAGCCACAATCAGTGAAAAGCACAAACTTTAGAGGGCATACTCACACTAGGCAATCGATATCACAGAATCGGTTAACCACTGCGAGTATTTACTCTTAGGTGCCCGCGTAGTGGTGGGTGCCACAAGATCTCTTCGATATCAACGTCCTCAGATAAGGACAGGAGCGCAGAGGTTAGGCAGCGAAGTAGTATCATTGAGTTAACTCAGTTAATAGATACGGGCGCCTTCGGCCTATCTATATAGAGACTCAGACGACGCCTTCAGCGCCTTCCTTCTTCAACTTGCAGAACGTTCCGCTACTGACCCTGAAGATCAATGACAAACAATAGCACTTCGTATCCAGCATGTCCTGCTGCGTGCCTGGAGAGGCGTTCGCAACATTGCTTTTGTTTGGTTTCGTCGCTTCGGTGAACGACTTGAGCCCCGATCCATTTTCGGCGCGATGAAGCTATTGCGCTTTCAATCTGGCCACTCATTTTGAGATTCAGCCTCCACCCGGGTTTCCTAACGAGCTCAGTTTCTGTTCAGAGTCTTTGAAAAAAGGATTCAATGAACAAAAAGATGTGTTACACAACTGTCACGTACTCCGCCAGGGCTCAATCCCTGGTCTGCGGATTACCATCCGCCAGCTTGCTGTATTTGTTTTGTTTTTCTTGTTTTCACAATTCTTTTGTTTTGTTCTACTTTTTTTGCTTTTCCGATTTTGGACAGTTGGCACCAATTGCATTCTGGTGGTGCCTGTTGTCAAATTCCTTCTTTTTCGACTTTCGGATTTTGAACACTTGGCACCATCCCGCATTCTGGCGCCCACTCTCAGACTTTCGATTTTCAATTTTCACTTTCACCCTCAGGACCGTACTTGAATCCGGTACTTAAGTACGGACACGAGCACAGTACAGACAACAAGTTTTCAGCCTCAGTGCTTGTGATCAGTGCGACTTCGATTCGACATTGTGTTTGGGAATTCAAGACTGCAACTTTGCGACTTTTGCAACTTTGTGCCTGCATCCGTCGAGTCTGCATCGAGTCGAGTGAGCGTGTGTGTATGCTCTCACTCTCCCTCTATCTCCCAGCCTCGCTGCTCTGCCTCTGCCTCGTCACAAGAACAGTACCATGATCGGAAAAACATAAGTTGGATGGCAAACCAGAAACTCAGCAAGAAAAACAGCCTGAAAAATTCGAGGTAAGGTGGCATACACTTGGATGAACATCTAGACAAGAATAACAGCCTGAAAAATTCGAGGTAAGGTGGCATCCCAGGTCTACTGACTTAAAGACCGACTTAAGCCCTGGAATCTACGACTTCCCTTTTTTTTCGGAAAAGGGTGACGGTCTTGAGATATCATCTTCGAGCTGACCGCCCCTAGGTAATTCAGAACCATTTGATTTTGTTCATCTGATTGCATCTGGATTCGAACTCGGGTCTGTATTTCAACAGTTCATTGCGTGTGCCAGCTGAGCGGACCGCCCCCAGTTGGTGAACTAAAGACTTTTCCAAAAGCTGCGACCCTGAGACTTGTTCGGTGATGGTCTGGCTTCTGCTCTTTGCGTTCAAATAACCAAATTAAACTATTCTTGCCTATTTTTAGTGACAGTACCATCATCAACTTCACATTTCAAATGTACCACAATAATTAGCTCTTGATAGGGTAAACCTGTCACAAAAGTCGGTCGATCTTGAAAATTTGAATCATAAACATATTGAAAACTTGGGCGGTACCAAATTTCATTATTCTGGCCAATTCAATTGTTCTGTGATGGTTTTCTCGTCACAGAGAGCGGTTCCATCCTCGACTTCACTTTTCCAATATACAACAATAATTAGCTCCTTGATAGGGTAACCTGTAACAAAAGTCAGACGATCTTGCAAATTTGAATCATTACATATTGAAAACTGGCCCTCCATAATGACCCTAATCGACAAGTTGGAATGGATGGGAGGAGAATCAATGCCGCACCTTCATTTTCAAATATGTGAGGCCAAATTCATCAATAGCAGAAACCATGAAAAGAACTCCCTCGCTCAGAACCTTCGGATTCCTGTGCTCCTTTGTCAGTTTATACATCTGCAAACACGAAGAACTGACACAAGTGAGAATCTTCCCTTTTCTATGATCCATCATGTTGTCCAGATATCCATATACAAATTAAAATGAAAAATGGCTACGCTCACACAAGTCAGCAGCACATATAGGCCAGCGCCCTACTTAGTACCATTCATCAAGCTTACAACATGCGAACAATTGTCCTCGACAAGTATACGACATGCTTGCACACAGCCAAGAAGAGTCCAATGGACATGTATGCATACAACAGGTAAGACGAGGCACTAAGAAACATGTACATACATACGATATACGCGTACTTCAACAGGAGTACAGAAGGCTATGAAGTTTACTCACTCTGTTGAACACAAATTGTGGACCAACAGCTTCGCAATAAGCAGTCAAACAAGCAATTGACTGAATCCGCAGCTTAATGTCACCGACCTTCTCAATGACTCCTGAATCATGAGAGACCAACAAACATTCAAAGTCAAACATCCATCGCTAAAACATTGGTCACGGTTCATGCAAGCCGTGATAGTACCCACTTCTAAGGCACACCTGTGTTGGGGAGACGAGGAATTTCTGGGCTATGGAATCCGTTCCTTGGACAGCCCATCCAACTTCTTCTCTGGACTAATACCCCTTCCCACTTCAGCAAGCCAGAGAAGATGCGGTTTGGTTTCATCGGCAACCTGACATTCTGGGCGAGAGAGAGATGAAGCATAACTTCAGACAGCACCAGGTGTTCACGGGGCAAGCTTTGGTTATGCACGATGTACATGATAGCCGCCGGAACATCCTGCAACTCTCGGAGAGCTAAATCCAAGTCCAGCAAAACCCAGGCTCAGAGCAAGAAAGTTGTCAAGCCAAGCTGAAATACGTTTGCTAGCCAGGGGCAGGCGGTGTACTTTTACAGACTCGATGTCAGGTGGGAGGATTGGCACAACTCTGCGACATCAATAAGGATGCAGCTTATGAGGACTGAAGAAGCACTTGCTCCGCTCTGGGATTGATACGCAGGCGGCAGGAGACAATTTCTGACAAGGGAAAACTAGAGTCAAAAACTTCCACATCAAAGGAGAAAGAGGTCAACCGAGAGAGTAATACTGGGTATCAAGTATGCCAATTAACACAGGTTCCGCTCCTACCATTCAGTTCTCATGTCCAAGCCTGCCTGGCAAGCGGTCATCCAATCTTCCACAAGTCCGAAGAAATAGAGGGTCCTTTGGCCTTACGGAAGGAAGCCTGAGGTTGCAAAGATGGTATATATATTTTTATGACTTGCCGGGGGAAACAGAAACGGGCTGATGCTCCCAAGAATGGATATGGAGCGAGGCTCAGGCAGGACCATATGCTATTTAAAAAAAAAAAAAAAGTTCGTTATAAATTATAAGTTATAAGCCAAAAAAACAATCATTCTCAAATACTCAAGTCATGCCCTACAGTGTTGCATGTCAAAACATTTCTGGCTTTCTCTCCCAACATCTGTGTTACATACAGAGGAGGCTGGCATGGCCACCATACAAGGATGACATACACGGATCCTAAAATCATCCTTTCTACAACATTCAACTCACACATATAGGAACTAAGCTCCAATCTACAGTGCCTATTAGGTTAGCATTTCAGAAAGTAGCCGATGCCGCCGCAGTGGCCTAGTCTTCAGGCTGTGTTATTAAGGAAAAAGGAAGGCAGATCGGTTCAATTCAACCAAGAAAGTCTGCACTTTTTCAGCCAGAGGACCTCCTCCATGCACGCACGGATTCGAACCGACGCCCTCACCCTCAAGAGCCGAGTCTCTTAACCACTACAGCCATGAAACAGTGTACAAAAGTGGATCCATGCCAGTCTCCTGATATACACCCCGCCCCTGCATGGCTGTAGTGTCCTTCGACTCACACACACACACACACACACACACACACACACCCTGCATGGCTGTAATGTCCTTCAACTCTCTCACACACACACACACACACACACACACACACACACACACACATCACACAAGACAGTAGTAATCATCCAACGGTTTATCCACGAGCCACTACATGCACGTATGATTTCTGGGCTGGTTACCCAGTTGAACTACAGTCAGCCACAGGACCACCCCCGTGCACGCAGAGATTTGAACCGGCGCCCGACCAACTCCCCGCACAAAAAAAGGGGAGTCCGCAAGGTCTGCAAAAACCAGGTAAATTGAGGACTCTAGGTGCCGCATTATGAAAAAATAAAAAATGCTTTGAGATGCTGGTAAGGTCAACAAGGACTGCTTCCAAAAATGAGTGCAGTGGTTGCAGAAAGCACAAAAATGCAGAATGCTAGAACACACATAAAACCAAGTCCCCAGTGGAACCAATCTCCAAATACTCAGCGCAGAATTCAAGGTATGCGAATCAGCAGAGAAACAAAGGTTATGCGATAAATGACATCAAAGTTGATCAAACGCTCAAAGCAGCAAAATACAAGCAAAGTCGTCATAGACAGCAGACAAAATCCAAGGTATGTGAATCAGAGGTGAAACGAAGGTGCTGCAATAGAATGACATCGAAGAGACTAAAGAGCAGCATAATCAAGGTTTATAATAGACTCCCTACTTCCTAAACAAGCAGTGAAGCCAGGGTCAACTCGCAAGAAAAACTTCATAAACATTTGTCAGCACAAAAGGAGGGCAACTTTATGTGCGCTTCTCAAATAGAATCATTTGGACAGGGTTCGGGTACTAGGGGGTGGGATCATTTCCAAGCAAGGGCTTAACTGGCACTGAATCCTTCACTTCGAGAAGCAATCAATGCTGACAGGGTCCCCCGGGCTGTAACGAGAGGAAGAGTGGCGTACAATTTTATTTCCATTACGACTTGCCGGTGGAAAAGGAACCGGACTGCTGCTGCCCAGAATAGAAGAAGCTTTTTTTTTTTTTGAGGGGGAAAAACAGAAGAATCGTGAAATCGGCATTCCAAACTATGAACTTGAGGAGCTACCCATTTCCAGAATATTGAACCTACCAGCTATGCAGATCGCTGCACACCTTTTGGTCATCAAGGGTATTTTTTGGATAATAACGGTGACAGTTTCGAGCATTTTCTGGACAACCTGCACAAATGCACATATTCCAAATTCAAATTTCAAAATTAATTGGCGAAGCGCTATATGACTGCACAATGTCATTGTCAAAACATTACTTCACAAACCGAAGGCAAAGATGGCAGCTGCAATCAGACTCGTTTTCATTCACACTTCACATGCATGCAAACAGGTTGCGCAGCAAACTGGCGAAGCGCCCAATCAGAACTCAGAGATATAGTACCAAGAACGCAGCTCAGATACAAGTTCGCTTCAAACGGCTATGGCGCCACATCGCCTGTACAACTCTCTGTTCGTCACTTACTCAACACTGCTGTTCGCACACAGGATCACCCTGGATATCCCACACGCAACACCCTGTACACTCGCACACACCGGCACACACCTACAGCTATGGCGGCTATGGCCGCTGCTACTCTATTGCTATGGCTAACTTCCTTCTTGCCCACTTCGTCCTCGGGCTCACTGCAGACCACCTCGCACAAGTCGCTATGGCAGCGCTTCCGCATGGCTTACACAGGAATGAATCAATGGCTGGGCGCTGCCTCTTGATTTATACTTCTGTAACTCGCTGGTCTGCCCTTTTCCATCGGCCCATGGTGCACACAGTCCCTCATGGTACTTGCTGGACTGGACTGGGACTGACTGGACAGGTACCGCTGACTGCATGGGTTTGCACCGCAGACTCACTGCAGTCGCACTGCCAACGTACTGAGGTTGGCTCCACCACTTGCCCACTTGCCTCTGCCTAAACGTGAGCCCACTCCGAATGGCCACTTCCGGGACCTTCCGGAAGTCTGTGGACTTGGCCTTTCGGGTACTGTAGCAACTACGACCTTGACCTTTCAGGGCTGTAGCAGCTACGACCTTGACCTTTCACTAGACCCATAGCTACGACCTCTACAGAGCTGTGACCCCTACTCGACAGACCTACAGATCGAATCACTACATCTGCACAGTCCTACAACAGACAAACAACTAACAAAACACAGGTGACGGGTTCAAACACTCAGCGGTCAACTCAATACTGTACACAGGTAAGGTCAGAGCTTCCGCATTCGCATCAACTAGGGATCGAGCCCTGGGATCTGCATTCGCTACTGCTAGCAAGTGAAAAACGTTTCACAGCAGAGCTTCCACAAAGGCAGCTGACATCAGACAAAAGAATCAGCGTGTACGCATGGGAAGAGAGCATGATGAAGCAGGATGGCGAGAGAGACAACTATCATGGACAAAGTCCGACAAACACAACACAAAGGTAAACTGTTGAGACGACTATCAAGGATTAAAACAAATGAAGGGAATACAGTAAGCCTACACGACTACTGCCGTGGACCCACACAAACAAAGGAACACAGTCCATATACCGACACATTCAATGCAGAAACACAAGTCAAAAGAGAACAGGGTTTCGCAGAGGGAAAATAAAGAGAGAATCATTAGACCGCTCGTGCATGGCCCCAGCCTCTTGGAGAAATCGTTGGTCACCTAAGTCTTGGCTGGCGTGCCGTTCATAAATTTCATCAATGGCTGGCATTGCGTTTGGCGCCTACGAAACTCGCGGTGAGCGGCCCACGGCCGATGTATGGCCCTGTACTGATGGTTTACGCAAAAGGTAGAATCCAGGCAGAGATCTACAGGAAGTGATCCACAGAAAAGAAAGAACATTCTTGCAGAGAAGACCAAAGGAGAAAAGATTTGACAGAAAAGGTGGGAGACTAGCGAGCATGAGATTGAAACTATTATGAGCTTGAAAGTTACATTAAGCCCAGGACGTCGAAGTGCCGAAGGAGAGTTCCTGCATTGCGGCCATTTCAATACAAACTTACAAAGACTGAGGACAAACATCTCCATTACAAGAGATTTCCCGAGCTTGAATATCACAGAGGAGGTAAACTTAACAATTGAAAACCAGACAATGCATGAGAAAAAGCCAAGAGTACCGGACGGCATACAAGCAAACAGTCAAATGAACGGGAACATCGACATAACTGCTGCTTAATAGTCGCTGATCATACCACAGTTGCATACCGATGGGATTAAATTGCAGCTTAATAGTACACGATTGTCTCAGTGAGAACGCACATCACCACACAAACACCCAGGTGCGTTGCAGTGAAAGACGCATACACTCAGGTACTTTTCCACAGTGGTAATCAAGGAATCAACTTCCATGTTTGGCAATTTCAAGAGATACGGATCTGGTGACCCGCAATTGAGAAGTCCGGCCAAATTCCCAGCAATGCTGACGGTACCAACCTGCACGTTCTTGTCTGCCCAGCCAGGCGTGTAGACAAGAAGCCTCGTTACAAACTCAGCATTCGTTTCCACCTGCTCATCTGTGAAACCCTCCACCAGCTCCTTCAAAGTGTTCATTGCTGCGCGTTCAGCCACAAAGGTGTTTCACCGGTTAGCATTACATGGCAAAATGCTGCGTCCACTTAAGCAGGTGTTAGCATCAGGCTGGTTGCTGCTACGTCCATGCTCAGAAATGACGAACTGGGTTCTAAACATGGTCAGATATAATTCACAAACATAGCCACGGCAGGGGGATGTTATGACTGAAATGCGACACCTAATCAACCCTTCAGCAGTCCACAACAGAAATTTGCTCACAATTACTCCCAGATTCTTTCAGTCCTCTCTCAGAAGGGAAACTCCCTCCTTACATCATCCCACATGAGAGAGAAGAAGAACAAAGGCTAGAGAGAGAAAGCGAAGGATAGAAAAAGGGAGGAAGGAAGGCCGCAGTGACTTTTTGCTGATGAATAATCCCACTCCCTCAACCATCGTCCTTCTCTCAATAACCTCCAACTACACACACACACACACACACACACACACACACACAGAGGTAATACATCTCAGTCCAGCCCCCACGCAGAGCCCTGGGCTGGTGATCCCATACAGGCAACCATATTCAATCCTCTCTCTCTCTCTCTCTCTCTCTCTCTCTCTCTCTCTCTCTCTCTCTCTCTC
>BFEA01000493.1:253152-264243 GCA_003427395.1 Chara braunii | reverse complement strand
GCCTCGCTATATCACCAGGAAGAGCGAAAAGCTCGTCCTCATTTGCGGTGTGCAAGGTTGGACGACAAAAGTTGGCATTTTTAGAGACCCAGTAGTGGGTACTGGTCCAGGGCCTGAGAGGACGATATCAGCAGCCTGCAATGATGTTTCCCTCCGAAAGGGAAGAGGTACCGGTTGCTGGGAGGCCACAAAGGCCTGGAAGTCACTGCCCAGGAGGCTGCTGCCTCACTATATCACCAGGAAGAGCGAAAAGCTCGTCCTCATTTGCGGTGTGCAAGGTTGGACGACATACTGCTTGAGCGAGCAGCCGGACTCAAAACGCTCCCTGGTAGGACGAAGAGCTGCTGGGCGCTCAGTCTGGCTATGGTGAGCAGCCCAGCCAGAGGAGGAGGAAGAGGAGTGCCAAGAAGGAGAGTGGCAAGGTACCAACATGGCTATGGTGGACACCATCTTCATCCCCTTGACGGGCACTGCATCTGGAAGGCCCCAGTTGGGAGG
Organism: Chara braunii; assembly: GCA_003427395.1. Lineage (NCBI taxonomy): Eukaryota > Viridiplantae > Streptophyta > Charophyceae > Charales > Characeae > Chara > Chara braunii. The sequence continues at coordinate 263,745 of BFEA01000493.1, read as the reverse complement.
TAGTGCCACACCAAGGAAGCTCGAGGCAGAGTCACGCATGGCGGCCTGATGAGCAGCGACCACAGCTGCTTTCTGTTGCCCTTTGCACAGGGGGGCAGAGCCCTTAGTAGGGCGCCATAGCCTTGGCATGTGAGAGGAGGAAGAAGGGGGAAGCCATGGCTATGGTGGACCTGTTATTGTGCCGGCAGTAAGAGGGAACTTCGGAAAATGATTCTGGTTCAACTACTCATTGTTATTATTATTATATATGGGAGAAGAATAAGATTGGTGAAGACGAGGAGGAAAGTGGAGAGAGAAGGGGGATTTCCCATTGGTCCTGCTGATGTACTTCTTCTTCTTCTTCTTCTTCTTCTTCTTGTGGCATTGTCTTTCCTTGTGAATTTGCACTTCGGAAATGACCAGGATCGTAAAGGATGCCAAAAAACCTCAGAGGACCGATAGCACAGTTTCATGAGCGCTACAGGTCGCATAGAATGGAGAACTGGCTGAATGGCAAAAATGGAAATTGTGTCAAATTGCTGCCGCGACTAGGCTACCAGAGTGGCCTGGGGCAAAATAAATAAATAAATAAATAAATAAATACTAATTTCGTTTTTTATTCTAAATTTGGTAAAGAGTTTTGATGTGACCCTGAGGAAAAAGTTGTTCAGTTAAAACTTAAAAAAAATACAAAATATTTTTAATTTCTTTTTTTCTTTGGTAAAGAATTTCGCTGTGACCTAAGGCAAAAGCTGTTCAGTTTTTTTTTTTTGCAGCACACAGTTTTGTTTTCAGTTTTTTTTGTCCCTTCTGGGCCCTGCCCTGATCCTTGCACAGCACGGCCGCTCGGGCAGCCTGGCTGGTAGCCCAGCGCCACAATTTACTTCACGGTGACAATGTAAAAATATCGTTTTTTCTAAATGTTTTTCCCCAAAAGATCACAACGAAGTCTACGGGCCCTCAAAATTTCCTACTTTTTTTCACTCGTTACTCTGCATGCAAAAAATCACTGAAGTTGGTGTACTTTTTCTGTTGGCCTCCACATGGTAGAGTGGCAAAAATGGAAATGCACCGAATCGGCATGGTGATCATTTCACGGTCAAAATGATATTTTTAATTCTTCTGATATTTTTCCTGGAAAGTTCACGACCTGATCTGCGGATCCTCAAATTTTCAAAAAATCCCAAGAACTTAGCACAAAAAATCGCCACAGTTGCTGCTTTCAAATTGTGGGACCGGACCTGCTGGTGACACACGGTCACCGCCCCTCCAGGGTGTCAGGGGGAGTGGTGGTTTAAGACCGGTCTCCCCTGGGAAGACCCACTGTTTTGCAGCACCAGCGAGTGCACCATAGTCGTAAATGTGTGTTGTGCAGTGTGGCATGATTTTAAGTTTTCCCCTTGTTGTTTCAAATTTAGTTGTTTCAACTTGTCTTTCTTTGGGGTTTTCACAAAAAGGGCCCTGTGACTTCTCTCTTCCAGAATGGAAAGTGTGCTTGAACCTTCCGGAAAGTGCAAGGCGAGGCGGGCGAGTGTGAGAAAGTAACCGACTCAGGCCCACTGCCTTGGAAATTGCGCTGCACTGACTCTGGAAAATGAGTCTCGCTTGCCTGACTGGAAAAGGAACCGTGCCAAAGAAAGTTCTAGTTCGCCCTCGGCCAATAACTGGGCCTGGCTGCTGGGACCAATGGTACAACACACTGGCTGGCCAAAGTATATTAGGCAGTCAGCCGCCTGTTTGAACACAACTTGGGGAAGGCAGCCTGACTGCTACAGTATGGTGCTACAGTGACGCGCTGCTGGAGTACAGCACTACAGTGATGCGCTGCTACACTGTGGTGCTACAGTAAAGCGACGCGCTGCTACAGTGCGGTGCAGAAGTAACACACTGCTACAGTCTGATCCCACTGCGGAGGGAGGAAGACAGCGGCACTTGCAGATGGCAGCGCCCACCTTGGTGGGAGGCAACAGCTATAGACATCCGGGAGTACCATGAGAGAAGAACTTGGACACTACTCTTTGGCGGTTACTTGTCGACATTCCTCGTTGGACGTGAAACTTGGTGCTCAATTCAAATGGGATAATAATTGTGGATGGCATTCAGGTGATTGGAGGGGAGGAGAGTCGTTGGGATATTGTTTTCTACCTCGATCTGTGTGAGTCTACAAGGGTTGTCCACAGGTGTGTGGATCGACTTGCCTCAAGTGGGTAGATGTATGGTCAGTGCTTGGAACTGCTACAAAAGGGACCCGGTTTCAAAATGACTTAACAATACAAGTAGCTGGTACCACAACAGTCACAGAAGCCACCTGACTATGGACCCGTACCAAAGGACCACAGTCACACTTGGTAATGTTCCGCAAGAATGAGTTGATAATATGATGGCACCCTTCTTTACTACCGACTACACTTGGGCATTACAAGTCCACAATGACGTACGGTACCGATACCTGGACCTTCTCCTTTTTTTTCAGGGCATTGTTTGCTCACTAAGCCCACACTTGTCTTGAGCTGCATTCCATATGGGAGGGACAACCGTGCCAGATTAACTCCCTCCAGGTATAAAGTGGACCTGGAAAGTTACCTCCGCTAAACAATGGGAGACCCGGGAGGCTTCAAAAGAACATAGAAGACTTTCACAATGAGGCAAAACAATATAAAACGAGATGCATTCCATGTCGGGATTGACTCCCTCCGGATATAAAGTGGACCTCACAGGCTCGAACGGAGTCGAACCCTAAAAGTTGCCTCCCCTAAACACTGGGACACCATGAAGGCTTCAAAAGAACATAGAAGGATTTGAAGTGCTGGCACTTTATAACAAGGCAAAACAGAGGTTGTTGTACGCGTACCAGGTGCAGGAGCAGAGCCAATGACAGGAGCACCGCCCAGTGATGCAATCAGATCATTCAGCTTTTTCTTCTTGACATCATCTAGCTTATCCATGGCCTTTTCAAGGGGCTTCATGCTTACAGCCTGGGTAAAATACACAGACAGAATACATTCAGGACAGGTCTCAAAGAGGCGAATATCGCTGGAAAAACAGCATCCACCAGACTACACCCAGGCACCGACCTGACAACAACACAAAAAATTACAGTGAACAGTGCGCACACTGACAGCTAAGCATTCTTTCTTGCAGAGCTCATCAACACACCACTCGACAATCAATTAAGCTTATCCATGGCCTTCCCAAGGTGGTTCATGCTTGGAACAGCATAAAATATACAGTCACAATACACGTACCCTCGGCTCGTGTGCGTCAACCACCACAAAAAGAAGAGCTCGAGCAGACGTTTCACGTCTGATCTGAAGCCTTCCATCCCAAGGGTATCCACATCAGGTCTCAACGACTGGAATCTCACTTAATGCAACCCCTTGCAACCCCCAGATCTAACCTCATCCACGAAAAGAAGAGCTCGAGCAGATGTTTCACATCTGATCTGAAGCCTTCCATCCCAAGGGTATCCACATCAGGTCTCAACGACTGGAATCTCACTTCATGCAACCCCTTGCAACCCCCAGATCTAACCTCATCCACCAGACTAGACTAAAGCACCAACCTGACAACGAAACAAAAAAAAAACTACAGCGAAGAGTGCCCACACTAAATGCATCCCCAGATCTAACCTCGTCAGCACACCACTTCACAATCGATTGAACTCTGTCACAACTTCACACGACGCATCACCACTTCACCTCGATCAATGATCTTCGTCACAGCTTCACATGACACATCACTGACTGTTTGCACCACTGTTGGCCCACTCATATAACCTTCTCTACAGCCCTCCCTTCCCCATGTGCCTTGCCACCCTAAATCAACAAAACATTATATATGAAAGACGAGCTTGTTTTTGCTTCCCGACGGAACCCATTCTGAAAACTACTGGCACACATCAAACCCCAGATCTGCCTCGTACTGGTCGCACCACTGTTGGCCCACTCATATAACCTTCTCTACAGCCCTCCCTTCCCCATGTTCCTAGCCCCCCTAAATCAACAAACACTTTATGAAAGCCGAGCGTGTTTTTGCTTCCCTGATGGAACCCATTCTGAAAACTGTCACATGAAACCCCAGATCTGATCCGCCTCGTGTTTCCCAGGTTGAGGGTTCAAATCCCTTTTTCTGAATTCACAAGTATTACATAAATCCCAAGTCTCCAATTAAGGGGGGCTTATTAGAGAATCCTGTTATTATCAGAAAGGTGCAGCAATGCCTGTTGTGCATGGAGGAGGTCGATGGGGAGATCCAGCAAGGCATCTAAAATTTGAACCCACAGGGTTGTTTTTGCAAAAGCCCAAGGCCAGATCCTCTACATGTCATGACAATACCAACACATCGACCCGATAATAAAGAACATGAAGGCCACAAAACAAAGGCCAGAAACATTTTGAATGGCAATCATAGAGCCAAACCGTGGCATCTACTTACCCTTGCCAGGGCAGCGAGTGTTGCAAATGAGGCATCACGAACGTCAGGGGCACTATCGTCAACTGCCTGCAGCCACCAATGAGTGACAGTCAGTCTCAGAGATACTACAATTCAAGTCCATAAAGGTAAAGCTCCAGGGGGACATGCAAAAATAAATGCTGCCGGCCTGCCATCTAAAAATGTCTTTATGAGCCAGCGAAGAATGCCAAGCACGTGAGCATCTTCCACAAAACATAGGCCCCTCCTTGAATCCTACATTTTTTACCCCACTTCAGCATGTGCCCATCTTCAACAAAACTTAGGGCACAAACAAAAACATACTTCTCTCACAGCCGCATTTTTACCCCACTTCAGCATGTGCCAATCTTCATAAAGGTGACACTCTGAGGAGTGAAACTTGCAGGGTTGAGCTTCCGAAATGAAAAAGCAAGAGGCAGTGCCACGAGGAATCATCACAACAACTGTCGTGGAAATACCTCGACTATGAAAATCGTACAGGAAATTTCGATCGAACGCCCAAAGCAGAGTTTCTGTTTAAAAGGACATTTCAGCGGAATAATGAAAATCACACCCATGGAAACTGGTCATCTCAAGTGAAATTGATAAGCAGCACACATCAATGGAGTGGCTTTTGGGAACCAGGCTGGTGGAAAAGGAACTGCGCTGACGCTCTCCAGAATAGGATCGAGCCAGCACCATAAGGTCCATATTTCCCTTGTTAAAAGACAGAAAAGGGGAGCATATTTTGCCAGATCCACAATTTCACTCTTCTGCCCTTTTCTAAATCTCTGTCCCCCTCACCTTAATGAGGAAGTCGATGTAGGCCTTCAGAATCTTCAGCACATTTGCACGCGTGCTGGTCTCAACACAGTATTTAATCCAATCAACACATTCCTTCCTGACAGATGGCACTTTATGCTCCAACGCCGGTTTCAGTTCTGCCACACACATCCGACAACGCATATGGTTAGTAGGTGGTGTCATTTTCAGGCGATTTTTCACTGAAACTGCCATATTTCCCCGAATTGGTGTTTTTTTTTGTTGTTTGTTTTTGTGCGTGATATGTATGTGCTTTAGGGTATATATATCTGTGTTCAGCTTCGATGCATTTGGACCGCTAACAAAAAAGTTCGCAAAAACACCGAATTTCGGAAACAAATTGGCAAACTCCGAAAGCTACTCCAAATAGGGTTTTATAGTGTCTTTTACTTTTTTTTTCGTTTGTTTTTTTGCCTGTTTTTTTTTTGTTTTATTTGTATTATGAACCTGCATTGTTTGTTCACGAAATTTTTGACAACATTGCTTGTGGTGCTGCGGCAAAACCCCCTGAATTTTTGGCCTTCCATTAACCATCTCTCATCCAACATCGATACTAGACAGATGTGAAGTACGAATCGAACAAATTCCTTAGCACCCATCGTCAACAGTCAGAGCCCTTGTTCACAAAATGGCATGACAGTCCTACCTAAACCGACCGGACCTGCCTAAACCTTTCTGACAGATGGCACTATGTGCAATTCGACAGGGCCTACCTAAACTGACCAATGTATTCACAGATGGCACTTCAAACAATTCCACAGGGCCTACCTAAACCGACCGATGTATTCAATACCAAGCCCATTGTCATATGGTGACCTTACCTACCGCACGAGGAGTAAAAATGGATACCGGATGATGGTGCAGTCATACCGTAACTTTATTGAAGTTTATTCCTGGGTAAAAAACAAAAACAAGCCTGGAGGATCACAGGAGGTCTGGAAGTCGAACACGTGTGGCTCCACGGCACACAGCTATAACAAAGAAATTACTGATAAAAGTATAACTGGCTCTGTATTTGGGGCAGTTGGGAGGGATATCACACCCCTAGCACCAAGAAAAGCATTTGTGCCCTGCACACACCTATTGGGGTCGTAGGCAGTGCTTTTCCGAGGGGGTTGGGTGCAGGTCCCTCGAGAGTTTACTTTGCGTCGTTTGCGAGGATCGCGGTAGAAACTTGACGTCAATTGCTGGGGGGTGTTGCCCTGACTCCCAGGTACGAGTGACGTTTCATGCTGGATCGGCCCCGAGGACCCTTTTTTCTTATGTTCATAGTACTTCATACAAATAGGCTTGTTCCCCACTGGCGAAGCAGCCATTGCTTTGCTGTTACCAGCTAACTTTTGAGTTAAGCAGGTACTATGGGTCCGCTGACTTCCAGTAAAAAAATATTTTGACTGGATCTCCCCGCTATCACCTATAGGATGTAGCGCTTCGCCATCCGTCCCCAATGCGATAGGTGACCTGCCCCCATGTAGTATTTCACCACTCCGAGTAATGCCTTGCTGATTTTGACCAACAGCAGGCAGAGGGCCGAAGGCCAGGGTGCATTTGCATGCTTCCCCACGTGCACAAGGCTGAAGAAGGGCTCCAGGGTATGCTTCCCCGAAAACCAACTCCTGCTAACTTCGTGCAGAGAAGCACACAGTGTGAATTTTCGAAGTCTGGCGAGTCATGTGCAGTGGCCGGACTCTCTGAATGACCACTGGCTGCCGGATGGCTTGGCTAGAATGATTGTCAAGCAGTTATTTTTCCCACTGCAGAGAATCGTAGCACCAGCCACTGCCACTACTTGGCGAACTAAACTGCAGTGCGTTGTCGCAAATGGGATTTGGGAGAGAACGTAATTAGACTCCCGGGGTCTTCCAGGATGAGTGGTACTGACATGACACCCCAATGAGGTCACCCAGAATGAGCTAATCACATCTCCCAGCCTAGGTAATAGGGGTTTTAGGAGCTCTCTAACTGCAGCCTAGTGTTTGACCGCACAATCTACAGCCCACCAACTGTACCAACTATAACACACAATCCTCCTCGCAGCCCCCCAGTGAAGATCACCACCACACAACATAGTAAGGGACAACCAGCAACATGGGCCCCACCTTTCGACGAAAGGTCACTTTTCCTGACTGGGACTTCGCAGCGAAAAGTGAGAGGATTCAAAGAGTGGCTGATATAATAATTATTAATGGATAGGTTCTTCCAGTGGGAAGCAATTTCACACTGGAAGCAATTTCAGAATCTTTAAGAGGATCAGAACCACATCAGTTTCCTTATAACTTCACATTTGTTTCCCTTTAACCTCGTATGTTTCCCTATAACGGTATAACCACACATTTGGCAGTGGGTAACACAAAGTGCACGTAGGAACACAACCTGGGGTGAAGTCCCACCGCCCAAGTTTAGTTTAGAAAACGCAACCGTGTGACACCATTTTGACATTAATAAATTGGAAACAAAAAATTAAAAAACTGAAAAAAAAACGCTAGAAACAGCTTTTCTCCTTATTTTTGATGAAGTAACTAGGAGAAACGAAACACGTCTGGCACAGTCGGAGTGAATGTCTCCGTGGAAAAAGGGTACTTCCCGTGGTGAGGGGACAGGAGGTCACCATTCATAAAATGGACAGGGACAACTTGGATGGCCAGATGCGTTCATTGCCCGAAGAAGGAAGAGAGTTCGATGCGAGAGACCCAAACACAGCCGTCAGAGTTCCTCCGTTTCAGGGGGTAATGATATCTATAAAAAAAAAAAAAAAAACGAAGGCAAATAAGTTGAGAAATGTACCCTACCCTCGGTAGGGTAGTTTTCTCAATGGAAAATGGCTTCCCGCCCAAACCAAAAGGGCCAACGCATACTACAAAACGGATTTCACGTCAAAGAAAAAATCTACAAAATGACCAAATCTAATAGGTTATTCTCCTGTATTTCGGTACCCTTAGATTCTCAATACATCAACGGCAGAGCTCCTTCCCACCATGCCACACGTGATAGAAAGCTCAGCGTTGAGAAAACTCAACTCCGGCGGTGGGACTTCACCCCTGGTGTTGATGTCTGACAGACAACAGCGGGGTACCGAAGCGGCACTACATGTGGTGTGAAGGACAACTTTGCAACCTGTTCAACGATGCCCCCAGACCAAGCCAAGGAGCAAGAAGGAAACATCGCCACTAGAAGATCACCCCCTCACTCTCTACCAGAAAGCTGGAATCGCACGCAGCGCAAAAGACGCACTGTCGGACCGAATAGCATCTCATGTGGCCACCCCCTCTACCTTGTGGGTAAAGGATCATACCATCCCCTTTTAAGCCTTTCCCATGGACTTCTTCACACAAATCACCTTATGACCACACTCCAACTGGCCACATCCCTAAACTTCCCCCCATTAGGAGCTCCAGCATTTCCAAGACTCCCCTTTCCCAACCCCCTTCCATGTACATTTTCTAACTCTCCTTACAGTCTCTTGTCTGTTTCCACTTGAATGGGTGGCATATTGTGATGCACCCCCCTCAGACTACACAACATTCCCCTTGCATGACCCCCTTTCCCAACCGCCTTCCGTGTACAGCACTTTCTACAAACTTCAATACCCTCCTCAGAAACCGATGTGTATGGCATCTTGTGATGCCTCTGGTGCCCCTTCATGCCCCACATTTTAAGAGTAGCAGTTTAAACCACCAGTACTTGGCCCAGCTTTTGATGCCGAGCCGGGATACCCCCTGCGCACCAAGTTTTGCCGAGCCGCCGGGGCACCGTTTCGTTTTCATTTTGGCTGGTGCTTCCAGCCATTGCGGTTCGGTGCTCCGAAGCGCGCAACTACCAGCGCGTTAACGGGAATCGCCCGCGGCCGATACCTGGGCCAAGTACTGGTGGTTTAAAAGATCCATCTCAACCTCTACGTCCTTTACTTCTCCTTTTACTCCTTCCTCAAATGGTTCACATCGCCATTGTAATTTTCACCAATGACATCATAACCGTACTCCACCCAAGTTACCAGCAGCTGCTTCCAACATCATACGTTATGATGCCTAGGCCTCATAGAGGCAGTTTTCATACGTTATCATGCCTATTTTTCCCATCCACAAAAAAAGCAGCCTTTTTGCGCATGATGCCATGGCATTGTCCATTCTCTGGCCTCTGAAGCACTAGTACGTGAGCAACGTCTGCCGGTTAACCTACAGGTCTTTCGTGGCTGCACAGCCCTGCCTGCGTGCAGTTACATTCATTCATGATAAATTGCGTTCAGAGGTCCGCAAAAGCCTAGCTCAGTTGGTACCCCCCATGAACTGTTTAAAATCGAAATACAGAACTAAGTTCGAATTCCATTGGAACCAGACGACTGAAAATAACTCTGAATTTACCTGGAGCTGGACATCGCCCCTTCAAAAATGATTCTACCTCAAGGTCATCGCCCCTTCATAAATGGCAAAAAGGAAGGGTCCTCCTGACTGGCGGGTTAACTCCCGACTCTCAACCATGTGGATTAATGAGTCTAGGAACCGACCATGTTTACTTTACTTCTTCACATCCCTTTTTGCACCAGTTGTTAACGGGGTGAACCATGCGAGTTTGACCAGTTGTTAACGGGGTAAACCATGTCGAATACGAAGGGCATGATTTGTTGGCCGGATGTTTTTCAACTTTTCTCTACACAACTAAAAGATACAACAGTCCGTCCGTCGGACACAGCCGTGGGCCCAAGGACAACTGAGGGTCGGGCGGGGCCAGCCAGGCACGGCTCGCGCCGACACGAAAACCGGCATCACATCGCGGGCCAAAGGAAAACTGTCCACGGGCGGGGCCAGCCAGGCACATCGTGTGCCAACACGAAAACCGGTGTCACACACAGTCGCGAGAAACTGCCCACAGGCGGGGCCAGCCAGGCACGGCGCGCGCCGACACGAAACGGTGCAGGGGCAAAAAGGGCAGGGCCTGCCAGGGCGTACGGTCTCGCATGGATAGACAAAAACTCGCCAGGGGGTAAAAGGCTGTCGTCTCACGAAACGGCCCAGGGGCAAAAAGGACAGGGCCTGCCATGGCGTATCCATCATCTGTTGTGGGTGCAAGGGAGGACACACATGAGAGAGAGAGAGAGAGAGAGAGAGAGAGAGAGATTTCCATCGATAGGATGAGCACCCACCGGCCAACAAGTAATTCTCCAACCCCGCGACTGGCCTCACACTACTTCCATCGATGAGCAAAATCGAATGAATCCATCGATCAGCAAAATCGGATGAATCTTCCGCTAGAACATCGCTATATACACTACGACACTCACGCGCGCTCACGTGTGTGTGTGTGTGTGTGAGAGAGAGAGAGAGAGAGAGAGAGAGAGAGAGAGAGAGAGAGAGAGAGAGAGAGAGA
>BFEA01000493.1:241189-251848 GCA_003427395.1 Chara braunii | reverse complement strand
GAAAACTCTCTCTCTCTCTCTCTCTCTCTCTCTCTCTCTCTCTCTCTCTCTCTCTCTCTCTCTCTCTCTCACACACACACACACACACACACACACAGACACACACACACACACACAACGGACAATCCATCATCTGTTGTTGTTAAGCGGTGTGAAAGGGAGGACGAGAGAGAGAGAGAGATACAGAGAGAGAGAGAGAGAGACCAACCGCGGGTTGGCTGGTGCCTCACACACACACACACACACACACACACACACACACACACACACTCCACGGACGATCCAGAGGCTACTTCCATGATACCGCGCAGGTGCTTTTCTGGAGTGTCAGACCCTCTTTTTTCCCATTTTTCGTTTTCATGCATCGTGCGCACCACTCACTGTCCAACACAGCGCACCTCACCGCACTACTCGACCGTAAAAAAAATGGTAAATGGGTCTCCAAACTCTTCAGACAGAATGTGGCAAGATGCATCAGCTACTAGTCTTAGTAGCAGATGTACCTCGCCACCTTCTGCGCAAATATGCACTTCCCCTTCTCACGCTTTGTGACTACTGTGGCAATGACCATAGTCACACCGACAGCCCACTGCCTTTGATCTGATAATGACGCATGCTCTGTCAGAACACTGGCTTTTCAATCATTCAGGAGGATTCCGTATTGGGCGGGCAAACTATCTCTGTGATGCCAAGATGGCTGCTGCTGTGTTTCCCTTTGACATGTGATTAAAGGGCATGCACGTTGACAAAGGAGTGAAGCGGTGACACAAGGGCAATCTTCATCAGAGTCTTGCTATAGGGCCTGCTCACCTTCAGTAAGCTCCACAATGTTTACACAGCCTGACTTGTGGAGAGTTTGCAACGCATCCTGAAGCGCTTTCAGAACCGTCTGTTTCTTTTCCTTCAGTTTATCCTGGGCAGACGAGGCAAAAGAGCAAACGAAAGAGCAGATTAGAAAAGAAACAAGATCCGGTCATCCTCCATCCAACCGCACGGGCAAACACTTAACTGGATCTTGCATTAATCTTCCGCCACTCTCGATCACAAACCTGACTGTTCTTCACAATTCCCAGAAACAACATCATATCCTCTTCAATCCAACCACAAAACACAGTTACCTGGATCGCATAACAGGCTCTCTTCCCTCTCTAGTACAAACCTGGGAACTCTTTAACTATCTCCACGCCTTTTTTAGGTGCCAGGATATATGCCCCGAATCCAAAGCCCAATGGACAGTCCAAAAATAGCACAATACTTCAGGACGAACAATGCATCCATACGTTGAGAAAGAGAACATACTATCACAAGCCATACAGATGACAGCAGGTCTCTAAGCATGACAAACTGCAAAGAAACTGCCTATCACACTCCAAGCGCATTGACAACACAGAGGGTTAGACCACCAGTACACCCAGGCCTGGAGGCGCTGCACGGTGTACCAAGCTTTTCTGAACCGCCAGCAGCGGACTTTTTTTTTGTTTGGCTGATGCCACCAGCCATTCCACCAGCCATTGTTGTCCGGTAAGCCCAAGGCACAACATTTTCAGAGTAGGTGATAAGCAAATCTCCACGAGGAATAGCACTCCAGGGAACCTGCGTATGGCTATTATGACAGACCTGTGGAGGGCCCGGAAAAAAACAGGAGAGGGGGAACCCAGATTTTGAAAAATATGTGAACGATACTCACAGCTGGCCCCCAAGAATGCCACTAAAAGACATGGAATTTGGACCTCCACTGCAACAAAGAATGCCACTAAAAGACATGGAATTTGCACCTCCACTGCAACAGTACGTGGAACCGGAGACAACCGACTGAGGATAAGAAATGGGGGCAGGGTAGGAGGGAGTTGATGGGGGATAGGAAAGGGGGAAGGTATGAGAGAGAGTGTGCGTACTTACAGTATAGGATAAGTTGTAAATCAAAATAGCACGCGGTCGGGGTAATGTAATGTAGGGCATACGACACTGGGGTAAGAGGAAATATTGAAGCAGGGAGGGAGGATAAAAACTGAAGTAACATTCGACGAGATGTGAAGTAAAAGGGGAGGAGGATGGGCAACAGACGGATAACAGATGTAAGAAATGTAAGATAGTAGTTGAAACAAGGCAGAGCCCGTTGAGCATATAGGCATAACCGGGAGACTCAGGTTCAGATTGGGTGCCCAGCCCCCCCCTGGCATACCAGACCCCATAGTGTGTGTCTGGGTACTGTGAAGTTCCCCAGTCACTACGGTCCCGGAATGCGGGGGGTGCAGGATGGGAGCTTAACCCTGTCTGCCCCTGCAGCCCCCCCCCCCCCCCCCCCCTTAGCCGGCACGGGCCATGGGGTGTGTGGGTACTGTGAAGTTCCCCAGTCACTATGGTCCAGGAATGCGGGGGGTGCGGAAAAGGAGCTTCATGCCGTCCCTGCAGTTTTCGCAAACTCCTAAAAATCCAGAGGCCAGGCCCGGCGACAGCTGCCATTGATAAATCTGATCGACGGCCGTCGTTTCGTCTCGGCCCTCCAGAAAGGTCGGAGGCCCACCCGAGACCCGCTATTTTCCCACGCGGCGAAGGTACTAGTGGCTTAAAAAAAGAAAAGAAAAGAAAAATCTCTGCGAGGCTAGGGCCATGCACTAGCGGCTTAATGATGTAGTCACACTCCTATGCAGAGAGTATAAAAATACTACCTTTCATCCCCTGGAGAATATCCAAATGATTTACAATTGATTTGCTCTCATACAGTTCCAGGTGAGGCTAGGGCCATGCACTAGCGGCTTAATGATGTAGTCACACTCCTATGCAGAAAGTATAAAAATACTACCTTTCATCCCCTGGAGAATATCCAAATGATTTACAATTGATTTGCTCTCATACAGTTCCAGGTGAGGCTTCAGGTTTACTTGTATTATTGCATCTTATAGATCTTAATACTTGTTGCTAGGATTTTGTTGGGTTGTCATTCCAGCGCACAGCGCAGTGCGCACCGCCCCGGACCGCACTGCGCACTGGTGCGCCGCAACTATGCTGGACAATCTTTTTTGTTTTTTTACTACAGTTACTGCACTGTATTCTTCTCTCAAATTCTTTTTTCGCCTTTCTACCTACCTGCCACTGCTAAGGCTATATAGATGGAACCCCTGCAAGCATAGCTACCTCTCACGGTGAAGGGGAAATTGCATGATGCCCCGCATAGGGGGCAGGGTTAGGGCCGCCATTAACGCAAAGACCAAGCATTTTGCCAGTAGCTGCACCTCCCTTTTCATTTCCCCCACCACCCGCATCGAATAGCAGCAGCGTCTAACGCCAACACTATCCCACACACCACACACAACCCACTCCCGCTCACACTCACACCCATGTTGGCCAAAGACCATACTAACACTTCCCTTTTTATTGCCCCCACCCCGCATCGAATAGCAGCAGTGTCTAATGCCAACACTATCCCACACAGCACACACAACCCACTCCTGCTTACACTCGCACCCATGTTGGCCAAAGACCCTACTAACATCAATCAGGCGCATCAAGCGGAATCTTTTGACTGGTTACTTCCTTAGTTGTGTGTGATTATTACATTTCTATATCACCAATGGATCTCAGTACAAGTTTTACAACTACATATCCCTCTCATGTTCATGTTTTCCGAAACACAAAGCTCGACAAATCCAGAACTTGGTTTCTTTTTCGTTCTAAAAAATTTGGACCATTTCTTGATTCATGCATGCCATCCTTGCGCAGGGTCCACAGTAATTTTTGTCGTATCGTTCCAGTTTGAGCGGATGTCAAGAAGGACGACAAATACAAAAACTTGTTAAAAAACTTTGCTTCACTTGTGTAGTCTGTGATAGTCCTCTCCGAATCCTCACTGCCAACTATGCAGAGCCTGCTGTTGATCATTATGTTCGAAGCGTATTTTAGGAACCCACATCCAGCATATAACCAAGTGAGGGAACTTTCAACTTTCACAAACTTTTTCCGGCATGATACCTAGGCGATTGGACTCTCACATTACCTTGTGAGCCCGCAATATAAAGACCAAGCCGTAGTTCCTTGCTTTTTTTTACGGCTCACAGAGTCACAAGTTTTTTTTTTTTTTTTTTTTTTAGGGATCACAACAAGTTAGAAAAACTTGCCAAGCAAAGTCATGATTGCGCTCCTGCATGATTAGCATTCACAAGTTCCCGATGTCGAAGCAAACGATCGAGTTAGCTACAAAGATCATCCACATTCAAGGCATGGTCACACTTACCAGCATCCCTGGAAGCAGGATACGAGCGTAACCTCCAAACTCTTTCCTCAACCCTCTTCCGAGGTTGCCTGTGGCATTTACAGCCTCTACAACTACTGCTACATTAATATCTGCAATCATCTGCACATACACCACAAAGAGGGCCACAAACGTTACACAGATTCACTGTAGCTCTGNAATATCTGCAATCATCTGCACATACACCACAAAGAGGGCCACAAACGTTACACAGATTCACTGTAGCTCTGCAGGGTGAATACCTCTGCTACCATTTCCACATGCACAACAAACACCACTGACATCGAATTTAACCCTCTTCCACGGTTGGCTGTGGCAGGTATAGCCTCTACAACTACGTAAACAATACACAGATTCACTTTAGCTCTGCTGGGTTATAACATCTTTGTTATCATCTCTGCATACACCGCAGAAGACCATAACAAACATCGCAGACATAAGACTTTTAGCCAGAACCCATAACTGCTGCACTATGCCAGAACCATGTGAAGGTCCATTTTCTGTAGCCTGAAACTTGGCACAATATCAAGCCTTGGACATCTAGAAGCTCTAGGAAATGGCTTTCAGCTCAGGCTTTCAATGTCCTTATGATCTTTGGATATGGAGGCACACCGTTCATGTAACTTTCCGGGCAGGAGTACAAGCGCATAATTTTTCTTGCACTTAGCACAACCCCAAAAAAGAAAAAAGGAAAAAAAAAAAACGTAAACCTCATCCTACACTTTGATTCCATACCCTGCGAGCAGAGCATGAATCACATTTCTCAACTTTTATTAATTATGGTTCGCACGATTCCATCCCAGTCGGGTCTTCCAATAACTTCTGTTTTCTCTTAAAGAAAAAGGGCGACAGCCTTGAGATATCATCGTTGATCAGATCGGCACCAGGTAATTCAGAATTATTTCATTCTGTTCATCCAATTCGTTCACGGGTGTACCAACTGAGTTCTTTCTCCCAATAATTTCGAATTTTCTCAATTTGCAATTTAATTCTCCTGCGAAAAGGGGACCCCATTGCATTATCTCCTTGACCCCATTTCAGGTCCAGAATGAAAGTAGACCCCTTTCGGTCACTATATTTCATGACGAACAAATCCCAGCCACGGCAGTTTCCAGCAAACTGTCAGGCACCGCAAAGCTCACATATCAGTGACACTGCCCTTTGCACCCACAGCAACCACCTTTATACATAGAGTCTTTTCAAATGATCCGCATCTCAGGCCAAGTGGATGTCGTGAGAGATACCGACATAGCACAGAATCCTATGCTGAAATCATATGAGAAAGACTACAGTTCTTTTATCGCTCAGGAATGTGAACACTTCCAACAAAGAGAGAGGGAACCAACAACGAACGCTGTGCTCAGAGAAGGACTTCTTTCTGCTCAATCTAGCCATAGATCTGACTACCTTCTTCGCCCCAATAGAACATGCAGTCATTAAAGCTGTATTATGGACAATTTCCAGTCTAGATACTGAGATATAGACCATACGTTCAAGTCAGCGGAAGATGGAAGCCATACACATCTAGGAAATTCCTGATGTGATTATACTCCTCTAAACCTTCCATGCGTGGCCCTGATAAGCACCGGACAAACATGGCCGAACTAGGAATGTGTAACATACTCGCTGACCGGTTCACTAGAACAAGGAACAAGGAGTTAAATACTGTCCACGTAGATAAAGGGGTTAAATACTGTCCAAGTAGATAAAGCAGTTTTTTAATACAGTCTATCTTGTGCAAAGCATCCTTGCCAGACTAACATGGTGGAACTAGGAGTGTGTCACATACTCACTGACCAGAACTAGGAACTGCGGAAACTGATATATCTTTAGTTAGAACGGTTTCTTACAAACACAATGGGCGCTTTATCCTTCAAGTCTCCATATTAGATCTGTCAGCTAGTTGGCCTTGAGAAATTTGCCAAATAATAGCTATACTTCTATCACACCATAAATAGGTGAAACACACAACAGTCTATCTTGTGCAAAGCATCGTGAACAAAGGCTCTCTTTTACATGGCCAAAAAGATCGGTGTAGCATTATGTCATGCCAGCAGTGCGTCAACCCAGTTGAGCATGGGTGGTCTGTACAAATACAAAAATAACTGCAGCTTGCCATAACCACCTCCCATACAAAAAGGGGGGAGGGGAAGAAAAAGAAAGAAACAAAAAAAAAAACACTTTACTCGCCGCATACCTTTTTTAAGACTCTTACAACTTCTGTGTAGTCTCCGCTTGCCAGCTTTCTTGCTGATGCCAATTGTACAAGCTCTCCGACAGCTTCCTTCCTCTCTGACCATTTTTTTGATTTCTGAAGGAAAACGAAAACAAAAAAAAAGGTCACGATTGGAGTGTCAAAGGGCACCGAAGTCTGAAACCAAAAACAAGGGCTCAAGCTGGGCAGTTAGCAGTTGGGAGTGCGGTTATCTTTTTTTTCACGTCCTCTACAATAGTGAATGATCTGTCATTGCCTGCAACCAGCCGAGAGATTCTCATTCGTCAGCATAAAAGATCCACAGTGGTCATGCTCAGCGTAGCGAGCAAAGACATATCATATGGGTGTTGAGATTTCCCACATAATTTCATATTCGTAGCCAGTGTGCCTGTTGAGGTGTGCGACATAACTTCATATTCCTAGCTGGTCACCGTGAAAATGCTGCAGCACATTTTTAAGTCTAGCGACCAAACACCGAGTCTCCAAACAAACAACGGGTCATTGAAGCATTACTCACCACACCATCCCAGAAGGTGCTCTTCAGTTGGGATAGGATATCAACAGGATCCGCAAGGTCATAGTCATCGAATTCTGGAGGTCCTGCAGGATCGAACGAACGGAAAAATAAAAACCAGAAGGCAAGCCAAGCTATCAGCTACTTCTTCCTTGGCCCATTACCCCTGACAAGGCCCAGTGATTAAACAAACCCGCAACAGTTCAGGCTTTGGGAAGGATTGAACCCAGAAAACACCGCGATCGCTACCCGTGTTGGGTAATCAATCTATCCTCCTGAGTCCTGACCAAAGTCCGCACAAAACACTGAAAACAGGAGATTTACGAAAAGGGCGATTCGATGACAAAAAGTCATGAGCTTTGGCCATGAAAAAGAGCCAGAGAAGTGCCCAGGCTTTACAACTCCCAGTGAGGAAACCTGTATAGAATGACAGCATCTGGAAGACACGACAGCTTTCACCTTTCCGCTCTTTCGTATTACAGCACTCGGAAAACATGACAGCTTTCACCTTTGTTCAGACAAACATGACCATGACAGATTTCACCTCCATTCAGACAAACACAGACAAAGATGACCAACCTCCCACCTGCAATAGGGCAGTTCCAGTCGACCTCAGACGGTGGGCTCGAGTAGACCCCAACTGAGATGCAAATTCATGTAGAACACGCAAGGACTCGTCGTTGTTTTCCACTGGCAAGTGCCCGCTCCCAAGCTCGGATGTAGAGAGCACTGTGACAGCTTTCACCTTCATTCAGACAAGCATACAATGGGTTTCGCTTCTGCAACAAGGAATACGCACTTGGTTCCTCGAGAACACAAGTGATGCTAACAGAAGAAATATTATCAGCTGCAATGATGTCTTGAAGCAAGGACCACTGTGAGTCCTACATAGATGATCACTACCATTACCAGCAGAGACAAACAAAGGCAGTGAAGAAGTAGAGAAGACGAGGAAGTCTTCACTAACAGTTCAATGATTACAATGATTACAATGAACAGTGGCCCTTATTGAATTGTGTGCTCATATTGAATTTCCATCCACCTGCGCCCACGCACATCAGGAAAACAGGATAGGTTTCACATCAGGAGTGCAGCTCGGCCTCACTTTTTTGGACAGCAATGGATCATGACCTTATCTGATAGTGTCATTCCACGTCATTTCGCCCGAGCACACAAAGAAAATGAATCACGAAATCCGGCTTCACAAGACAAACTTTCAACATACATCCCTGACAAATCATCACCGAAAAGTAGCAAGACAAACTTTCAACATACATCCCTGACAAATCATCACCGAAAAGTAGCAAAACACATCACTGAAAACACATGTGCCTGCTTGACCATTACACCTTCGACTTGGTCAAATATCAGACCATTTAACGCGGCATGAATGAGTTTACTATCAGCGCTTGGATAGCGACTTCGTCAAAACCACCAAGCAACATACCTTCTGCTGGAGCTGCCTCGGTGTTTGTGGTGGTTGAAACATCCGCGGCCATCAGTGCCATTTCAAAGGCCTTCGCCTGCTCCGACCTGGTGGAACCCCCACAAGCACACACACAAGCCAGTGCACAATAAAACAACGGATTTGAAGCAGACCTTGAATAACTCTGACTACAGAAGCACAGATCAGTAACATGTCCATCGCAAACTAGCTCTGATTGGATTTCCAGCCAGCTGCACCCGCACACAATCCAGTGTTCCTCTGATTGTGGACTTCTACAACATATCATTATTCACATATTGATGGTACACATGAGCAGAGCAGTTTTTACTGTGACGCAAATGGTCCCCAACAATGAGAAATAATATACACATTAGACAACCTGTTCCGGCTTCGCCTGCAAAAGCAAACGCAGATATGAGCACATTCATGGTGGTTTCTAATGCGCAACAGAACTTACTGTTTTCATCCGGAAAAAAGAGAAACATGAGCACATTCATGGTGGTTTCTAATGCGCAACAGAACTTACTGTTTTCATCCGGAAAAAAGAGAAACATGTAATGACCCGCCAAAAACAGACTGAGAACACTGCTGATTTCTGAGATTTGCCGGCGGAATGAATGCCTTGCTGAGATTCCCCATTCTGCTGTGGTTTCCATGTCTGTGTGTGTGTGCGTGCCTGCTGGTTTGCATGCCTGTCTGAGTGCTTGTCGGCTGAGTTTGTGTGTGACCCGCAAGGGTACTTGTTGGTTGAAAGGCCCCGCAGGGCCATTACTTACCTGTGGCCGTGACTTTGAGGGTTGCAGCGGGGAAAACACTCAAGTTGAGGATAGGCCTGCGACACTGAGCAGCGGGGAAAAACACTCAAGTAGCAGGTAGGCCGGTACCACTCAAGTAGTGGTAGAAGTGTCGGGTACTGGAGGCCGAGCAGAAGAAGACAAAAGGTTGGCATTTTTTGAGGCCCGGTAGCGGTAGGTTAGAGGTAGGCCGGTACCACTCAAGTAGTGGTAGAAGTGTCAATTACTGGAGGCCGAGCAGAAGAAGACAAAAAGTTGGGATTTTTAGAGGACAAGTAGCGGTAGGTTAGAGGTAGGCCGGTACCAGTCCAAGTAGCCCGGGTCTAGGGCCTGTCCCGACGATGGAGGTACCGGTTGCTGGGAGGCCGCTCGGCCTAGGAAGTCACCGCCCAAGAGGCCAGTAGGTCGCTATATCTTCCGGGGGAGCAAGTAGCTCCCCATTCGCGATATGCAAGGATTGGCGACATGCTGCTGAGACAAGCGCTGGACTGGTACAGCGCTCCCTGGAGGTGAAGGGCAGCTGGGCGCTCAGCCTGGCTATGGCGAGCAGCCCAGCCTGAGGAGGAGGAAGAAGGGGGCTATGGCCAGGCACCTACCTGGCTATGGTGGACACCATCTTCATTACCTTGTTGGGCGCTGCATCTGGAAGGCCCCAGCTGGAGTAGTGCCGCACCAAGGAAGCTCGAGGCAGAGTCAGGCATGGCGGCTTAGTCAGCAACGGCATAGCTGGTTTGGGTTGTCCTTTGGACAGGAGTGCAGCGCCATAGCTGCTTGTGTTGTCCTGTGCACAGAGAGGGGCAGAGCCCTCGGTTGTCCGCCATAGCCTAGGCTTGTGAGAAGTGGAAGAAGGGGGGGAAGCCATAGCTATGGTGGACCTGTTGTGGTTGTTGTGTCAGCAGTAAGAGGGAACTTCGGATATTGATTCTGGTTCATCCACTCACTGTTATTATTATTATTGGGAAGAAGAATAAGATTGGAGGAGTTGGGGACGAGGAAGGTGGAGAGAGAAGGGGGATTTGTCATTGGTCTTGCTGGTGTACATCTTCTTCTTCTTCTTCTTCTTCTTTCTCTCTTCTCTGGTCTCTATCTCTTTGCAAGTGCTTTCATTTCTTTCACAATCGGGTGGCATTGTCTTTCATTGTGAATTTGCACTTTGGGAATGACCAGGATCGTAACAAACAAAAGCAAATGCCAAAATGCCAAAATGCCAAGTTGCATACACGCAACCATGGCACACGCCGCGCAACCATGGCACACGCTTTTGGAGATCCAGAAAACGCAAACAAGCACTTAGAATTTTATATAGACTGGGAAAAAAATACAAAAAAGGAAACGTACTGCCCACTTCAGTCATGAGAAGGATCTCTCTCTCTCTCTCTCTCTCTCTCTCTCTCTCTCTCTCTCTCTCTCTCTCTCTCTCTCTCTCTCTCTCTCTCTCTC